>VDFB02055997.1:114992-311945 GCA_007258455.2 Sequoia sempervirens
ATTACTATAGGGTAAAAAAGGTTTGAATTCATAGCCTTCTTGGCCAATCAATTAAGGGAAAATCTAGTCTGGATGTTTGTTGTCTTCATAAATTTCAAGGGGAGGAGTTATTAATCTACAATTGCTCCTATGTCAATGGTTATAATGCCAAAGATGCATAGTATCGACATTATGTGGGATTTTCACAGCATGTAAAGTGAAGAGCAAGCAACCAAAAAAAATTTATCTGAACCAATAACATTTTTTTAACTTTAGAGCTAATTAAAATATATATGCCATAGGGGGACTCTTGGCCACCTTTGAACACAAAAGTAGAATGGGAAATGGTTTCTTATGTGCTGGATAAAGGCAATCAAGATGGTGGGACCAAGCCAATGCAAGATACACTATTTTTTGTGTTTCTTTGAATGTATTCAATTTCAATAAGGGCATTCACTACCAAGGCACACTCAATTTTATAGATTTCTTATGAACATGTTACACATACTACACCATTAAATGCTCTATTATTACATGTCAATACTATATCATTTAATGTTGTGGTTGTATTGTAGGAATTTTCTCAGAAGTTAAATAATACTTACATATGCTATTTTTAACTCTTAAAATAAAATTCTACATAAATACAAATAAAGATAGCATACGCAATTGTTTAGATATACATGTTCATTTATAAATTGATGTTGCATAGTGAAATGAGCCACAATGGTTTTGGCCTATATATATCGATATATCTTTCTTCCTATATGTATATTTTAAAATATGAAATGGGGAATTCAATACATATATATAGACATAAATTTGAGCTACATTGCCTAGAACTAAATATTATAAACAAAAAAAGAAATTATAAAAGAGCTATTAGACAACAAATACTATTCATGACCAAGCTGATGAAAATCCCAGTGGAAACTTCAAACAAATATCCTATTAGCTAAAAATATAAAGCTAAACAAATAAAAGAGTTATTAGAATAACACTTAAAAGCCACAAAACTATTTTTTCTCCGTGCTTATACAAATGTCTTTTCAACTTGCCAAATCAATTATGTAAACCCAATTCTTTATCACCATACCTATTTTCTTTAGGCCATGAGAATAATTATATGAAGCAAAAATCTCTGAAAATGCATATAAGGCCACAGACTTAATTATAAATTTTAGCTACATTGCTTGCCATTAAATATTATAGAGAAATCATTTATTCATCATACCCATGTAAAATGACTTTTCGCAAATAATTGTCATTCTAACACCTCTTATACAATTTCTTTACTTCTCTTCAATATTTATTAACAAAGAACATAGCTCGAATCTTATATCAATATGTTTCATGATATTCTTTTTTTCCTCATTTTCTTGAAGCTCCCTAAAACATACTGCCAAGGAATATTTATGTAAGGGGTGAAGCTTGGTAATTACATGGGCTAGCAGTGTCTTATATCAATATGTTTCATTATATTCTTTGTTCCTCATCTGTTTCAACTTCCCCACAACAAAATCTTCTTCATAATATTCTTTTTTTCAGTTCCACATAACAAACTATTCATTATCATAGTTTTCCCATTCTATTCTCCATATTTTAAACTTCTATTTAATGTGGGTTCTAGAACATCTTTCATTTTCCTTTGATTCTTAAGTGTTTCCTAATAGCTCTTTTCCAATTTCGCTTGTTGTCTTATAGCAATATGTTTCATGATATTCTTTTTTCTCAAATAAAAAATATAAAGTTGAACAGATAAAAGAGCTATTAGAATAACACTTAAATTTCACCAAACTATTTTTTCCTCCACACTTATACACATATATTTTCATCTTGCCAAAACAATTATTTAAACTCGGTTCTTTATCACAATACCTATTTTCTTTAGGCTATGACAACAATTATATGATGCAACAATATCTGGAAAATGTGTATAGCTCCACAGGCTTAATTGTAAGTTGAAGCAACATTGATTTGCATTAATTACTATAGAAAAATCATTTATCCAAAATACCCATGTAAAATGACTTGTAGCAAATAATTGTTATTCTAGTTCACCTCTTATACAATTTCTCTATTTGTCTTCAATATTTATTAACAAAGAGCATAGCTTGAATCTTCTATCAATATGTTTCATTATATTCTTTCTTCCTCTACTATTTCAACTTCCCCATGCAACAAACTATTCTTCATTATATTCTTTTTTTCAATTCCCCAAAGTTGTTTTACATTTCCCTATTTTGTCTATAATATTTAGAAAAAGAATTAAGAATCATATGTAAATCAAAAATGATCAAAAACCCACACTAAACATATTCATACAAGACAAGCAGTTTGTAAGAGTTGGATTGTCAATTCAAAAATCAAACTACATTCTTTGGCACCAAACCCACAATAAATACAACTTGTAAAGCCAATGAGTAGCAATAACCTACACAAAATGCCTATAACACCACACACTCAATCAAAAATTTGAGATACATTTCCTGGCACTTAATATTCTAAATAAATAGAGAAATTGTAAAAGAGGTATTACAGGACAAATCCTATTCACGATTGAGATGACAGAAAATATCGTCAAAAATTTCAAACAAATAAATTGAACAGATAAAAGAGATATTAGAAAGAATAACACTTAACACCCACCAAACTAATTTGATCTCCAACATGGTTTTTCTTTCATACTAACCCTTTGCATATATATACATATTCAATAACTCCTATGTTAATCTACAATTGGTCCTATGTTAATGGGTGTAACAACGAAGATACACAGAGATAATTAAAACAATAAACAAAGGGTGATAAAATTACTAACCCTCACCATATTTTTTGACCAACGAAACAAGTTTTAGCTACAATTGCTCCTATCGTAATGGGTATAAGGCCATATATATATCCAATCACTCCTATGTTAATCTGTAATTGGTCCTATGTTAGTGATTATAACAAAAAACATGCATAGAGATAATTGAAACAACAAAAAAGGGTGATAAAATTAGTAACCCTAACCATATTTTTTGACCAAAGAAACAAGGTTTAACTACAATTGCTCCTATGGTAATAGGTATAAGGCCAAAGATGCATAGTGATGACAACAAACAATAAATGGGGGATGAAAAAATTACTAACCGTAACCATAACTTTTTATGAAAGAAAGAAGATTTAAGTGCAATTTCTCCATCCATACAAAACCATAATGCCAAACACCCATGTAAACCGAATTAAAAATTTTGGACAACAATATTTTTAACATAAACAATAAATAAATCATTTAGGCAAAACACCCATGTAAAAAAACTTACAAATTGTGCATAACAATAGTTTTTAAATCCTCCAATCTCCTATAAAATGGAGCCGAAGCTGTCAATTTTTACAATAGTCTCCTATCAAATTAACCACAGAACCCAAGGTGACGATTTTTAGAATAGTCTGATATCAAACCAACACCACAATGGCTCTTTCGACAATGCAACTTAATCAATATATTTTCTCACACATTTCAGACTTTACTTTCCCACACTGCAACACCCATGTAAAACAACTTATAGATTCTGGAGAACAACATTTTTAACATAAACAATAAATAAATCATTTATGCAAAAAATCCCATGTAAAATGAATTATAGATTGTGGAGAATAATAATTTTAAAACCCTCCAATCTACTATGAAACTGACCATGGAGCGGAAGACAATGATTTTTACAATATTCTGCTATAATAAAACCAACACCACAATGGTTGTTTTGAAAATACAACTTAAACAAAGTATACTTTCCCACACTACAACACTCAATATTGCATTTACTTCGTTCACCCCCATCATACAACAACAATAGAATGAATTAACACTTCTGGAAGAAAACACTTATGATTCAACTTCCACGTATCGAGGAAACCAACTCCACCACTGCCAACCCACATAATTACCAAGCTCCATGTCGCCACTCAAAAACTAGGTCAAGTCGCTATCGGTTGAAACATCTTCGACGTCAACAAATCCAATTCATAGTTGGGCTAATGAAAATCCCGGCAGAAACTTCAAACAAAATAGCCTATTGGCTAAATACTACTAAAACATTTCCTCCTATTTTTTCAAGTGTATTAACCATTACCCATCTATATTTCTACTAACATATTTCTTTCCACAAAGTTTTTGAAATCAATTTTAAACTACAACTTCCTCCCCACTCCACCCTTTTTGTCTTTTAGTCGGCATTAAAATACCCCCAAGTAGACAAAATTCAAAGGTAGGATTATTGCATATGGTATCTAGCTCACTCCATATTTCTCCTTTTTGAATGCAGGTGATAGGAACATATATATTGATAATAAAAGACTGCAAGTTGGATGCAAGACTTCTTACCTTGTGATCCAACACTTACAAGAAGCCACTTCTTCTAATCACACATTTTTTGGTCACCACAAATTTAGTAAACTACCAGAGGGGCCAGTATCATTAACCCCAACCATTTTTCACATCCTTAAGATTTTACTAAAATATTCCTTTTCATGTTCTCCTAGTTTTGTTTCATGTGTAGTAAAAAAATATTTTCCTAGAAGGAATCCAATCTATGCCTGAAAATGCATCATTTTTTAGGGGCATTTAAGCCCCTAACATTCCAAGATATGATTTTTATTGTTGTTCAAGAAGGGAGCCACCCTTCCCTACTTTCAACATCTCACTAATCTTTAGTTGTTCACTAGCCGAGCACTGTCCCATTTAAGTTTCTCTTGGTTGGGGATTCAATCTCTTTTCTTCTTCTCTCCACAATCTAGAGACAACTTGGAAAATTGGCTGCTTCCTTATCGCAATTGCTCAAATTATTGATCCCTAATTGCTCATTGAGAATGACCTTGATTCACTTGTTTGATTTTGGGGGAGAAAAAATCATCATCTAACTCTAGATCAACTTCATGAATGTTGGGGTTCATAAAATCCATGGCTTCTAAAATTTTCTCATCTAGTACTTTCTTTTGATTCATCATATCCTGCTTCTACTCCATTGTAGGGGGTTCTTTTGACATTAGGTTTGGGTTTGCCGCATGAGTCTTCTAGAAGTCATAGTCAAATTTCCCCACTAAATTTTCCTTGGAGGGACCAAGGTCACAACCATTGACCCATTGTTTAATTGGAACATCCTTTTTGGCACCAACTATTCAACCCGAAGACTAACATCAGCCTAGTGTCTTGATAAGGGTAATATTGGGAAATGGATCTAGAATCAAAGTTTTCAACCTATTGCCCTAGTTATGAATAAATTGATCTCTCTCTAGTGCAAGTTGTTGGGATTATTTTCTACACACAATCTTACATAGGTGCTCATCCCATCCTCACTAAATCTTTTTTCAACACATGTATTTTCCTAAGTGATTTTTGATGCTTTCTAGTATTCTAGGTTCCCAAAATTCCAAGGGTGAATTGGGAAGCTTGAACCAGTCCTAAATCCTATCCATGTTGTGACAAAAGGGATCAAAACCTACCACCCACATATGAATATAGAATCTACAATAATCCATTAACCATATCCCACTTTCAATATATTCTCTAATTACTTTCGATGGGTAAATCACTATAAAATACCCATTAACTATAGTTATGCATTGCATTTCTTCCCCCAACACCCACACCACCAACTGATCATACTATACCAATTGCACTCTTTACCATATCATTTTACCATCAAGCCCTAAATATTTGAGCCTCCTCTCTTGCTCCACCTGAACCGTAATCAATACCACCATACAAACCCACTACTGGAATTATTTTCAGGCTATAGCTCGACAAATTGGAGAAGTGAAAGGTCAATACCAACAAGATTTTGGAGGAGTGGACACCAAGAGAGGCAGGGAACACTAATTTTATTTCGTTGGTGTTTATATTTAGAAAATCTTTCTTCTGCCGAGAAATTCTGCTTCCTTTTTTGACGGCTCCTAGTCCTCATCAGATTTCTTGAACCAGGTAAGCCAAAGGTTTTTTGGCCTGTGTTGAATGTTAGCTATGTGATTTTATAATATGTGTCCTTCGCATCTGGTTTGGATTATAGACAAAAGTTATGTTTTTGTAACATGTATATCGTGTCAATTTCCATGGCTATGCTTTACTGCCCAATTGCTCAGGGGCGGGATAATGAGCTTGATGTTTGCTTGCTTTTGTTGTTGAATTCGGTTAAGTTTGTTAATTTTGCATGAGCTAGCTAGGAATTGAACCCGCAATGTCCTAGATGTTCTTTATCACTTGTTCCTTTAGGGTCAAAAGTCTACATTATTTTTCCAACAATTTTTGTATTTGGTTTAATTTTCGTAGTAAGTTATTATATTTTTGCGTTACATTTTGTTGTTGAATTCTTATTCTTGTGTTTTTGGATTGAGGAATTACTGGAAGATTTGCACATGTAATTGTCTCTCCTTTCATCTGAATAGTTTTCTCCCTTTTTCTCTTTTATTTTCCTAGGACCAGTTAAGACCCGAACATAAGAGCTCCCATTAGCATGCTGCAGTGGACTCTTTATACCAAGCTACTTGGTCGCTTTGCTATTTGATTTTCTTTGGGATACATTCTTCAAATTGGTAGTGTGACTGATGCTTCTGATTTCACTCGTAATTTCCTAATTAGCTATTTTTTCATATTCACATACTTTATTTGAAGAATCTTTTTGTTTATTCTTTTTCTTAATGGTTCATTGGAGACATGTTGAACCCTCCATTAGTCAACTCTAAAGTAGTTGTACTTTTGTAGTCCCATTGATTTATTTGGTGATTTGTGAATATTAGTATTCTTTCTTCCTTGTTCCTTCCAATATTTTCCTTGTTATTGCCTTGGCAATGCCCTATTCCATTTCTTCAAGTTGGTTATAACTATTTCCAATCATTACTATACTGTATTCCATGAAGCGCTTGTTTATTTTAGGATGAAGATACATACAATGACTATGGCAACTAGTGTTAAACTCCTAAGAGCTTACATAGAACATTGAAGCTATTGATTAAACTCTCTAGTCTTCTAAAAATTGCCATTGACTCAAAATTTCATAGGAACTATGATTTTATCAGAAATACAAGAAGAGTTGAAAAAAAGGAAGGGATTGAATTTTAACTCATTCTAGCTATATAAATTAAATTGGACTTGCAACTTCACCAAAGAAAAGGGGTTATCCATCTCTAGAAAATTATCAATATGCTAATGTTTTTGCTATTTTCCAACGAACACAATCTTTAAGCCAGGAGCAAAACAATAGGAAACATCTATCTCTTTTTTGGGTTATAGAATTTTAGTATTATTCCATCATTATATTTGGCAATGAGTTTTTTTTAATTCTCTTGGAGATGACCCTTTTTTATGAGGTTAATAAAAATATAATTGAAAAAGTAGGGCTTATACTTCTGTTAAGCATAAAAAGTCCTACCTTTTAAAAGTAGTATGACTGCCTATGTATAGAACCAAAATATTATACTTGCCTTACCTTGGTTTATTGAGGCAGCATAAGTAGTTGATATTTATATCCAAATCAAGACATACATTTGAATTGAGCATATTATTTATCCCAAGTATTGCAAATTGGAGAGGAATCCACTATAAAAAATGAACCTCCATACATAAATCCCCATGAAGTGAAAACACCCTTATAACTGGGTTGTTGGAGATTGTTTGATTACAGATATTCTTTGAGTGTTTTCCCCATTTTCTTGAAGTTTATTTAGTTGCACACACTCTTCCAAATAAGGAGTGAGAAACCGTCTAAGGCTTTATCTCCCCAATATGTCTACACAAAATCAAATAAGACAAATAATCGTTCGCATTTAATTTATTTCATTTGTTGCCCTTTAAGATTATCTAAACTATTTTTTGATTCAACCAATATGTCTAAAAATAAATAAATACTACCATACAATTATTCGGAATACTCCATTGCACACCTAAAGTGCAATAGCTAGTTTTTATTTATTTTATGTTGAATTAATTTGAAAAATATAAATGAAGTGTTTGAATTTCTATAATCATTCAATTCATTCCATAAAATATATTACTTTCCTAAAATATTCATAAAATAAAGGGGAGAGAGAGAGAGGTATGGAGTGATTGAGTGAGAAGACAGATAGAGACAATTAGATAGGGAGGGAGAGATAGTGAGAGAGAGAGGTGAGATAAATAGAGAGAGAGGGATTGGGGTTGAGGGTATAACATCGATGTATTAGGGTTGACGGTCTAATGTATAGAGTAGAGACTTAAGAATTGAGAGTTGAGGGTTGAGGGATTAAGGGTTTAATGGTTGAAGGGTTAAGGGTTGACGGTTTAAGGATTTAAGGGTTGAGGGATGAGGTTGACGGTTTAAGGGTTTGGGGTTGAGGATTAAGGGTATATGGTTGATTTTATAGGTTTTAGGTTATAGGGTTGAGGGATTAGGGTTGAGGATCTAATGTATAAGGTATAGGGTTGAGAATTGAGGGTTGGGTATGTGCAGGATCATCATGAAAAAAATAGGCCCTTAAGTGGCAAAAAATTTAGAAAAATCAGAGTTAGGAAACTTGACGTACATATTTGAATAAGTTATCTATATTATTTAAAAAATATGTAAGAATATAATTTGTAGAAAATTTAATGTAGTTTCTAAACTACTAGGTTTTTAAATCTATTTGGAGAAAATTTGAAATTTCAATGTAGTAGTACTTAAATTTCAGGGAAAAAATAAGGTAGGTGTCTATCTAACCACCCTAACCACAACAAAATGATAATATTTTTATAATATTTTAAATATAAGTAGAGGACTCATGTCCCAATGTGATGCATATTTTTTGTAATTTTTTTCTAAGTAAATAATTAATTATGATTTTTTTATTACAACTTTTAAAAAATAAAAAAACTCATATGTCTAACCACCTTAACTTGGTCAAAAATTTATGAAATTCATTTATTTTTCTTTTTAATCCTATATTATATGAAGCATAGAATGTTATGCATGTTT
Source organism: Sequoia sempervirens (assembly GCA_007258455.2). Taxonomy (NCBI): domain Eukaryota; kingdom Viridiplantae; phylum Streptophyta; class Pinopsida; order Cupressales; family Cupressaceae; genus Sequoia; species Sequoia sempervirens. Next base: position 123,938 of record VDFB02055997.1, read on the forward strand.
CAGATTCAAAAAATGTGATATTTGTTTGAAAGCTATAGATTTTTTTCAATCAGCTTATCAATCAGGACTTTAGTTGTAATTCAAATAGAAAATAAATAATAACTAGCACTTGCACCCCAATGAGGTGCAATGGTTACGCCAATAGGATGATACACTTTGGTATTATATTATAAACATGTAGGAGTGGTGCAATTTTTTTTGGGGATGAGCTTATGTGGTCTAAGCGATTTGTCTTGAAGACCTATACAACAAAAGGAATGGGGTGGCTAGGTGCCTAGAATAGGCGTTGACGAAGTCAAGTTGTAGAAGCAATTTTAAGCACCATGGGAATTGGGGAGAGATATCAAATGGATAGGAAGGAGAGTTGAATACCTTGTATTAGGAGAGACATAGTTGTTGTAAGCGTGCCTCCTCTCGCTTCCTTATGATTGCAAATGGATTGGTTTGCATTTTGGAATATCTTTCAAAAGAGAATATCAATTGTTTCCTTTTGTAATGTTAGTCCTTGAGCTTTGTGTATGGTAATAGCCCACGCCATTGTAAGCGATATCTGCCTTCTATTGCCCAAGGAAACAGGTATGATCGGTATGCTCTTAGGGTCATGGCCATTCCATGGGGGTCCACTGTAGCTATTGAACCTTGTAACAACATACATGGGAACATCTGGTGGTTTGGAACTAGGGCTGTAAATGATTTAAAAAACTTTGCCAAGAGCTCCATTCACCAGGCCTGCTTGTGTCCATATGTTGGATGTGAGCATGATGTGTTGCCCTTTACAAATCAATACTTCTTTTTCAAGTTGTTCATCATCAGTTGCACTATCTATTCCATGCCTGGTACTTTTCACAACATTGATTGGAATTGGACGGTTCAATGATTTTAACATTCTTTTGTTATGTAGTCTAACTAAATCATTGGTAGCAAACAAGTGCATTGAGCTATCGAGCTCTTATTTTTCTCTTGATGTGAGCTGCTTGTCTGTGCACATCATTAAGAGTTGCCAATCTGCTTTTGTTGCTTCTGCATTCCGTATGTTTTGCAATACTTGATGAAATATTTGTTGTGATGGAGTCTCACCTTGATGATGAAAGACTGTTTGTAAGGTGACAATAGTTGTAAATTGGTTCCACAATGTTTTTGCAGTTGAGTGTGCTGTGTACATAGGTTTGTCCGTCATAGGTGGAAGTTGGGGGAGGTCACCAATTAATATTATAGACACTCCACCAAAGTGTAGATGTTGTCGGTGTGGAAAAGCCTCACGTAGCCTTGTGTCTATTTTTAGTAGCAACTTTGGACCTATGAAGTTCATCTCATCAATCAAAATATATCTTATATATTTCATATCTTCTTGAAATGTTGTTAATTCCTACCCTTGTAGTGGGTGCATGTCTTTAATAGGGATCTGGAGCATTGAATGTATAGTTGATGCATGTATATTAAATGCAGCCACCCTTGTAGGAGCTAATGTGAGTAGTTCACTTTTTTTGTTGTGGGCTCTTACTTGTGAGTGATTTTCTTATGCAAGCAATTAGGTACGATTTTCCTATACCTATTGTTCCTTGAACAATCATGTGCAACAATTTTTCTAAGGAGAATTTACTATGGTCAGTGATAATTGTGAGTGCTAGTTTTTGTTGCGATGATAGTGTATACTCTGGCACATCCAAGTTGCTTACCATAGTGTCTTCTTGGCTACATGCCTTTTTCATTGGGATGAAGTGGATGGAAATTTCATGAAGATCTTGGGGTACTAGTAGTTGATCCCATCTATTGTTGTTGTCAAACTCATGCCTACCAAGCATCTCAAGTTCATTTAGGTCAACATTGTTTAAGGGACCCATTTGTGAAAACAATTCCCATTCGTTAAGTTTTGTTGAGTCCCTTGTGGAAATCTTTGTATCGCTCTCATCTTCTTCTTCAGTGGTTGCTTCTATTTTGATTGTGTGATTAAGATGCCATACATCATATTTGGTTGCATACATTTTCTTCCAATTTGCAATTATTGTATCCTTAACAAGTCCTACTTCACCTTCTATGCTTCGAAAATGTTTGTATAATAGTAGCTCACTCTAGCAAAAAGTTTCAAAGTTGTCTAAGTCCTCATTTGGGATGGTATAGAACTTTGGGAAAACATTAACTATCACTTTTACCTCTCTCTCTTTCCATTTGCATCCTTTGCGCCTTGCAGAATAGGAGAAAGATCTTGCAGATTCGAGTATCGTTATTGTTTCCATTTCTTGATGCTGATTAATGTAGGAATGCAGGTAGCTCGTATGGAGGTGTATTTCATCTAGTTGTCTTGTTATTCATTGGAACACTTTTCGTCAAACGTTCAAAGATGTGAATGGTCTATTACAAACAACAAGCGGCAATTTTTGAACCATATGACATGTTTCTTGTGCTCCTATATCATGCTCTACAACAAGCTCTTTCATAAATTTTTGAAATGTTGTGATAGCTGGGTCATTTGTTCTCTAGCATGCAGATATTCTTGATAACATATCAATACAAGACTAAGATGTTCTCTCTGCTTTTGATGCATACTTTGCAATGTATTTTAGTACAAGTGCTTGTGAGATAACTGGTTGGCAATCTATGTTGGCTATCCATATTAAAAGCATTTCTGGATTGTGTATGTTTAGCCTATCATCATTCCTTGCAGGTCCATATTCTTTTTTTCCATTATCGTCACATGACAAGGTAGATATAGCTTGTTCTTTCCATGGAGCTTTGTATCGACACTGTAGTTGTTTCCCCTTTTTGCATAAGCATGTCCCCTCTCTGCATTTTGTGTACCTCTGTACACAGTTGATTATCTCCTCATAGTCATGAGAGGGATCTATAGCTAATATCTGAGCTGTGTTTAGCAAGCATGGGTCATCATGTTGGGGACGATAGACCAGGTTGTTTCTATGTGAAGCAGGACGAGGGTTCCAAGCACTTACATACCTGTTGAAGAATTTCCTTGCCTATTCAACTTCTGTGTTGTTCTCCCAATCAAGTTTATCCATGTCTGGTGCATTTTCAAGCCAAAGGAATCCATGCACATGTGCAGTTCCTCGATGTTGCCATTCATATTTATACCAATAATCTTTTACACCAAAAAGCTTTTGGATGACCTCTTCATGGAAGATTGTAAATTGTTGGTGGAGATATAATGATGTGGTGTGGGGATTATTGATTACATTGTCAAGACATTGTTTATTTGTTTGCATTTCCACTACTATGTCATTTGAAAGCAATCGTTGTAGGTCCGGCCACTTTGTGTCTACTGCACTCAATGTGAAAAATAGAGTGGGAGACCCTATTTGGTTAATCATATTGGTTAGCTCATAACAACACTTGTTCCAATATGGTCTTGTGCCTCACATTGAAGAGCCAAAGTGCATGAGTTCTTCAGCTAATTGTGTGTCAGGGAGGCTTTTCAAGTGTGCACGAAGGCTTTCATTAGTTGTCGGGATGTTTTCTTCTGAATTTTTTTTAATGAAAATTGCTACAAGCCCTTAGCTACGATGTCGCAACATAAGATTGAACATAAAATATCGAAACCTTGGATGCCTTCCAAACCTCTCATCATGGAACCTTATCAAGTGTAGTGCATACTCGTGCATTTGAACTTCCCTAATCTGCGATTGCATTTGTAGTGCAACCCCATTGGGGAAGAGGGTTGGGAATGCCATATCAAGCAAGCCTTCAGTATTGTATTCATTTATTAGTGATGAGTTCATTTCAGGCAAATCTATAGTGTTATTTGTGTTGTCCTCAAGGTCTAGTGCTTGCTTAATAATTTCTAGTTCATGACATCTATTTGGCAACTTATCCATGAATGATGATGTGTGTACTATGCTATCCTCAATTTCATCTTCATCAATGGTGTTCCAATTATTTGGCACCCCTGCACACTCGTTAGTTTCAATGGTGTGTAACATGCTTGAAATATCTGTGCTAACTTCAGGAATTTGAGCCAAACCATCAACACTTATGGAAACATCATTATAGTATGGGTCATATTTCACTTTGTATTGTAATGCATCTCTGATGTGAAGTCTACTTACATAAAAATCATAGAAATGGCCTTCTGTATGCAGTCTTCGAACTATGAGCATATCCAAGTCTTCTATCCTTCGAGGGAGAACTTTTGCAATGTTTTTGATATCTTGTGGGAAGCTAATTGTGTGACTGCTATATTTATATTGCCCTCCAAGTGCATGGGCTACTTGTAGTACTGGGTTAACTCTAGCAATGAGCATTTCCTCCACTTGGGTCAGTCTTCTTAGCACATCAGGTTGTTCTCCTGGGTCCATGTTGTTGAGTGAGGAGAATCGATGTATACCTCTCTCATTGAAACATCTTTTGCAAGTAGCATGAGGGTCAGATGAATGAAGAAGCATCCATGGGTAGTTTTCCTTGCATATAATGCATGTTTTCCTATTGGAAAGCACATCTATCTTTTGTCGAAATCCTTTCATTATTTTAATGAAGCTAGTAGTTGTGTTGAATGATGTTTGATCTTCTAGGTCTTGTTCTATTTGCAATAGTTGAGTTTTCCATGCTTGTTTCTCCAAACGTTTAATGCATTTCTTTGTAGTTATTTCCTCTCTATGATGAGCATAGTAATCATGGTTTCTCTCATGATCTCGTAGTCTCTATGCTTCTGTTTCGCAGGGGTCGATATGGATGGTGTGCAACTTTTTTATCTGTCTTCAGGTGGCAATTGCTTCTTTATGCCTAGCATAGTAATCTTGATTTCTTTTTCGGGTCTATTGTCTTCTAATCTCTACTTGTTTCAAGCTAGCTTGACTTGTTTCAGGGGAGGGGTCATCCATCTGTACAATGGGAGTGCAAGGCTAAATTAGTAATAAGAGAAGCACAAACATACTCAAACAACTATAGGGTATGTGCAGGATCATGAGGGCCAAAAAGTGGCAATATTATGGGTATTTGTAGGGTATGTGGCTGATGACTTTATTTTTATTCAAAATTGATGAAACAAAAAGGGTTTTTAGAGAATATTCTCAGCTTTCCACTAATATAAATTATGCTTTAATTTGAATTTAATAAATAATTATTATTTATTTTCTATTAGAATTATGACTAAAGTCCTGATCGATAGGCTGATTGAAAAACATCTATAAATTTTAAATGGTATCAAATTTTTTGAATCCAAAACATGCATCACATTCTGTGCTTCACATACTATAGGATTAAAAAAAGAAAAATTAAATTTCATGAATTTTTGACCAAGTTAAGGTGGTTAGACTTACGAGTTTTTATATTTTTTAAAAGTTGTAATAAAAAAATCATAATTAATTATTTACTTGGAAAAAAATTACAAAAAAATATGCATCACATCCGAACATGAGTCCTAAAATTACATATAAAATATTATAAAAAATAATTATAATTTTATTATGGTTAGGGTGGTCAGACAGACACCTACTTCTTATTTTTTCCCTGAAATTTAAGTACTACTGCATTGAAATTTCAAATTTTCACCAAATAGATTTTATTTATTTTTAAATAAACCTATAAGTTTAGAAACTACATTCAATTTTCTATAGATTCTATTCTTACATATTTTTGAAATAATATAGATAACTTATTCAAATTTTTACATCAAGTTGCCTAACACTAATTTTTCTAAATTTTTTGCCACTTAAGGGCCTGTTTTTTCCATGATGATCCTACACATACCCTATATGTGGGATGAACACCACATATCTAAAGCTTACAATGCTGAAAGAAGAATGCTTAAAACTCATGTATGTACATATGTTAAAACAAAAAATAAAAAATAAAAAAATGACATATTCAAGTCATAATTTTTAGAATTAATCTCTATTAAAGTGTAGTTTTAAGATAGTTGTAGATTCCACATATATATAGACATGATAAAATAGGTATAAGCAAATAGATTCATGAGTGTTGCAATGCTAGAAGTAGACTCCACATATATATAGACATAAGCAAATAGATACACATTGTTACATTTGTTTTATTGAGATATTATTGTTACAGTTATAGTTGAAACACATAATATTGAAGCTTGGAGTAGAAATATAATTTTATAAGAGTCATATACATGACATGAATTGGGAAATGTGAACCTAGAAACTTATATATTTCTATCTATAGCTAGACGTGACACATGTGGTTAGATATTTGAATACATTCTTTTGCTTGAAAAAAACTATCAACTATAATTTTATAAGAGTCATATACAAGACATGTGTTGGGAAATGTAAACTTAACAGCTTAGATCAACTACAATTTTATAAGAGTCACTACACATTTATTTGATCTTGGAAAGTAAGATGTTGCTCTCTGCAATGAAGTCAACTTGCTCAACCTTTGTGATAGTTGCCTTCAAGCATTCTTCATTATTGTATGTTTCATTTCTACATGTCAAAGTGAACAAGTATTTTTTGTTCAACTATGTCTTTAATTACCTGTTGAGTATCCCTTTCTATGTCATCCTCAAATTGTAGAGAGTATAGCTTTTCCGTAGACATTCCCATGAGTTCTGTTGCTGCTTCGTCGAATGCAACTACTCATACCATATTTGTGTGGTCTTGTAACCTTATTTGTAGTATGTACCTATAATTACAAGAGGTACATGCTACGTGACACTTTGAGCAAAACCACTTTTCATCTTCAGTCTGCACCAATCTTTTCTTGCATTGTTTTCATGATAATTCATTAGGGCACGCCGGATAGCAGAATGATTCAGATTTTATGAACAACAATGTTGCATTTATTGTACATTGGAGATGGTGCAATCTATGAGGAATTTGTTCTCGAACATCCCTGATTGTTATTGTAGTGTCAGGCATAGATGGGCTGCTAAACTTTGTTTGAACCAAGTTTGTAGTTGTTGTGTCTCTTGTATGTCAAGGTCTATAAATAAATTTGTATTGCTTGATGTACTCAACACCTTTCCATTGTACTCACAAACTCATCCATTTTTAATAGCGAGAATAGTTGTTTCTTGTAGGTGATACTTGTCTTGAAGATGACCACCTTCCTTCTCTGCCATCGTGCCCCATAGAGTGATATCTATAGTTGCCCCAGTCATGTCCAACAAGGATGTTTTGTGCCTTAGGACCTCTGTCCCATCTCTTCTCCTAATTGTGGAGCTTGGGCTAACACAAGTGACAACTCCAATAACATCAGTAGTTGAGTTGCTACTCTTCTTTGCAAGTTCACTGATAGGTGTAAATGAGAATACGTGTTTTGGAATAGAATTGTCATCTTCACAAAGAGTGACCTTTGACTCTACTGGCAAGGAAATTTCTAGCCCACTATTTAACCTATTGTAAAGCTTATTAGCAACCTTTACTACACCACCAAAAAATGTATAGGTTTTTCCAACATTAATATTTTGATAATGAAGATCAACAACTTCATTGAAACAAGTCACACGTGTTTCAGTCCCTTCTCTGTCAATGATGTCAAAGGTGAAAACTTGACCAGTACCTTTTTGGGTACTGTACCTGCAGATATCCTTTTTGGCAGTCACGCGACCTTTAACAGTCCATCTTGGTTGAAAAGGATTCAAACTTTTAATAGGCATAATTGTGACTGGTGCTTCCATTCTACTCCTAGAAGGATTCACACCAAATAATCTTCTCACATGAGTTGATACTCTAGCAGCGCTAATTGTATCAGGCTCTGCATGTGGCTCTGAAGATTTTTCCATTTCCTGTTCTATATGGTGCTCTGGTTCCATATAAAGTGAAGTAGGATGACCGATTATAGCCTGGTTTGTAGAAACAATCTCAAGGTTCACAATGACAATCCACCTATACATTTGGAAGACAAGAGTAAGAATTACTAATACAAGGAAGAAGCTAAAAAGTTAATAATGATTTTGTTATGGGAAATTTTGGATTCCTTTACTCACCGAGACCCGCTTGGTCTGGGGAAATTATATTTTGTCATTCGTATTATGGATCCAACTATAATTTCACCAGATTCTATGCAATGATTGTACTTCTGAGGCAAAGATGCTTTTTGTTTGTAGGCCCCATCAGATATTTCTACCTTGTAGCAGTTGTTACATTCATGGCCATGGCCAAAGTTTGAAATAGACAAAATTTGCACATTAGGTTTGAACCCTTCATTCCCATCATGGATAAGTTTAATTGCATCTGTGGTTAATATTGTAGCCATGGTCTATGGAAGTTGACTAACCCTGCAAAAGTACATTACATGTAAGATAGTGTTTGCATACAATTGGCGGAGGTTCTTGTTTTAGAAAACATAGACCTCAACATAATGTTGAGCATAAGAATACACAAGTGGAGCACATCATTTGCAAAAATAAAAAAATGAGGAGGAATATTTTTCCTCAATATGTACTATAAGATATATTCAATAAAATTAGTGCTATGAAGATCAATATGCACAAGGGTGCTACAATGTAAACATAATATATAACTATATTCAACATTGAATATATCAAAGGGTTTGAAAGAAGCATATATATGACTATGGTACTTCACATAGCTAAGTGTTGCAAGAGTGAATATTTACAATAATGATCAAATATATCATCATTTTGAGTAGCATTCCAATATATATTTGGTAGACTTAAGGTTATAGTTCAAGATAATATTCAAAATAAGGGGACACAACTATTACAATAAGTTATATTCATTAAAATTAGAACTATAAAGATCAATATGTACAATGACATTACAATGTAAACTTAATATATAACAACTAAGGGTTCAAATATAAGGTCGACCACTAAATCCATTTCGCTCCACATATAGCTATTTTGAGATCCTCATTTAGTTTCATAAAAACATCTAATTTGTATCATACTAGTAATCTTGATCGACATATTGAAAAAGTAACTACCTTCCAAGAAGTTAGTTGAACTTCTTAGACCATATATCACACAATAAATCTTGGAATTCACGCTTTAGTTCAAATGCATTGACCACTCAATAATATTGACAATACTTCAATTCACGCAGGAAACCATAAAATAGCTCAAGAGCTTCATAGGTTGCATGAAATTTTCAAACAACTTCTTGCACCAATTCAACTTCATGATCCTCCACATCGCTTAAATCTTGGCTTGTTTGCATAGCGTCTTCAAAAATTTCACAACTTGTCAAGACATTGTTTGAAAAAGCATCAACATTGTGGTGAGGGAAACGGAACCAATCCATAGATGTTGAGTCAGTTGCTGATAGAGGTAACTCATGGGTTTGTGGTGAGGGTGTATTGGAAGTAGAACCATTGCTTGAAATAGTAATAACATCTTCAAGTGCTCGTGCATTAGCCATATCCTGAAACTATAATTCAAAATAGTGATGCTAATATTAAAAACAATTGTTATTAACAAGGGCATAGGTATTGACTAAGACCCAAACTACAAGCATAAATAAGTATTAAATGTTCTATGAATTTTATTTTTTGATGGACTATTTTAAAATGAATAAAAACTTTAACATATTCATACAAATGGCGAGTGAAAGTGTAATTTCCTTTAATATTATATAACAAATTAATATAATATTATTTTGTAATTATAATAAATTATTATGAATAGCGATACTAATATTAAAAAACAATTGTCATTAACAAGGGCATAGGTATTGACTAAGACCCAAACTACAAGCATAAATAAGTCTAAAATGTTCTATGATTTTTTTTTGATGGACTATTTTTAAATGAATAAAAACTTTAACATATTCAAACAACTGGAGAGCGAAAGTGTAATTTTCTTTAATATTATATGATTAATTAATATAATATTATTTTGTAATCATAATAAAGTATTATGAATAGTTTTTTTTTAATTACAATATTATATAATAAATTAAAATTATATTATTTTGTAATTATCATTAAAAAGCCTATTGACTAAATATATTTATTGATTTGACAATTTGAAATAAACAAAATAGTCATATTTACAAAATGATTAAGGATTTTAAATGAAGTGGAAAATATTATCATACAATTCATATATATATTTCAAAATATATAAAATTATAAATTAACTTTTTTAAATCAATGAAATAAAATAACTGTAATCATGTAAAAATTAAATAAACTTTATATAGATTAAAGTGTTAAAAGGCAGTAATCTTTGAAGGGATATTTCTCAGATATCGTGAGTCTTAAAAACTCTCTGTTTGAGGTTATGGGATTGTGTTGGGACCATCTACAAAAACCTCTCTCAGTTTTTTCTATCTCAGAGGAATTTTCCTGTGGTGATGACTTTTCAGTGGAGGGAAAAGTTGACAGATGCAAGCAGTGTAAAGTTGTAAAGTGGTGCAACTTTCATTCCACAACTCGTACGACCAAACGGACTGTTCCAACATGTCCATATGGGTACGTTTACGCTAGGGATGGTCATGTTTGGCAAACAAATACGACGAATCACTCTGAGCTACATTGGACCGATGATTTCCCTTAAGAGTCCAAAGTGCCAAAACGAAGCAATCTTTGAAGGGCTATTTCTCTGAGACTATGAGGCTTACATACTCTCTGTCTAAGGCTATGGGATTGTGTTGGGACCATCTACAAAAACCTCTCTCAGTTTTTGCTATCTCGGAGGCGTCTTCTTGTGGTGATGACTTTTTAGTGGAGGGAAAAGTTGCTAGATGCAAGCAGTGTAAAGTTGCAAAGTGGTGCAATTTTCATTCCGCAACTCATATGACCAAATGGACTATTCCAACACATCTGGATGGGTACGTTTACTCTAGGGATGGTCCTCTTTTTAAACCAAATACGTCGAATCACTCCGAGCTATATTGGACCAACAATTTCCCTTAAGAGTTCAAAGTGCTAAAATGCAGCAATCTTTGACGGGCTATTTCTCAGAGATCATGAGGCTTATAGAATCTTCATTCAAGGCTATAGGATTTTCAACAACAAGTATTACGAATCTTAAGAGGCACACAATAAAATGGCATCAAACCCTCAAAAGTCCTTTGCGAGATTTCCATATTTTTATGTGTTTCAATAAGTTTTTTGAACATTGTTTGGCTTGATTCCAAGAAATGTTTAGGATGTGGTGTATGATCTCAATTTCCAATTCTTAACTTTAAAATATCCTTTTCATTGGGTGATACTCTAGAGTTATCATGCCAAAATTGTTGAATTACCTGCTTTACATTATCGGTTAGCTTCTTATCAACACGTGGAAGCCTCTCGACAAAAGCCCATGTATCATTTTGAAGAGGATAATCTATTCTTTCTCTTCTTGCAAGTGCTCTATCCAAATTTTTATGATTTATGTCAAAATCAATACAAGTTTGTCTCATAAAGAGAGCCTTTTTCAATTGAAGGCTTACTAGGGCGGTTGTAATGACTCTTTGAGCAACTCTCTTATCCTTTTCCTTGTTATTTTTTCTAATAGACTTGAGAGCATTAAATTTTTTTTTGACAATAACAGAATTTTTTTTGGTCTTCTTGTTCACATGAATCTTCAATTTGGCTAGCAAAGGTCTCATCTTTTGCATCTTTAGCAATTGTACAAAAAGTTGGCATTGCTCGGTCAATGTCCTATCACTAAAATATTGGTTGAAAATTATTCTAGCCCACAACCAAAAAGTTCATGTTGATCTCTTGCCTTCAAAATTGTTTATAATGTTCTCATAAAATTCAAGTAACCATTTAGGGGTTCTTGAAGGTCTTGAAATTGGAATATGTCTTTCTTCCACACAAGGTTCTTCATTTCTCATGTAATCTGGTGAAACATAATTTACACTTGCTTCAATATTATATTCAAAATCTTCATTTCCAACATTTTCAATATAAATTTGAATAATTTCATTCCCAATTTCAATATCATGTTGAAAATCTTCAAATCTAGCTTTTTTACCTTGAACATTTTCTTTATCAATTTCAATATTTTCATTCTCAATTTCAATATCATGTTCAACATCTTCAAATCCAACATTTTCACCTTGAACATTTTTATTATCAATTTCAATAATTTCATTCCTAATTTGAATATCATGTTCAACAGATTCAATTCCAAGATTTTCACCTTGAACATCTTCAATTTCCTCTTCACTTGAAAGACCATAGGGGTTAGGTTCACCAATATTTAACATACCTTGTCTTCTCTTCATATGACTTTCTCTATCTCTTTGTCTATATACTTCAATTTGTTCTTTTGTAAGATTTCTCTTATGTTTTTCCTTCTGTTGACTGTTGCTCCCCATTATACCTCATAAAAGATGCTAAAAAATCATTTCTTATGACAAATTTGAGTAGATGATGCTCCAAAAAGTTGATCTTTGTCTCTTCCTTCATGAAACTGCGTGTCTGTCACCTGCAAATAGAATGTAGGGTTCGTTGGAGTGCACAAAATGGCCCACATGGGGCTTTTCTATGGCCCAAAAATCTGATATCCATTATAATATGATATCTGATTCATTTGAAAAAAATTAGGATATTTTGTAATGATATGATTTTAGTTCTACAAATCAGATATATGATTTGTGTACACATAGACCTAAGGGTTAATGGTAGATGGTAGAGGGTTTAAGGGTTAAAGGTTTAGGGTTTATGGTATATGGCAGAGGGTTTAACATTTAATGGTTTATGGTAGAGGGCTATAAGGGTTTAGGGTTTCATGGTTAAGGGTATAGGGGAGAGAGATAGATGGAGTGATTGTGTGAGAGAGTGACTTGAGAGAGTGGGATAAGGTCAAAGAGGGTGGGAGAGTGGGATAGAGTGGGAGAGAGGGAGGGAGAGGGTGGGAGAGAGTGGGAGAGGGTGGTAGAGAGTGGGAGAGAGGGAGGGAGAGAGTGCAAGAGAGTGAGAGAGTGGGAGAGAGTGGGAGAGGATGGTAGAGAGAGGGAGGGAGAGAGTTGGAGATAGTGGCAGAGAGGGTGGGAGAGAGTGGGAGAGAGAGGGGAGAGAGTGGGATAGAGGTAGGGAGAGAGTGGGAGAGAGGGAGAGAGTTGGAGAGAGAGGGAGAGTGTGGGAGAGGGTGGCAGAGGGTGAGATAGAGTGGGAGAGTTGGAGAGGTAGGAAGAGGGAGAGAGAGAGGGAGGGAGAGGTGGGGAGGTGGTAGAGAGTGGGAGAGATTGGGAGGGTGGGATAGAGGTGGGACGAGGAGGGAGGGAGTGAGGGTGGGATGAGCTAGGAGGGTGAGTGCAGTGTGGGAGAGAGAGGGAGGAGAGGTTAGAGAGGTGGGAGAGGGTGGGATGAGTGGGAGGGTTGGAGAGTGGGAGAGAGAGGGAGGGAGAGGTGGAATGGCAGGTGAAGAGTTGGAGAGAGAGTGGGAGAGAATTCAGGAGAGGGTGAGAGAGAGAGTGGGAGAGTTGGAAGAGTGGGAGAGAGGGAGGCGGTGGGATAGAGTGGGAGAGAGTGTGAGAGGATGGGAGAGGATGAGATAGAGTGGGAGAGAGTGAGAGAGAGGGAGGGACATAGTGGGAGAGAGTGGGAGAGAGGGAGGGACATAGTGGGAGAAAGTGGGAGAGTGGGAGAGAGAGAGTGGGAGCGAGTGGGAGAGGGTGGTAGAGAGTGTGAGAGGGTGGTAGAGAGTGGGAGGGAGGGAGGGAGAGAGTGGAAAAGTGCAAGAGAATGGGAGAGAGGTTGGGAGAGAGTGGGAGAGAGGAGGTGTGAGAGAGATGGGTGCAAGAGTTGGAGAGGGTGGGAGGAATTGGGAGAGAGTGGGAGAGGGTGGGAGGCTGGGATAGAGTGGGAGGGGTTGGAGAGAGTGGAGAGGGTGAGAGGTGGGAGGCGCAGGTTGGAGAAGTGAGTGAATGGGGAGGGTGGGAGAGTATGGGAAGAGGGAGCAAAGAGTAGGAGATTGGGGGTGTCAAGAGTAGGAAAGAGTGGGAGAAGTAGGAAAGTGGGATAGGGTGGGAGAGTGGGAGAGAGTGTGAGAGTGAGATATTAGGGAGAGTGGGAGAGTGTACCAAGAGAGAGTGGGAGAGTGTGGGAGAGAGGGTGGGAGAGTGGGAGGGAAAGGGTCGGAGAGAGGGTGGGAGAGGGTGGGAGAGGGTGGGAGAGTGGGAAAGAGTGGGATAGAGGATGGGAGAGAGTGGGAGAGGGTGGGATAGAGTGGGAGAGAGACTTGAGAGAGGGAGCGAGGGTTAGGAGAGAGATACCTGAGAGAGAGAGAGAGAGTAGAGGGTAGAGGGTTTTAGGGATGAGGTTAAGGGTTCCAACTTAAGGAGGTGGGGAGAGAGAGAGGCGAGTGGTGAGAGTGAAGAGAGTAGAGGGTAGGGGAGAGAGAGATACTGAGTCGAGTGAGAGGCTTGGGAGAGAGAGAGAGATGGAGAGAGAGAGAGGGAAAGAGATAATATTTAAATATTTTATATATTAGTAATATATATATTTAACTATTAATACATTAACAAAAATATTGAAATATTAAACATAATAATATAATATATTATATATTAAATGCATAATTTGGTAAGAGATTATCATAAATTGTATATTATATATTAGATTATAAACTATATTGTATATTATATACTAAATTATAAACTTTATTGCATTTTTTAAATCATATATTATAAATTGTATAACATTTTTGCAACTCTATATAGAACAAATCGGATATCCGATATTTCTGACAAAAAATTAATGCCCAGGGATTAGGCTTGGGCTTGCTTTGGATTTTGGTTTGGAGCTGCCAATCCTAAGAAGTCAACACAAAAAACGTGTTTAACAACTTACCTTGCTTTTCCAAACTTTGTGCATATGGCTGACGACTTTTTTTTACCCCAAATTGATGAAACGAAAAGGGTTTGTAAAGGAGCTTCTCAAATTTCAACCAATATAACTTATACTTTAGTTTGAATTTAATAAATAATTATTATTTATTTTCTATTAGAATTATGACTAAAGTCCTAATTGATAGCTTGATTGAAAAAATTTATAACTTTCAAACAGTATCACATTTTTTGAATCCAAAACATGCATCACATTCTATGCTTCACATAATATAGGATTAAAAAAAAATGAATTTCATGAAGTTTTGACCAAGTTAAGGTGGTAAGACATATGAGTTTTTATATTTTTTAAAATTTGTAATTAAAAATTCATAATTAATTATTTACTTGGAAAAAAAATACAAAAAAATATGCACCACATCTGGACATGAGTCCTCTACCTATATTTAAAATATTATAAAAAAATATTATGATTTTATTATGGTTAGGGTGGTCGAACAAACACCTACTTCTTATTTTTTCCCTGAAATTTAAGTACTACTACATTGAAATTTCAAATTTTCACCAAATCAATTATTTTTTAAGAAAAATAAACCTAGTAGTTTAGAAACTACATTAAATTTTCCATAGATTCTATTCTTACATATTTTTGAAATAGTATAGATAACTCATTCAATTTTTTACGTCAAGTTGCATAACTCTAATTTTTCTGAATTTTCATTGCCACTTAAGGGCCTATTTTTTTCATGATGATCCTACACATACTCACACCTATGAAGGAGAAGAAACTACCACAACTCTATCATCCTTTGAAATAGAATATCTATAAAGATTGAAGGCATCTTGTTGCTGAGGAAAAATATGCATTTCCATCTGACCATTGTCCATCTGACCAACCTCCATCTGACCAACCTCTATCTAACCAACCTCCATCGAACCGGCCTATATGTTTGCCCTAGTTGAGTCTTGATTCCTAGTTTATTAATCCTCTAGAAATACCACTTCCAATGAGCCAGTACCAACAGGAATCCCAACAAGAATCCCCTCTTCCTGATGCAGCAACACTCAAACCATCACCAACATCACCAAATGTGGCTGAGCTATTGTAGAAGCATGTGAAACAAAAAATCTACTCAAAGAGTGAATAGCCTAAATATTTTGTGTGGTCATATCTTTCATAATATCTGGATGATATACTAGAGGTGGGGGAGGAAGGGGAGGAGGGGGAACATATGGGCAGGAGACTACTCTAACTGCCCCTAGTCTATCCTAGGGCATACCTCCACCAATTCCCTAGAAGGGTTTAATGTCAAAGTAATTGACATGATGCCCTAACACAAACTCAACATATAATTTTTTAATAAGGTAAAATGATATATCACAATTTTTGTTCGGTGGTTTATAAAAAACCATACACCAATGATACCAAAAGTTATCTACAATTTCCATATGCGTGCACCATTTTATAGAAAGTTTTGGTTTATTAGCATTAATTGAAAAACCAGTGCAAGGGTTAACAAATAAAGAGGCTATTTGGGCTTTAGTTATTCTAAGATCTTTCACATCATAATAAGACAAACCACATGCATAATATTCCCTCATGTCTTCTTGCCACGAATGAAAGGAATTATGTTGCGTGGAGAGGGTTTCTATATTTTTAATTATATCCTACAATGTGTTTGACATCTTGAATAATCGAGGGATTCTCTTATAAACTTCATAAATTCCCTTTAATTGCTACAATTTTTCACCAATTAATTCTTCAATTGATGGTTTTGGAGGTGGTGGATCATTTGGAATTTGTGCATTTTCATTTTCATTAGCCATAATACCTGATTAAAGTTAAAAAATAATTAATCTAATTGAAATTATATAGTATAAATAAAAATATTGTAAAAATACCCTAGTTTTTTAAAAAAAAGCCAAAAAAAACCAAAAAAAAACCCTACTTTTTAACAAAATCTATAAAATTCTCTAATTTTTAATACAAATACATAAAAACACTATTTTTAAATCAAAATCCATAAAAAAATTCATTCTTAATTAAAATCCATAAAAATAAATCATTTTAATTAAAAAACCCTATTTTGAAAAAAAAACTACAAAAAACATTCATCTTTTTTATCAAAATCCATTCTAAACTCAATTTTTTCATAAAAAATCAATCAAAACCCCTATTTTGAAAAAAAATACACAAAAATGCCGGTATTGGCATGGTGTGATGGTTTATAGGTGGCATTGTTGTTCTTGCCACCAAGGTTCAAACCCCGTTGGGGTGGTATTGTTGATTGGTTGTATCCGGTTCATAGCTCCGGTCAAAAGCGTTTACCCCTTGAATAAAAAAAATAAAAAAAAACACACAAAAAACTAATTCAAATTATCCAAATCTAATTCAAAATTGAATCAAAGCAAATAAAAATCTAAAATCTTACCTTTTCAAATTGGATATTGGCAAAATCGGATATCTGTTACGCAAAGAACCTCCTCACTATGCGCCCGTGGGTTGTTGACTGTCAAATGATTTTAAAATAGCCACAAAATTTGTATATATATACTTTTTACAAATCAGATATCTAATATGAAAAACTAGGATTGGTGTTTGTTTTGGTGGTGTGTACTGACACCCAAGGCTAAAAAAAGTCAACACGGTATTTTCACATTTTTGGGTTGATGAATGATGTGTTTTTTTCCTCATTGCCACTTTTTGTCTCACTATGATCATGCACATACCTGTGTTTGAGCCTTTGGATTCAATGAGAAAAGGAGGGGCTATGTAGGCTTTGGGTTTGCAACAAAAGGCTCTTAAAAAGGGTCCCACGAAGAAAGCTTCTAAGCTGGGTCACAAGAAATACCTTGAGAAGTTTAAGTTGATGGGTGAGACTCTAGTGGAATTTGGGTTAGTAAAAACCTTGGATTCTCATTTCTCTCATCCCCATAAATTATTGTTATTTCATTAAATGTAAGGGTTTTGAATAGCACTCCTAGACAATAGGATATTCGAGAGATGATTGGTTGACATTCCCCTGATGTTGTCTTCTTCTAGGGAACTAAGCTATCAATGGATGGAATGTTGAATAGAGCTTCTAGTGTTTGGCCTCATGGGTGTTGTCAGTGTGTTGGTGGTTTTGGTAGCTTTGGAGATGTGGCTTGTTTGTGGGATCCAAGAAAGGTCCTTCCTTTGTGCTAGATCTCTAGTCATTCTTCACTTATTCAACCCTTTCTCATGTATAAATGACCCTTTAATACACTTTCCAGTTGTTTTTAAGGATACTCCCATTGGACAACATTTAATGCCCCATAATTCCTGACACCCACTTAATTTTCTTAAGTGGGACTAAATCACTAATAGGGGTGACTTAGTCCTTTTTGGCACAAAACTAAAAAATAAAAATTCTAGGGGTATTTTTCCCTCTAACCCTTGAGGTCGGCCTGTGATGTGTTATTTTTAGAAAAATATTAGTAAAATCATGTATAAATAAGGGTTTTCCTCTCATTTTAACACCTATTGATTCAAGCATTCACTCAAGCAATCAACATAATTATTATCAAGCATTCAAGCACTCTAAGCATTATCAAGTCATCCATTGGAGCACTTCATTGCATATCTTTATATTTCTACATCAAGGGTTTGGTAAGTTTATGACATTGCATGTTGTTTATTTATCATTCTCTTTCCATTTCATTTCATTTCATAGGGTTTGATTACGAAAGTGGGGTTTGACCAAGGAAAACCCCTATACTCTATCCCTTAACAAATTTTCCCCTTTTGCATGTGCATCTGTAAACTTTGTATGTAGATTTGTCAAGAAAATAGGTGTTGAAAAGTGATCAAGAAGTCTTCAAAGTCAACCAAATAATCACAACCCTAATTCAAGCTTGGAGAGATGTTTTACCCCATTTTTTGCAAAATCAACTGTGGACACCTGTCAAGAAAGCAAGTGCAGACCTGAGGCTACAAGATTATGTCACAAAATTCCTAAGATTTGTAGGAGGATGAAGTCACCACTACTAGTGGATTAGTCTTAATTCCAAGCCTAAAAAGTGATTTTGACATTTTTGGATGCCCATTTGGGAGATTCATGTTCCGACAAAGTTTCCTAAAATTGGGATTAAGTAACCCATCCTGGCGAAAGTGTCCCAGTCAACATTTTTAGTTAAATATTTAGGATTCTAGAATTTCCCAGTATCAATTTTTAGATTCTAGGTGCACCTCTTTGATTATGTTTTGTTATTTCATCATTTACTTGCATTTTTAGGCATTTTAGAATATCACATTGTGTTTTCAAACAAGTTGTATCTCTTAGGTTTTGCATCATTAGATCATTTCATTTTTAGATCAAAGCATTAAGGCATCTTAATTAGACATAATACGTCTCATCTACATTAATTTTGAATGTAGAAATTTCCCATTTTGGCCCACATCTTTGTCATTTTAGGTGAAAAACCCTAGAAGTGCAAGAAAGAAGATAGGTGCCAAAATCATTCTCCACTTTTTTTTGAACCCAAATTTTGAACATCTTTACTTCTAATTTTAAGTGCATCCTAAGTTTCATTTGCATTGCATTGTTTAAATTGCATTTTAGGGTTTTCAAAATTGCATTATTGAAAAGCTTCAATAGTTTGCATTAATGCATCATTTTTGCATTTAAAAACACTAAAATTTCTACATTTCATACTGTCCTTGCATTCATGCATCTAAAAACCATAAAATTACATTAAAAAATTCTAAAAAATCTAAAAAAAATCATTAGTGGGAATTGTAGACACTCAAATTTTTCCTCATAATCGTCATGATATTCATCTATTGATTAAATAGATATTATTATTTACTTAATCAACTCATTCAATACTTTCTTCTATTCATGCATTTCATCAAATCATTAAACTATCTCATGCTTGTTCACTATTCCTTTACATAAACAATCATATTCATCCCATGGTTGTTCACTAATCATTTGCATAAATGATCATTCCCATTCATTTCTGTTCATAATCCATTTCATAAACATTCATGTATGTTTGCATTATGATTCATGTTAGTTTCCATAATAAAGCATAATCGTTTATTATCATCCATATCATTTTCATAATAAAATTGAATGGTCATCAACTATTGTTTCATATAAAACTAAATTATCATGTTAATCATTTCGTTTGCATAAATCATTCTTGCCAATCATCTGCATTACATAAACCTTTTGCATCAACATGTTCATATTTTGCTATATAATTAAATCATTAAAATAAAATCATAAAAATCCATTTTAAATCATTATTGAATCATGTTCATGCACATTTGAATCCATTTAATCATTTTATTTAGTTTCATTATTCATAAACCCTTCACTATGCATTTCTCTCTCCTCTTTATCATTTCCACTCACATGCATTTCATTTAATTATATAATGTGGGATATTTAAATTTCCCTCTTGCAAACCTTTTATCCCACATTTCCCTCCCAAACACCTCTTCATCCTAAGAGATGCCTATTTAAATGGGATTCCTCTCTCATTTTCACCCACACAAATTTGCATACTCATATCATCTTTACATCTTGATTTTATTTTCCCATTCACCATAACCTCTTTACTGCATTTTGTGCTCACAAAATCTAAGAGAAAATGCATAAAAAAAGATCTTGGTGATAAGGAGACAATGGAGAGTGATTTCATTGAAAAAAAAAATCATAGTTTAGATGTCTGTTTTCATTTTGGTTTTGTTTTTAATTTGAATTGCTCCATTGAGGTGAGTGTGAGATGGGTAAGTGCACCAAGATGGTTCCCAAAAAGGGGGCTTAAGTGGCCACTTTTTTTCTGAAATCAGAAAATGTTGACCTTGGACATGAAATTGAGGATAGTTACACTCAAAATTTTGAGATGGAACAAAAACAAGGATCGAATTGCTCTGAGTCTACTTTCTAAACCACTAATTTATTTTGAAAATGGTTGAGATTAAGGGGTTCAAAAGAGGGATGTACAGAAATTTGTGTTGTTTTTGTCAGAAAAACATAACATAGCAACTCTTGTACGACCTGAGCATGGTGAATTTTTTTGTAGTATTTTTAAAATCGCTATGGTCAAAAGTTAAATAATAGCATCTAGTTGGTGCACAAATTTTCTGATAATGTTTTAATGAATATTTGATTTTTTACTAATTTTCTAAGTGGGCACTTCCTTAAAAGCAAAATTTTGGCCGTGCTCCCACTACAAATTTTTGAAAATAATTGATTTTTTTTCGTTTTTCTTTTTAAATTTGTAGAATGGAGTCTAGTTTTTAAAAATGTAATTTAGTTGAAGTTTTGATGAACGGTTAATTTATAACAAAAAACCACTAAACACTACTTTTTGGGAAAAACCAGAAATACAAACAAAAGAAATTATGGATGAAAGGATTACCATTGTCGAAAAGTGAAAAAAATTACATCGTTGGATAGCTAAGAGAGAACCTAACATCACCCATGTTTTGAATTTTGTCAATATTTAACTAGATGCAATCTTTATGGTGAGCACAGACTCGATTATGTGAAAAATTGTAGAATTTACAAAAACACATCTCTGGCCTTGTTGGGAATGCTCTCCAAGCCTTTGGGTTGGTATTCCAAGGAAAATAATTTCAATTTTTTCTTTTTTTTTTAACATGAAATAATGTGTGTGGCTCGCATTATAACATGAGTGCATTTTTTAAAAAAATTCATAAGTGGCTAGAAAATTGGTACCCAACTTCATGCACCCGCCGAGATGGAGATTTTTATTCCATTGAATCCTCCATTTTCAGCTCACACAAGAATAAATCGTCACACTTTGTGAATTAGTCATCCTCCATATTTTGTATTGAATTTTTTGGTAATTTTTTGGGTATTTTCTGCACTTCTATTTTCTCTTTCTAAATACTATCATATTTTCCCAATTTAATGTTTTATTCTTTTTTTACCATATTACTTTACTTTCATTCCTTTTCATCATGATTTTAGCTTTAATAATTTTTGGAATTCATTGAAATCCCTTG
Source organism: Sequoia sempervirens (assembly GCA_007258455.2). Classification (NCBI taxonomy): domain Eukaryota; kingdom Viridiplantae; phylum Streptophyta; class Pinopsida; order Cupressales; family Cupressaceae; genus Sequoia; species Sequoia sempervirens. Next base: position 145,610 of record VDFB02055997.1, read on the forward strand.
TAGACATGTCCAATTCTGCCTTTGGCTGTGATCCTAATGATCTTGAGCTTCCTCATGTTCCTTCAACTCCTAATGAATGTCCACCTCATGTTGTTGACATCATTGGAGAAGATGATGATAGCATGCATAAGTTCTTAAATGAATGTCTTGATAATCTTGAAAACAATGCAGCCTTTTACCCATCCATGAAACATTCTAACCTTCCTAATGTGTGTGAGAAAATATCTGAATTAAAGTAATCAATAACACACAATAGCTATAATGTATTACATTAAGGAAATCTAAATTAAACAACACAATTCAATAAAATGATTCCTTAAAGGCATTCCATCTTCCACTATTCTTACTCAAGGATCCTGATAATAGTAATTTTAGATTTAATTATGCACTGAATTACATGGATGGCACCCAAGAAATGAGTATCCATTAATTCTAGAATGTAGAAACTATATCTACACCTACATGATTTTGATGTTTTTGGTTGATTGATGGACTAAATGATATGAAAAATGGTGAATTGTTGGATACAAAATGCTAATGAAATGATGTAATGTTGAGTTAAACTGATGAAGATACTATGAGAATGATTCTAAATACTATAAGAAAACTAAGACACATCTAAGAATGCGGTCATGATTCTAATTTACTTGCTTAACTATTCTAAATGTTGAATCAAAATGAAACTAAGCTCTCAAATGCTAAGATGATTTCTACAGAGTAATTGTATGCAATGTTTTCCTCTCCAAAAGCTGTAAATGAGCCTCTATTCATATATTTCAACAAGGCATCAAATGAGTTGGAAGCAGTGAACAATTAGGAATCAATCTAGAGAGATTGACAGTGAGAAATGAAGAAGTTGGAGAGAAATAAGGAAGTTTTCCCCTTTAATATAACAATCTTGCCAAGTGTAGAAATTAATAAATAGAAAGAAGAAGTCATGTTTACTTGAGTTGGTTTAGATTGTTAAGGGTAAATACCCATTTTAGAAATTAGGAATAATTATTTTCATGTGACACATGGTGAGGTGGAAGATGATGTGGAAAGAAGTTACAAGAATATGGAGAAATGTGAAAAAAATTGAATTAAAAATTCAAATTTAATGAGAGGGAATTAATCAAATAAAACAAATTAGTTAAATTTGTTCATTTAATTAAATCATGAAGAAAGTGGTTTAGATAAGAGGAATTAAGAAGTACAAACTATATAAATAAACTTTACAATTTCTTTATACAATAGAGGAAATAAATATTTTTATTAATCAAATAACTAGTATTTAATTAATATTCTCCAGACCAATTTTGGATGCATACATTTTCCCCCTCTTTGAAGTGATATGTTTATACATTAATTCAAAAAAAATTACCAGTGCTGCTAAAATTTTGACGATGCCCGAGACAGAAATTTTCAGAAGATAATGAATGTATGCCCCCTTAGGAGATAAATCGAGGAACTTTTGATGAAGAAAAGATTTTTGATGATTTTGAAATTTCTTGTTGATCTGTGATGATGTCAATGATGAAATTCTAATTTGATGATATTTTGGCAATTTATCTCCTGATATTGAAGAAATGAGCTACCCTTTGATTAATTGATTCTTTTAAAAAAATTAAAATATCCCACCATAATCACACTTTTAATTACCCTTTATTAAGAGGTAAAAAGTGAAAAAGGATTCATTTATGCATTTTATGATTTTGAAAATTGTAGAGTGAGAGAAACTTTGAGCATTTGAGTGAAAATGGTGATCCCATACAAGACTTATCAATTCAAGCAGATGCAGAAACACATTCGGCTCTAGTGGGATACAGATCTTTGGTATGAATTTCAAAACTTTTCTTATGAATTTTGAATCAATTTTCCCACCTTCTAATTTTGGAATTTAAATTTTTGAATTCTTTTGGTGCATGTGAAATTTTCCTTGGTACATAGTATTGATTTTTTAGTGCATCCACCTAGACTTTCAGTGCATAGGGTCGATTTAGTGGTGTATCAACTGTCTGTAATGATGCATCCACATTTTGGCGTGTCAAAATTCTAAAATGGTGCATCAAAATATTAGGTAGGGAATCCACTATAAATGGCACATTAAATTGGAGTTTTAGCACATCCACCCAAAGGAATGGCACATCAGATTTGATGGCACATCTGAGAGATTTCCTAGTGCATCCAAGGAATTCTCTAGCACATTTGATAAAATGGCGCATCAAAGAGATACCCCAACACATCCAAGGAATTCTATAATACATTTAAAGAAATGGCACATTGCTACAATGTAATAGCATATGTAGCCAATTTGGTGGTGCATCTGCCCTTTTGGCACAATGGAGCACTGTTATGGTGCATCTAGGTCATAATTGAAGTTTTTGTAAATTTTCTCTTGAAATTTGATGATATCTAATTGTGTCAGCCCATGATTTGTTGTTGATGATAGATTAGATGATTTATTAATCTCATGATAGGTGAGATTCAATAGTGATGATGTTTTTTTGACCTCATGATAGGTGAGGATAAAAAAAACAAAAAAATATCACAATATTTGATGAAAATCTCACTAAAACTGATAGAATGATTGATTGATGTTTGATTATTTTATCAATTTGACTGATTGATTGATATGTTTATTGCAATGTGTTATAATGATAAGAGGTATATTTAGATAATCTTCAGTCTCTAGAGCAATTCCCATGGACTTGGGAGCTGATCTCCTAGCTATCACATGTTGATAGAGATATCATTGAGTGATGCAGTTTATCTTCACTAATTGACATGCCCTAGATTAGGATTAATTGACAATTGCTGACTACACTAGTAGAGAGGTGACATAGTCACCACAACACTTTTTATCTGGCCATTGGAGAGATGATTGTAACACCAGAGGATGTCTACATGATTTTGAGGATTCCTGTGATGGGTGATATCGTGACATATGACCATATTGAGTAAGGAGGGACAGATTCCTTGCACGGGATATTCCATGATGATCACATTAGTGGGTATGAGATGCTTTGGTAGGAGATGTTTGAGAGATATTTCCCTTTGCATTCCTTACTTGTGAAATTTTTTAGTGGTTTTATATGTCCCAACAAGAGTGAAAACGGATTGTCCATTGGTTGGGGTTAGACACTAGAGTAGATGATCTAGTTTGGGACCTGTTTCACTTGGGGTTCATGCATGCTCACACACTTGAATCATTATTTACATCAGGTGGTGTACCTCAAAGGAGCTAGTATGTCCGCAGGTGTGACACTATTACAGACATGGGCTTGGGAGTATATTGTAGTGACATGTCTAGAGATAGATAGATTCCTACCAGCTGGGAGACCCTATGTTTATAGTTATGCAGGCCCAGTTGTCCAGCATAAGCTGGGAAAATTGGAGTATTGGAGATGGGTATTGGATGACTTGGATTCAGTTACATGGAAGCCATATGTGGAATGTGAGTAGTGAGTAGAGGATCATTTGGAGAATCCTTATGTTATGATAGTTAGGTATCTCATTAGATGGACACACTATATTCTCGATAGATTCCTATTGCTGAGGGTGCTCATACAGTATGGACGAGTGTAGGGGATACCACAAGGATTTCCCATGTATGTGTAGGGGCAGCAACATGCAACTAAGTGGGGGCCCACATTATCTTATGATGCCGCATGTGACAAGTATCATCATTTATAGCCAATGATTTGGGACTACTATCCAGAGATCATTGAGGGATATATGACTGAGGAGTACTCATAGTACTTTAGTGGGCACCCATTTCTAAGGATCTCTAGACCTGATAAGTCACTACTAGCATTGGAGGATGATGAGAATAGACCACCCAGATGAAGGCAAGGTAGAGGTAGTGGAGATGAGGAGGGAGATGGTGGTGATGATGGTGGAGGTGGTGATGATGGCACATATGATATTAGGGATGACAGTCATGGAGGAGATGGAGGAGGTGTGCCCACCCGATGCTGGATGTTAGAGTGCCTCATAGGAGGTGATCTTTAGTGGAAGCAACATAGTAGCTTGTCTAGATATGGTTTCCTTCATAGCAATAGCAGTCCCAAATTACAACATTACATTCCTAGGTCCAGAGCTTTCAGGGCCAACTGACACAGGTGTGGGGATAGCTATAGACACATACATAGTTGTTGTCATAGGTTTAGGCACAAATTTTGTAGGCCCAGGAGAAGATACCAACTCTTATGGCCAAGAGGGATGCTACCAAACAATAGCTAGCATAGGTGTAGGGTCGAGTTGTTGTGTTGACTATGGAGAGAAATTCCTTGAGATGACAATTAGAGTAGGAAGAGGCTATTACCGAGAAATTGTAGTAGGCTGTGATAGCTGCTGGATCATCAGACTATATCTGAGAGATTCGTCAGACTTCCCAGGAGGATGCATTTTATAGGGGTTGATATCACAAGGTGGTTCCTCTAGAGGGGTGGGAGAGCTTTACTCGGTCTTGATCTAGCAGGTCTTAGTCTCAGACAGTGAGTATGGGTGTTACACAACCATTTCCTAGAGATCAAAGAGATTTGGGTGTAGGTTTGTTAGGTGTAGCAAGAGGTACAGGTTCAAGGATGTGAGCACCAGATAGCTCTAATATTTGATGCTTATTATGATTTGGACATGTATACACTGATACTTGATGGTTTACTACCTTTTTTTATGATGTATTTCTTTACATTTAGATATCCTTGTACACTTGACATCATTTTTAGATATATATGTAGCAATGATGATGGTTGTCCTATGTGTTTATGTGTTGATCATGATGGATGCATTTAATTTCCTATTATGTATGCTATGTGATGTTTTATGATGATGATACTATATGTTATGGATGCAACATGTGTTATGACTCTATGATATTTTATAAATGATGAATCTTACTGTGTGAATGGAATATGTTAAATGCTATGTTTTTTTGTACTTTTTTGATGCAAATGTGTGATGCAAAATATGAAATGGATGGATGATATTATTAATGATAGGTAATTCTACATGCTCTTATGGATGTATACTATTATGATGTATGTTATGTATGGTATTCTATGTTTTTATATTTTTCAATGCAAGTATATGAATGCATATATGGAATGGATGAATGGAAATTCATGAGTTGGTGTGTTGTGATGCAAGTGTATGAATAAATGTTTATTGATGGAAATTATATGACCAATGCTTTTTTTTTTTAGACTTTCATGATGCAAATATATAAGATCTAATGACTAGATGAATTCTTGGTGTAGGAGCACTTTGGCCAAATCCAAAATTAGTGTGCATAATTTTGGCTTGTACCTGATCTTGGCCAAATCAGGACTTCATTAGGTTTATTTTGTGTTTAGTTAATCTTTAGGACTAAAGTTCATTTAGGTTGTCAAAGTTCTTAAATTTTGGGCTTTAATTAGCTATGGACAATTTGGGTAAACCTTAAATGTTTACCCACTACTTCCTCGTTGTTGGAAAATTCCATAGGACAGTTGAACTGTTGTTGGCTCAAGATCAAGGAGTCAATAATTCTAAAATAAAGGATAATGGTAGAGTGGTAACGTTGCATGGTGAAATTGGTTGTTTGCATGAACTTTATTTTGGTATTGGGAATCCCTTGAAATTAGGGATATGGAGCGACTGATCTCCCTTGAAACGTGGCAAGAGGATCCCAAATGGATGGAATGATTCATAAAAGTGCTATTTAGCATGGTTGTAAAGAGATTTTTGGCGGTGAATAGAAAACAGTTTGGAATTTTCTACATTTTCTATGTTTTCTGAAAACTCACTGTGTTTTGCAGAACTTTGTATTTTTTTGTATTTTGCTTAAAAACCCGTGTTTCTTTTTACAGTGGAGGAAAAAGGCATGTAAATAAAGTTGAATCTTTGTTTTGGTGTTCATAGAATAGGTCTGAAATAGTTCTCATCTTTTTTTAGGTTCCATAGCATAGTTCAAAAGTGTTCTTATTCTTATAAAAGGCAGATTCCCGTGTGTTTCTTGTTTCTGCTCGCGCATCTTAAGAAACAGTGATCTTTTACACATTATATCTATTGAATTAACACTGTCTCCATGCTTATTTGATAGTCTAGAATAAGGGACACCTTGTATTTAGGTTGTTTTAGTGTAGAGTTTGTTTTGAATTCCAAGGTAAGAGTTTAGAGATTTGAATATACTGTTTTGAACAGTCAAGTTTAATTTCTCATGGCTCTCCCATAATCTCTGTCCACGGGATTCTCCTAAAAATCATGAATATGGGAGAGTATTCTACCTTTTGTACATATTTAGTTTCAGTAGTGTCAAAGAGCCAAGAAATGTTTGAAAACTCCAAACCCTAGGCGGGTGAAAGTGGTCCGGATAGGAGTTTGGAGGAGAGAATTTGAGAACATAGGCAGGGGATGTGAGCACAATACAGAATCTATACATTTCCTGGTAGGGTTAGACAATATTTTTAACTGACAAAAGGTTTGGAATTTTAACCAAACCATTGGTAGAAGCTTGGAAGTAAAGAACAGTGGAACCCTAGTTACTAGGGCAATTAGGCCTCCAGTCCAAGAACCTTGGAGACAGCTGTACAGAAAGGATAAGGATTTAATAACCCATGTAATATTTAAAACCCTGAAAAGGGTGTCTAAAAATGCATTTTTTTTATAGGTTGTGTGTCAAATTTGTGAGAAAAAGGTCAAAAATGGATTGGTAAGGGCTACAATGGATTAGCCCTTCTCAAAGCAAAATCCTGAAATCGGGTAGATTGAGGATTGGAAAACCTTCAAAATGCTTCTAGTTGAACATGAAAGGCAAGGAAACAGATCTCCTAACTCCCCTACAACAAGTTTAGATCAGATAGTAATGCAAGCACTTAGAGCCTTCTAGGTGTTGTGAAGAGGAAAGCAGTTTCAAATGGTGATTGGTCTTCCTATGCTAAGCACAAGTGGCAAAATAATAGTAAGGAGTTGGAGCAGAGCTTGGTTGGGTTACTGAGCTCAACAAGAACCATTGGAGTCAGGTTCTAGCAAGATATAGTGAAGAAGTCTCTAAAAAGTTGTGCAAGCAAGCTTAGGATTTCACATACACCATATTGGTATCAGAGCAGAGTAGATTCAAGGCTTGTGATTAATGAGCCAATCCACTAAGTTAGTAGGAGAGAATACACCAGAGGAAGGAACCATGGTTACAAATGCAAAGCTAGCAAAGAAGGTAGAAGAGCAAGAGGAAGATAACCGGTTGCTCAAGGAAAGGATATCTCAGATGGAGAGACTCCTGGATGAAGTCCAAGAAACAGTAGATGCTGTGAAGGACAAGATTAAGAAAAAGGAAGAGCAGGAAGCCAAGGAAAAAGAGGTGGAATTGGAGGAGGAAGCTCCAAATCCTGATCCTATTCTTGCAGAGGAACCATTCTTGAAGGCATTGCAGGCCTTCAGTGGTAAAGCATTGGATGGTGTGCCACTTTTTAGTGGAAAAATGGACCCAGATTCAGTAGTAGATTAGATTGAGAGCATTGAGAATCACTTTGAATGTGATGGCATTACAGAGGCTCAAAAGGTAAAAGTAGCCAAGTCAAGGTTGAGAGGAGCAGCTCTCACATGGTGGAAGTTTGTGCAATCTAAAGAGAGAAAGAAGGAAAAGGTCCCATAGTTTCATGGAGAGGAATGGTGACTAAGATAAGGCAAACTTATCTCCCAGATGATTATGAAGTCCAGTTGCATAGGAGAAGACATAATCTGAGGAAAAAAGACATGGATGTCCAAACATATATAGAGGAGTTTCATAAATTGTTCCTTAGATCAAAGGTGGTTGAAGATGAGAGTATCGGGTTAGCAAGGTACCTAAATGGACTCAAATGGTCTATTCAAGAGGACATGAGTTTGGTAAACTTCAAAATCGTCTGCCAATGCTATCAAATGGCTTTGAAGATAGAGGAGAAAGGAAAAAAGAAGCAAGAACAAAACCCCAAAGGTAGAGGTAAAGGGAAAGACAACAGAGGACAAAGAGGAAGCTATAGTGGAAGAAGCTCAGAATCAAGAGCCCAAGGCGAAGGGCATGTGCAGGATCATGGTATGCCAAACAGGCCCTTAAGTGGCAAAAAATTCAGAAAAATTAGTGTTAGGAAACTTTACATAAATATTTGAATAAGCTATCTATATTATTTAAAAAATATGTAAGAATAGAATTTGTAGAAAATTGAATGTAGTTTCTAAAATACTAGGTTTATTTAAAAATAAATAAAATCTATTTGGTGAAAATTTGAAATTTCAATGCAGTAGTACTTAAATTTCAGGGGAAAAAATAAGAAGTAGGAATTGTACGTAAATACCCTAACCATAATAAAATGATAATATTTTTTTGTAATATTTTATATATAAGTAGAGACTCATGTCCAGATGTGATGCATATTTTATTGTAATTTTTTTCCAAGTAAATAATTAATTATGAATTTTTATTACAACTTTTAGAAAATATAAAAACTCGTCTGTCTGACCACCTTAACTTGGTCAAAAATTCATGAAATTTATTTTTTATTTTTTTAATCCTATAGTATGTAAATCATAGAATGTGACGCATGTTTTGGATTCAAAAAATATGATACCGTTTGAAAGTTATAGATGTTTTTCAATCAGCCTATCGATCAGAACTTTAGTCGTAATTCTAATAGAAAATGAATAATAATTATATATTAAATTCAAATTAAATCATAATTTATATTTTTGGAAAGCTGAGAATCTCCTCTAAAAACCCTTTTTGCTTCATTAATTTTGGGTGAAAAAAAAGTCGTCAGCCACATACCCTACAAATATTGCCACTTTTTGGCATACCATGATCCTGCACATACCCAGAAGTCAGATTTTCTGATCAACAAGAAGGAAGCTCCAGTAGAGGTGGTAGAGGAAGAGGTTACAGTTCCAGAGGAAGAAGTGGTGGACAAGGAAGAGGTAGTTACTTCACCAACATGAAATGCTATCATTGCAACCAATTGGGACACCCAGCCTATAGATGTCCTGAGAAAGGAAGCACTTCTCATGGAGGAGATAAGAGAACAATCTGATTCAAGATGAAGCAGCTACAGAAAATAAGCAATCAGAAGTACCTTTGAACTCAGAGGAAGGTGCGAATCTTATGATGAGAAGGACCTTAATCAAAGAACCGGTCAAAGAAGAGCCAAGCCAAAGAAGATCTCTGTTTAGGATAAAATACAAAATGATGGGGAAAGTGTGCAAGGTGATTATAGACTCAGGTTCTACTAACAATATTGTGTCAGAGGAGGTAGTCAGCAAACTGAAATTAGCAAGAATACCTCACAAGGATCCTTACAAGGTCACATGGCTCAACAAGGGTCAGCATGTCTTGGTGAATGAACAAGCATGGGTGGAGTTTTCAATTGGCAAGTACAAAGACAAAGCATTGTGTGATGTATTACCTATGGATGCATGCCACTTGCTCCTAGGTAGGCCATGGCAATTTGACTATCAAGCTGTGCATGATGGAGCCAAGAACTCATACACATTCAAGAAGGACAATGTAACCTACAAGATTCAATCTTTGTTGGAAGAAACTGAGGTGCAGACAGCAGGTTCTAAGCTGCTGATAACTGGTGAAAAAGAGTTCTTAAAGGCTTTAGAAGAAGGAGAAGGTGTTGGCTATGCAGTAATGATCAAGCCAAGAGAAGTAAGCAAAGAGAAAGCAGCTAAAAAACAAGAACTACCAAAAGAGATTCAAGACTTGTTGCAGACCTATGAAAGCATTGTAAGTAGTGGTCAACCAGCAACCTTACCTCCTAAAAGAGCCATAAGTCATAGGATAGACTTGATACTAGGAGCCACCCTTCCAAACAAAGCAGCCTACAAGATGACACCTCAACAGAATGAGGAGATAGCCAAGTAGATTCAAGAACTTCTTGACCAAGGTCTCATTAGGAAAAGCATCAATCCTTGTGCAGTACCCACTGTCTTAGCACCCAAGAAAGGAGGAGAATGGAGGCTTTGTACTGATTCTAGAGCAATCAACAAGATAACCATCAGGTATAGGTTTCCTATCCCTAGGATTGAAGATCTCATGGACTGTCTAGGTGAAGCTAGGTAATATACCAAGATAGATTTAAAGAGTGGTTACCACCAAATTAGAATACATGAGGGTGATGAGTGGAAAACAACCTTCAAAACCAATGAGGGTCTTTATGAGTGGCTAGTTATGCCATTTGGTTTGTCTAATGCCCCTCCACATTCATGAGACTCATGAATGAAATCCTCAAAGACTATATTGGAAAGTTTGTAGTGGTGTATCTTGATGATATACTAATCTATAGCAGAACAAGAGAAGAGCACCTCTAGCATATTGAGCTGATTTTCAAGAAGCTACAGGAAGAGAAGCTGAAGATTAATCTGGAAAAGTGTGAGTTCATCAAAATAGAGCTGGTGTACCTTGGTTTTGTGTTATCACATGGAAATTTGAAGATGGACAGCAGCAAGGTAGAATCCATTCTTAATTGGCCTACTCCCAAGACAACAACAGAGGTAAGAAGCTTCCATGGTCTTGCCCAGTATTATAGGAAATTCATCAAACAATTTAGTGCAATTTGTGCTCCTATGTTGGACACCATTAAAGGAGGAATGAAAACTAAGTTTATGTGGAATGAGAAAGCTAACAAGAGTTTTGAGTTGCTGAAGGAAAGGATAGCTACTCAACCTATTTTGGTGTTGCCAAGTTTTGAGAAGTTATTCACCATTGAATGTGATGCAAGCAATGTAGCAATTGGAGCTGTTCTCAGCCAAGAGGGTAGACCGGCGGATTTTCACTCTGAGAAGCTAAGTGAAGCCAAGAAGAAGTACTCTTCTTATGACCTTGAAATGTATGCATTGGTCCAAGCATTAAGGAAGTGGAGGCACTACTTGCTTCCCAAGGAATTTATTGTGTACTCAGACAATCAAGCACTCAGTTTTCTGAATTCACAAGAGAAGTTGAGTCACAGGCACATGAAATGGGTGGAGTACTTGCAAGCTTACACCTTCAACATCAAGCACAAGAAAGGAGCTCTCAATAAAGTTGCTGATGCATTGAGCAGGAGAGTTCTTACCGTCCAAGAAATCCAATTGAAGAGCATGGGAATAGATCACTTCAAATATCTATATGCAGATGATGAAGAATTTGGAGAAATTTATAAGGTATGCCTTGAGTTTAAGAACCATTTCCATAGCAAGTATGCTAAATATACCTTGCAAAGTGATTTGTTGTTTAAAGGGAATTAGCTTTGTGTTCCTAGAGGTTCTATTAGGGAGAACTTAATTCAAGAGAAGCATAATGGTGCATTGAGTGGTCATTTTGGGATCACCAAAACTCAAGAGCTTGTCCAAAGGTTTTATTTTTGGCCTAAGATGAACTTAGATGTTAGAAAATATGTAGAGAGTTGTGTAGTGTGTCAAAAAGCAAAGGGAACTTCTTCAAATGCAGGCTTATACCAGCCACTACCAATCCCTTCTAGGCCATGGGAATGCTTAAGCATGGACTTTGTAGTTGGTTTACCCAAGAAAAGGCAAGGTATGGATAGTATGTATGTTGTGGTTGATAGATTCAGAAAAATGGCTCACTTTATGCCCTGCAAAACAACCAATGATGCTAGTCAAATAGCCTCTCTTTTCTTCAAAGAAATAGTTAGAATCCATGGTTTACCAATCAGCATTGTATCAGACAGGGATACCATGTTTATGAGTCACTTTTGGAAGACTCTTTGGCAAAGAATGGGCACCAATCTCTCCTTTGGATCTGCATACCATCCCCAAACTGATGGTCAGACTGAAGTGGTAAATAGAACACTTGGAAACCTTCTAAGATGCTTGACCAAGGAGTATGGTCAACAATGGGATCAGATTATTAGGCAGGCTGAATATCCATACAATGACACAGTCAATAGATCCACAGGGAAGAGCCCCTCTGAAATTGTGTATGGTTTACACACTAGAGGTGTCTATGAGCTGAGAGAGTTGAAGGATGGGGTTAAAGGAAGTGGATATGCAGATGATTTTGGCTATGCCATGCAGGAAATACATGACACAGTTAGAAAAACCTTGACAGAGAATACCATGAAACATAAGACCAAAGTGGATGAGCATAGGAGAGAGGTTCAATTTGATGTTAGTGACTTAGTAATGGTGCATTTGAACAAGGCTAGATTGCAGAAGGGAGTCCCTCACAAGATGCAAATGAAGAGGATAGGTCCCTGCCCTATCTTGGAGAAGTATGGCAACAATGCTTTCAAGGTGAAATTTCCTGAGGACAGTGGACTGTCCCCTGTTTTTAATGTTGCAGATCTGATGCATTACAAAGGACCATCCCTGGATTTGGATCAGACATTCCATGAAGTCAATCACGATGTTGAAGAACTCAAACTGCCCCCTGTCACAGTCAAACAAGCTGATCAAATCCTGGACACAAGGATCTACAAGAAGACTAGGAACAAGGAATATAAAGAACATCTAATAAAAAGGCATGGACAACCTGATACAGATGCAGTATGGATCAGGGAGGTAGAATTCAAGAAGTTAGGTATTGATCCTAACTTACTCAATCCAAGGGTGGATTGAAGTTTTCCATTTTGGGGAGGATGGTGCAGGAGCACCTTGGCCAAATCCAAACTTAGTGTGCATAATTTTTGCTTGTACCTGATCTTGGCCAAATCAGGACTTCATTAGGTTTTTTTTGTGTTTAGTTAATCTTTAGGACTAAAGTTCATTTAGGTTGTCAAAGTTCTTAAATTTTGGGCTTTAATTAGCTATGGACAGTTTGGATAAACCTTAAACGTTTACCCACTACTTCCTCGTTGTTGGAAAATGCCATAGGACAGTTGAAGTGTTGTTGGCTCAAGATCAAGGAGTCAATAATCCTAAAATAAAGGATAATGGTGGAGTGGTAACGTTGCATGGTGAAATTGGTTGTTTGCATGCACTTTATTTTGGTATTGGGAATCCCTTGAAATCAGGGATATGGAGCGACTGATCTCCCTTGAAACGTGGCAAGAGGATCCCAAATGGATGGAATGGTTCATAAAAGTGTTAGTTAGCATGGTTTTAAAGAGAGTTTTGGCGGTGAATAGAAAACAGTTTGGAATTTTCTGTATTTTCTATGTTTTCTGAAAACTCACTTTGTTTTGCAGAACTTTGTATTTTTTTGTATTTTGCTTAAAAACCCGTGTTTCTTTTTACAGTGGAGGAAAAAGGTGTGTAAACAAGGTTGAATCATTTTTTTGGTGTTCATAGAATAGGTCTGAAATAGTTCTCATCTTTGTTTAGGTTCCATAGCATAGTTCAAAAGTGTTCTTATTCTTATAAAAGGCAGATTCCTGTGTGTTTCCTGTTTCTGCCCGCGCATCTTAAGAAACAGTGATCTTTTAAGCATTATATCTATTGAATTAACACTTTCTCCATGCTTATTTGATAGTCTAGAATAAGGGAAACCTTGTATTTAGGTTGTTTTAGTGTAGAGTTTGTTTTGAATTCCAAGGTAAGAGTTTAGAGATTTGAATATACTGTTTTGAACAGTCAAGTTTAATTTCTCATGGCTCTCCCATAATCTCTATCCACGGGATTCTCCTAAAAATATTGAATATGGGAGAGGAGTCTACCTTTTGTACATATTTAGTTTCAGTAGTGTCAAAGAGCCAAGCAATGTTTGAAAACTCCAAACCCTAGGCGAGTGAATGTAGTCCGGTTAGGAGTTTGGAGGAGAGAATTTGAGAACATAGGCAAGGGATGTGAGCACAATACAGAATCCATACATTTCCTGGTAGGGTTAGACAATATTTTTAACTGACAAAAGGTTTGGATTTTTAATCAAACCATTGGTAAAATCTTGGAAGTAAAGAACAGTGGAACCCTAGTTACTAGGGCAATTAGGCCTCCAGTCCAAGAACCTTGGAGATAGCTGTACGGAAAGGATAAGGATTTAATAACCCATGCAATATTTAAAACCCTAAAAAGGGTGTCTAAAAATGCATTTTTTTTTATAGGTTGTGTGTCAAATTTGTGAGAAAAAGGTCAAAAACGGACTGGTAAGGGCTACAAGGCATTAGCCCTTCTCAAAGCAAAATTCTGAAATCGGGTAGATTGAGGATTGGAAAACCTTCAAGATGCTTCTAGTTGAACGTGCAAGGCAAGGAAACAGAGCTCCTAACTCCCCTGCAACAAGTTCAGATCAGATAGTAATGCAAACACTTAGAGCCTTCTAGGTGTTGTGAAGAGGAAAACAGTTTCAAATGGTGATTGGTCTTCCTAAGCTAAGCACAAGTGGCAAACTCATAGTAAGGAGTTGGAGCAGAGCTTGGTTGGCTTACTGAGCTCAACAAGAACCATTGGAGTCAGGTTCTAGCAAGAGACAGTGAAGAAGTCTCTAAAAAGTTGTGCAAGCAAGCTTAGGATTTCACATACACCAATTCTTTAGAAATTGACATGGTAATGCATTTGTTTTTTGGATTTTCATGATGCAAATATATGACCTAATGAAAATGAATGACATAATGATATGGTAATGTTTTGAATGATTCCCTAATGCTTATGTACCTAAATGATCATTTTTGGTAATGTCAAATCTACTCATTATATATTAATGACAGAAATAACATTACTTGTAACATTGTACCTACCTTGGAGAAATCTATAAATACTATTGTAGCACCTAGTATAAATGGAACCTAAACATGCAACTCTAACAATGCAATGTTGTCATCCCAGTAATTAATTTATTGTGCTTGGTACCTTCATTGAGCTTTTAAAATGTTGAAAGTGATCACAAACATCGAATGGTATAATTAGACCATGATTACCTAAGTACTACTCTCATGATGTTTGATAGTGCAAGTTAACACAAGCATCTAGGCATAATTGGACCAAGATGACCCGAGCATTTCTTGCATAAAAAAATAAGTCTAACCATTTTTCTATGTGAATCTAGAATGTCATCAGTGATAATTTGTAGAGCATGTCCCATGAGGATTCACATAGTATTAATGATCAACTCACAAATAGCAAACAAAGAAAAATATCATCCTCGATCATAGCTTCTCTAGTTCTTTGACATCCTTGAGTTTCTCCTTAATAAATGATAAGAACAATCATAATGCAAATAATTTGAACACTTGTGTGAAAGTGATAAAACTATGATTCAGAAGGTCATTACCAAATGATATTTTTTTTCAATTGATAAATATGTTGTTGTTGGTTCATATTGTTGGTTTTGGTGATTTTGATTGATGTTCAATATTGTGACTCACTTGATTGTTGTGCTTTTACCCAGTTTTCATACTATTGTTTATCTGTCACTTTTAAGCTCAAAGATATATTTTCCCCTTGCGAGTTTAGGATTTTTTCCCCAATGGAAACAAACCCATTTATTATGGATATGTACAATGATCAACAAGCCAAGGTGAGACACAATTGTCACAACATAATATTTACATGAGGCTCAAATTAAGGATGTGGATAGTGATTTTAAAGAGACAATGGTTGACACACATTCTCATAGAGGAAGAAGCCAGCCTATCACAAATAGCTCCTATTGCTAGGTTTTCACTACTTGCTTTTATTGCACTTTTTCAAATTTTATGATTTTTTTGTATTTTTTTCCTTTTTGATTCTTTTTTTGTCACTAAGATGCTTGTTTACTAGGTTTTCACTAGGGCAACCATTTTTTTAGGACATTTTCTAATATTTTTGGATTTTTTAAAGGAATTTTTCTAATGTTTTTGGATTTTTTTTGGATTTTTTTCTAATATTTTTGGATTTTCTTAGGACATTTTCCAATGCAATGGACGATTCATCTATAGAATTTCTTGAGATGGAGACTATTCATTGGATCTTCAAATAGGTCCCCTTCTGACATGGATAACTGGTATGCTCCTGACCCATAGACTGACACAATGACAAAGGGGCCAACCAATTCGGTTCAAACTTTCATTTCTTCTCTCTATCTTTCTAGTTGTGTGGTTTCTCCTTCAATACTAAGTCACCAACTTGAAATGTTTGAGTTTTCAACTTATGATTATAACTTTTGGACATCTGCTGTTGGTAGGATTTCAAGTGGTTCACTACATGTTGGAGTCATTCATCTAATAGTTCCAGTTCTTGCAATCTTTATACTTGGTAGTCCTCATCAAAGATGATGCCATTCAATGAAACTTGGAGTGATAGTAATTCAACCTCAATGGGAACAATGGATTTAGATCCATTTACAAGAGTGTATAGTGTGGCTCTTGTTGGTGTGTGAATACTAGTGCGGACATCCATAAAGCAGGGTTTAATTGGATGTGCTAGTCACATCCAACATCATTGACCATTTTGTTCAAGATTTTTAGTATAGTTTTGTTGGAAGCCTCTACTTGACCATTTCCCTGAGCATAATATGGTGTAGAGAAGCGATGTTGGATATTGAACTTTTCACACAATTCCTACATGTCTTGATTTTCTAACTATCTTCCATTGTCAGTGACAATGGATTGAGGGATGCCATACTAACAAATGATGTAATTGAGGATGAATGATGAAATTTTCTTTCCTATGATGGTGATTAGGGGAATGAATTTAATCCACTTTGTGAAGTATTATGTAGCTATTATGATAAAGTTGTGTCCATTTGATGAGGATGGATGAATTTTACCAACAAGATCTAGTCCCCACTAACAAAAGGCCCATGTTGATGCAAAAGGTTGAAGTTCCTATGCCGGTGTGTGGATGAGGTTGCCATAAATCTGACACTTCTGGAATTTCTTGATGAACTAAAAAAAGACTCCTCCATGTTTGGCTAGTAATATCCTAAATGAAGGAATTTCTTTGCTAAGGTTAAACTGCTTGAATGAGTTCCACAAACACCCTCATGAACTTCCTATAAATCCATTTTAGACTCATTGCATTCTAAACATCTTAGGAGAGTTCCATTAAGACCTCATTTGTATATTACATCTGCGATAAGAGTATGTCGTGTGGCTCGGTGAATGAAGTTGTGTTTTTTATTTCTAGACAGATCAGGGGGAGGGTGTTATCTTTTAGGTAGGTATAAATTTCATGATAGATTGAGGTATTCGTATCAGCTAGGTAATAGATAACTTGGGATTCAGTATCATCATAGGTAGGGGAGAACAATTGTTCCACCAAGAACTTGTATTGGTTTCTTTTCTTTGGAATTTGTAACAAGGAAGCAATAGTAGCCATGTCATCAACAACTTTATTGTCCGCTCTTGAAATTTGTTCAAATTTGATATCCACAAAGTATTTCATAAATTCATCCAACATTGTTTTGTAGGGAATCAATTTATCGTCCTTTTTTGATAATCATCATTGACTTGGTTAATGACCAATTGAGAATCTCTGTATACTTGCAATTCTAAGATTTTCCATTTTCTAGTTGTTTTAATGCCAATGATTAATGCTTCATACTCTACCATGTTGTTGGTACAAGGAAACATCAATATGTATGATTTTGGTATGGTATGTCCTTATGGAGTGAAAAATAGGATTTTGGCCCCCCAATCCATGTTAGGTGTGTGATCCATCAGAGTATAATGTCCACTATTTTGCAGCCAAGGTGAGGACATCAGCGTTTGGAAATTCAATGTGTAAAGGATGATTATTTGGTAGAGGTTCCTCTACTAACTAGATAGTGATTGCTTGTCCTTTTATTTATTTCCTATACACATATTGGATGCCAAATTCACTTATTATCATAACCCACTTGGCCAACCTTCTAGTTAGGTTAGCTTTGCTAAGAAGGTATTTGAGTGGATCTATTTTGGCTTTTAACTTGATCGTGTGATTCAGCATGTAGTGTCATAGCTGTTGGGTGGCGAAAAATACTACCAAGTAAGACTTTTCAATGGAGGTATAGTTGATCTCATAACCATTTAACATCCTGCTGATGTGGTAAATTTCCCTCTCTTTTCCTATGAATCCTCTTGTGCGAATAAGGCTCCCAATGATGTCTCAGTTGTTGCAATGTATAACAGGAGTGGCCTTCCTTTTGCTGGTGGTACTAAGATAGGTGGAATCATTAGGTATTGTTTCAATTTATTGAAGGATCCTTCACATTTCTCATCCCATCAAAAAGAAACATTTTTATGTAGTAAGTGAGTGAAAGGATGGGTCTTGTCTGCTAGTTGTGAAATAAACCTGCAAATTGATTGGAACCTTCCTTGTAGGGATCATAATTGGCTGATGTTTTTTAGTGGTGGCATTTCCATAATAGCTTTAACTTTGGTCGGATCTACCTCAATTCCCTTTTCTAAAACTATGTACCCCAGGAGTTTTGCTGAAGTTACCCCAAACACACATTTTTTTGAGTTCAGTCACACATTGAATTTTTCCATTCTAGTGAAGATTTTGTCTAAGATCTCCAAGTGTCCTTCCTTGGTATTTGATCTAGCTAATAGATCATCCACATAGTCCTCCATTAAGGTATGCATCATGTCATGAAAAATTATTGTCATGGCACACTGATAAGTAGCTCATGCATTTTTCAATCTGAATGGCATAATGTTCCAATAGAATGTTCCCCATGGACAGGTGAAGGTTGTCTTATCTTCATCCTCTAGAGCTATCTTGATTTGGTTATTCCTAAAAAAACCATCCATAAGTTATAACATACCATGTCATGTCATTAAATCTACTTTGATTTCTATGTTAGGTAGAGGAAAATCATCTTTAGGACAAGCTTTATTAAGATCCCAGAAATCTATGCAGATATGAATGTTGTTATCAGGCTTTGACACTAGTACCATATTGGATATCCACTCGGCATTGTCAATGACTCTAATGAATCATGAATCTAACAAAAACTTCAACTCTTCTTTTGCCAATAAGGCAATATGTGGATGCATTTTCCTTAGCTTTTTCTAACTAGTTTTACTCCTAGTGGTAAGGATAGATGATGCATGATGAGTTTTAGATCAATCCCCGGCATGTCAGCATATGATCAAGAAATTTTTATTTTTTTTTGTGAAAATTTTGAGGAAGCTCAAGTCCTTTTTCTTGTTCTATCAAAGATGTCACTAGATGGATGTTATTTATTGTCTCTTCCTGATATTGACAGACTATGTGGGTTCAATCAATACCTTTGATCTTTTCTGAAAGTGTTCTGGAAGAGTATCAAATATTCCATCCTTCAACACCTCAGAGAGGTTTTTGATGTTGGATGTGGCTTTGTTTTTACTTTTTCTAGATCTGACACTACCATTGAATGATTTTCACTATTAGATCTATTTCCTGTATTATTCATTTTGCAACTAGAGGATTTGATACTCCCCTAGTTGGAAGCTTCGTTACAATATTCAATGGTAGAATCTATTTCAAGATTGTTGGTGCAAAGGAAATTAATGATGGCATCATTGTTTGAGAAGGTAGGGATGTCATATGGCTCAGTTAGGTCCCAATATATGAGTTCTAGATGTACTAGGGGTAAGAAGTCACCAGACTCGTTAAGGTCAGAGATAGTAAGAGTCTTGATTGTGGTGCCTTCAAAAATTTTCCAATAGAAAAATCAAGGTTTATAAGGTAACTCTCCTCCAAATTATCTATTTCACTTCAAGTTGAATTATCTTTGCTAGAATCATGAATGTGTTGTGATCCTAATTCAAATGGTGTAGAACTTGACCCTTGTCCCTCGTCGAGTAGGGGTGCATATTTGTGTACCACATCAATGTCCTTGTCATGGCAAGACTCTTCTGATAGTGAATCCCAATCATACTCATTGGAATCAATCTCATGATCATCACTAGCTTATAAAATTTGCAAGATTCTTTCAACCACCCTCTAAGTCATCTCTTCTTTATAACCCACCCCAGTCTTGTCTTTTGGATTGATTAAAATGGGTTGATTTGGTTCTACAATTCCTTCCTTTATCTTTCCTTAAGGACCCTTTCGCTTATATCCCATCTTTTCCAAAATAGTGAAGCCTTTTCCATATTATATTGTTTGTACATTTGTAGTTGTTGTTTGGGATTCTTCTTCATCCTTATAAATCTAGTTTAGAGCATCTTTGTCTTTTGCTTCATCAACCATAGTGCTTTCTTTCACAAACTAACCATCAAAGAGTGTAACTGGTTGTGATGCGTATTGTGTTGATGTTGAGGGTTTCCCATATGACTTAAAGGAAGAGAACTATGAAAGACATAGAGATTGTTCAATGAAATATTCACCAACACCTTTATCTTTGACTTGGAATTTTTTCTCAAATTGTTTTGACAAGGCATTCAATTGGGCTTCATGATTTGAGGACATGAAAGGAGCAAATTCTTCTTTCTTCTTAGACTGTGTAGACATGGAACTAGATTGACCTTCATGATTTGAGGAAATGATCAACGGTTTGGATGAAGAACTTGATAGGCTCTGATCATTAGAAGGGATAGGAGTGGAAGCTTCTCTGTTATGAGGCACAAAGATATCTTGGACATATTTCAAGGTATTGCAATACTGAGGACTATTTGAATCAGCTGAGATGGTGATTTCTTGGCCACCATAGGAAAATTTTAAACATTGGTGGTATGTTGATGGGACCACTTGCATTTCATGGATCCATGGGTAACCCAATAGTATGTTGTAGGTCAAAAACTTGTCTAAGACTTGGCAGATTACATCTTTCTTAATCGGTCCTACTTGAATAGGTAAGACAATCAATCCTTAGGAATATCTTTCCTCATCATCATATGCTTTTATTGTAATCTTTTTCTTTGAATAAATTGCATTCTCAGAAAATCCTAAGTCAAGAACAAGCTTTAAAGTACATATATTCAGGTCAGATCCTCCATATATTAGGACATGTTTGACATGATGTTTATGAATTAGGACTTCAATATGGAGAGAAACATTGTGGGGATGAGAAAAAGATGTCTCATCATTTTTTGAAAATGATAAACAATGTGCTATGTTCAAATGTCCCACTATGGCTTCAAATTTGAAAACTTCCAAACTTGTTGGTACTGTTATGGCCACTAGGGCCTTTCCTAGAATCTCTTTGTGGGCATGTGAAATTTTGAGCATTTCCAATATTGATATTTGTGTAGGGATCTTTTGTAATTTTTCCACTAAGTTATAATGATTAAATGAGGTAGCGGGTGTTTTAGATGAACTTCCTTTTAGGACATATTTGGATCATGCTCTCATGGTCATGTTTACTAGCATGTTGTCTGGTTTCCCATTGATTTTAATGACATTGACTTGAGTATCCATTGCAGTCATATCTGGTTGTATGTCATTAACATGGATGATGATGTCTTGTTCTTGTTCAATTGGTATGTCATAGATTGGATTACCGTTTGGACTAATGTATTGATTGTTATTGGTTTCGATGGTATTCATCTAATCTTCCCTTGCTGAGATATGATTTATGAAAGTATCATGGACATAGTTTATGTTCTTTCCCTTGTTGTCTATTGTAGAGGACTCCCCATTTTCATAATTCGGTAAAGGATTTTTAAATGCTCCGTGATTGACATTTGTTTGGGGTCCTTCTATTCATATGACCTTATCATCTATTAAATCTTGTATTTTGTGTTTCAATTGCATGCAACTATTTGTTTGAGGACCTTTCCACTGATGAAATTCACAATAATAGGCATCATTCCACCATGAAAATTTTACTTTTGGTTCAAAGCCTCAAGTGTCAGGTAACATTATGAGGTTATTTGCAAGAAATTCCCTCAATGAAAATTCATGTGATTGACCCAAAGGTGTGAATTTTATGTGGTTTGATTGTGTTTGATAAGGTGGAGGTTTGGACATGGTATTATTTTGATTATGGTCATTTTGATAGTTAGATTGATTGACATTTTGATTAGTGGCTTGATTGATGTTTTGATTAGTCTTAGTTGTGGTTCATAATAGATTAAAGACTGGTTTCACATTATGTGTTTCGGTAGCACCATTGTTGGAATTCTTGTTCCTTTTCTAAAATATGGGTTTCTCATTGTTGTAATGGTTAGAAGATCTAGCATTGTTTGATCCTTCATTGTGAATTTTCAATACCCCTCTTTTGACTAAAGCTTCTTCAATTTTGATACCATTTTCTACCATCTTCTCAAAGTGAGGGGCACATTGTAACTATAGCCTATATCTCATTTCACTATTAAGATTATTAATGAAAAATATTCATCTTTTCTTGTTCAGGTATGGGAGGAGCGTATTGAGAAAATAACCTTATCCACCTTTGTAAGAATACGAGAAAGGCTTCCCCTTTTTTTTGTTTGGTATTACAAAGATCCTTCATGGTTATCTCATGTGAAATTTTATATGAATATTGAATGATAAACTTGTTGACAAGTTCTTCAAAAGATTTTATTCCTAGTTGTAGAATCGAAAACCATTCCATACAATGGCCTCCCAAGCTATGAGGAAAAAGTCTCATCAAGTATGTGTCCTCATGAGCAAACTCAAGACTCATAGTTCAGAATTCTTGCACATGGTCTATGGGGTTAGATTTTCCATTTTATTTGTCATATTTTGGTAAGTCGCAATTCAGGGGAAATGGTATCATGTTTAACTTTCCATCAAAGGGGTAGGGACAAATATCTTGCAACAAGTATCTTTTGGTAGTCCTTCCTTGCATGGCTTCCAATTGTTGTTGAAGGTTATTCATTTGATGTGTTAGGGCAGCCATTTGATTTGTGTTTGGTGTTTCAATTTCAATTTTCTTTGGGGTTCCCTTCAATTTATTGACATCAAAATCACTTGGTAATTTGACCTCTTGGTTTGCTAACATTAGAAGGTATTTTTCTCCATCCTTTTCAAAGATTCTCTCTAGGAATTTATGAAATTTGGGATCTTGGTTTGTTTTCTCTATTTCCTCCTCTGTTATTTCTTTTGTTCATTTTGATAAATTTTGTGAAAGGGATTTTCCTCTAGTTCACCCATGGTATTTTGAGGTTCAAGTTCCTTATCCTTGAGTTTTTGCTTTTGGCACCTTGTTAAAATAGGCATGCAAGTGATGAAATTTTGCTAAATTTTGATTGTTGTTTAGAGGTTCCAAGAAATACCTAAGTCAAATAGAATAATGAATCCTATTTATGGGACCAAGGTAATGAAATTTGATGTAAAGTGTATTGTTTATAGATGAAGGATGATAAATTCTAATGGGGAAACTCAACTTGATGATAAAATTTGGATTTTGATGATGATTGGGAGATTTTAGATGTTTGATCAAAGTTTATGCAAAGGTTTTCACTTATATAGGTCAATTTCAACAATTTTAGACTTTTAAAGAACCTAAGGAATAATTTTGAACTTGACAAGATCCTGAGTTCCAATTGTGAAATGGGGGACAAATTTTCTTCCTAAACGAGATGCTCAAACTTTGGAAGAGTCTTCAATTTTTACAATAGTAAAATGAATACAAGTTGGGGTTGTTCTTTGAAACTCCTTTATAGAAATTGAAGACCAATCTCTCTCTAAATTCGTTGAGTGTTGAAAGAAATATTTGATGAGCTTTTGGACTAAGAACTATGGATTTTGGTTTTTAGATTTTAATATTTCATGAAATCATTTGATAAAGAACATGTTTAGACTTTGCTGTATCTATGGAATTATTATGGATTGGAAAGGATTTTGAATTCTGGTTTCAAAATGTTAGATATGATTCAAATTAAACTCTTTGGTTATGAACTATGGTGGATGTGCTGTAACAGTCAGTGTATGTGCTAAAAGGAAGATGTGCTATAACATGGATTGGATGTGCTAGAGAAAAGTTTAGATGTGCTTCATAATTAGGTATATGCACTAGGTAATAGCTCAAATGCACCAAAGTTTTAGGTGTATGTGCCACAAAATTTGGTAAATTTTCCACAAAATGCAAGGGATTCACTGGTAAATTGGGTATATGTGTCATAAAAAAAGGTGAATGCACTGGAAAAATAAATAAATGCCCTATAAAAAAGAGTATGTGCATTGGAAAAATAGTAATTGCACTAAGATAAGCAGTGTATGCACTAAATAGGGGAATGTAACAATTTACTGCCAGCTTACTTGATTTTTCTAGTTTTTTAGTTAGATAATGGTTTGTTCCAAATGATGTTTTTTGAATCATAGTTTTTCACTTTCATTTTGTAAGTTTTTGTTTGAAGTTTTCTTTGAAAACACTTTGGAAAAAACAATCAAGAAAATGTACATTCGTAAGGTTGTGTAAGACTATATTCTTTTGGATTCCACATGGATTTTACTCCAACCACACTTATTTTAGCGAAATAATTCAGAAACTATGCCACACGGGATCCCCCTTATAGTGCACTCACTTCTCAGGTCAACCAAACTTCTAGCCCCCATAAAACTCCCATGACAAACTGATCATCTCTACTAAAACTACAAGAATGTGGATGCCTTTGCAATGATTGTTGTTGTGCCAAAGAATATATAAAGGTTTTTGGCCAACTATAACAAGGGTTCTAGTACAAAAATTTTGTTCAGAAGGGATGATCCATGTGGCAAGAGACCATTGTTTCCCTTCTCATCAAAACCATCCTCATGATACTTGTCTTTCAACAAGTACCCACACTTATATATTGGCTGGAAGTTGCTTGGCTTTAGCGTGTTACTGGTTGGGTTTTTCCCTTGGGTGATTACTTTTTCCCACAAGGAAGGCCCTCTAAGATAAACAGAAACAAGAAAGTATACCCGTAGTTCAATCAATCTTTATTTTGCATGAACAAAGAGAGAACACACGTTGTATACTCCACTTACACTTGCAAATAAACATGAATGGATCTAGCCTTTTGGTCACCCAATTAAGGTGAGAGCATATACCTACCATTCAATACACACATCATACATCGTGTTCTTTCCTTCCTAATTAGTCTAGTTTCCTAAATTAAGCAAAAAGAAAATAAATCACTCCTGGCCTTGCATTAAATTCATCAGTAGTTTGCAATAAATGTTTCTTTGATAGCGTTTACGAGTTTCTACAGAGTCCCTGATAACATTTGAAAAGCCTACACAACAAAAAATATCCATTATTTTTTAGACCTAGAAGAAATTTATAGAGAAAATCAAATTTTCCATTATAGTAAGTTGATGTGCTAAAAAGGTAAATGTGCTGCAAAAATAATTGAATGCACTACAAAAAACATGAAATACACTATAGAAAGTGGTGAATGTGCTATAGAAACCCCCTGATGTGCCACAGAATGGCATGGATACACCTGAGAAACCAATTATTGTGCTAGAATAGTCAATTAATGCATTGTAGAATATTTTGGGTACATTAGAGGAATTAGTTGTTGCGCTAGAGAAACTCACGTCAAAACCTGTAAAGCATAATTTCTAGAAAAATATCAAAATAATAGGGGCTCCAGCCCCATAGTGGGTTCCAATTTGTGTGTGTGGGAAAATATGTGAATTAAAGTAAACAATAACACACAACATATGCAATGTATTACAGTAAGGAAATCTAAATTAAACAAAACAATTCAATAAAATGATTCCTTAAAGACATTCCATCTTCCTCTATTGTTAAGGATCATGATAATATTGCCCTTAGATCTCAATTATGCATTGAATTATAGTGATGACACCTAAGAAATGAGTAGCCATTAATTCTAGAATGTAGAAACTATATCTAAACCTACATGATTTTGATGTTTTTGGTTGAATGATGGACTAAATGATATGTAGGATGGTGAATTGTTGTATACATAATGTTAATGAAATGATGTAATGTTACATTAAAATAATGGAGATACTATGAGAATGATTCTAAATACTATAAGAAAAATAAGACACATCTAAGAATGCATTCATGATTCTAATTTACCTGCTAAACTATTTTAAATGTTGAATCACAATGCAACTAAGCTCTCAAATGCTAATATGATTTTTGTGAAGTAATTGTATGCAATGCTCTCCTCTCCAAAAGATGTAAATGAACCTCTATTTATATATTTCACCAAGGCATCAGGTGATTTGGTAGTAATGAACGACCAAGATTCAATATGGAGAGATCAATAGTGAGAAATGAGGAAGTTGGAGAGAAATAAGAAAGTTGCCCCATTTAATAGAACAATCTTGCCAAGTGTAGAAAAAAATAAATGGAAAGAAGAATCCATGTGTCCTTGAGTTGGTTGAGATTTTTGAGAGTAAATATCCATTTTAGAAATTAGGAATAATTATTTTCATGTGACACATGGTGAGGTGGAATATAATGTGGAAGGAGGTTAGAAGAATATGGAGGAATGTGCTAAAATTTGAATTAAAAATTCAAATTTAATGAGAGGGAATTAATCAAATAAAACAAATTATTTAAATTTTTTAATTTTATTAAATCATGAAGAAAGTGGTTAAGATAAGAGGAATTAAGAAGTACAAACTATATAAGTAAAATTTACAATTTATTTATACAGTAGAGGCAATAAAGATTTTATTAATCAAATAATGAGTATTTAATTAATATTCTTTGGATGTATACACCTACTGTTGCACCTCCTAATATATTTGGTTATCTACATCTTGAAACAAAAGGACCTAAGTTCCCTCCATCATGGGGACATAGTTCCTCAAAACAAGCAACTCCTAAACCATTTTCTGATCACAAAGTCACAAACACACCTATCAACCTTGAAGAAACATATGGAAAATGTTTTACTATCTTAAGCAAACAAGTATGTGATACAACAACTGAACATGAAATTCACCAAATTTTAGGAGAAAGACCAATAGATGAAAACACAAGATTAGGATATCAAGATCCTCCTCATTCTGAAAAGCCTCCTTTCGAATATTAGAGACTTTGACACGATGGTACAGTGATCTTTGATTCCCCTCTTGGATTGAACGCTCATTCAATGTGAACAACCTTTACATGATTCCACTGACAAGGATGCTAGATTCCCCATGGGTTCTCTTCCTCCTTCAATCCATGAAAAAGGAGAATCTTGAAACCAACTATTATGGACTGTGAAAACAAAATGCTATTAAAGGAGAATCTAGTAAATGAAAACAACCTTATAAATTAAATAAATTAAAGTTTCCTCTCCATCCACCACCTGAATGTGAAAGGAGACTCCAAATGATTTTAAATAGAGGTATCATTCTATTACCACCTATGAATAGGCTGGTAATCTGTCCTAAAGATTCTAACATACCATTTTGTAAATATCATCATGTTCTTGGTCATCGAACTGATGAATGTTGGAAATTGAAGGACATACTGAACAAGTACCACTTCAATGATACTGATTGTTATCCTGTCATTGAATAATTC
Organism: Sequoia sempervirens; assembly: GCA_007258455.2. Classification (NCBI taxonomy): domain Eukaryota; kingdom Viridiplantae; phylum Streptophyta; class Pinopsida; order Cupressales; family Cupressaceae; genus Sequoia; species Sequoia sempervirens. Next base: position 172,794 of record VDFB02055997.1, read on the forward strand.
ATTACACCAACTCTTCTCACCATGCAATAGTTGTAGAATTTTCTATTCTCATTATTGCATGATCTTTCCCATCACCCACCTCAACTCCTTCTTGTCTCACATTTAGTGGGGGAAAGAAGTTGATTAGCCTTGTCCTAGTCATGCATTTGTCCTAGTATCTTAACTGTGTTATTTCCCTTCCACCTATATTATTTGAGATTGCAAAGCCAATAACTAGGTTAATGTTTGACTTGCATTTGAATTACTAGCGCCTTTTACATTTTCATTTTTCTATGTGTGTATTTTTTTCCCTCGTAATGTGCGTTTGATGTTATCCCTCTCTTCTTCTATATGTCATACTTTTCCTTTTTAGATTTTTCTTGTGTTTTCCTTTTGGGGATGACGCAATTTGTTGAGACACCCTATGTCTCTTCCATGTTGACCCAAAAGGTCCTTTTCCTTTTTCAATTTTGCTTGTGTTTTCCTTTTGGGGATGATGCAAAGTGTTGAGACACCCTATGTCTCTTCCATGTTGACCAAAAAGGTCCTTTTTCTTTTTCACTTTTGCTTGTGTTTCTTGTTTGTGGATGATGCAAGGCATTGAGATCACAATGTCTCCTTCATGTCGAGCCAAAAGATTTTCATTCTATATCCACTTTTCATTTTCCTTTGCTTGTGTTTTCCTTTTCAAGATGATGCAAAGCGTTGAGATTGCAATGTATCCTTCATGTTGACCAAAAAATATTTTCATTCTATTTCCACTTTTCATTTTCCTTTGCTTGTGTTTTCCTTTTGGGGATGAAGCAAAGCATTGAGACTGCAATGTCTCTTTCTTGTTGACCCAAAACAAATTATCTTTTTCTTTGTTTTCACTCTCTTTGTTTCATTCTTCCAGTAAAGAACATACTGACCCCAAACCCATAGATCCCTTATGTGTTTGGTGTGTTCCTTTTTGGGGGAAACCCCTCTATCTTTTATTCCCTTTCTCTCACATGACACAACCTTACTCAGAAACATATGATTTGGCATAGGGGCTTTCCAAGTTGGGTCTCATGTCCTACATTTTTCTTTTGCTACTTTCAAGTAATTGCTCATAGAACGGTGTGTAGCAATTCCTTTAAAGTGGGGGCATACATTGGCATTATCCATTTACATTCTTTCTTGGTTCTTAGTGTAGCCTTATTACTTCATATGATGTGTTTGATGAGGTTCACACATTTGGGAAACACAAAACCATAATTAACCAGAACAAAAAAATAAGAAAAAAGGAAGTTGGATCTATCTTTAGTGACCTTGTCTAAGGTAACAAAATGGCCAACAACATTAGCAATATCTTCAATAATCTCATCTTCCCAAAATTCCAAAGGAAGCTCAGGGAGACAAATCAAAAGAGCCTGTAAGTCAAGCTTAGTGACATCAAAGCCAACAAACCAACATTGAAGGTGAAGAAAAGCTTTACCAAAAAACTAAGGGCCTTCATGAAAGATGTGAGTGCATTCCTCCAAAGAATCGAAGGAAAAAAGAAAAAACCCATTCATTAGGGACATTATACGAAGACCAGGAGCAATCCAAAGTTCATAAGCCCACTTGCGAATAACATCAATATTAGGTCTAAAGCCATACAACCACCCAATAATGGGTGGCCTACAAACCAACCATAGATATATCAAGCCACCCATCAAGAATGGTGAGAGAAAGAAGGAGAAGAAATAGGATTTGCACCATTAATTAATAAGAAAAGTTAGAGAAGCTTCATAGGAAACAACTCCAACATTTGCACCTCCAAAAGTAGCAACACCAGAAGCAACAACACTAGAAGCATCAACTCCCTGAAGATCACGAATATCATAATCCAAACAATGAGGAAGAGGAATGATGGAGTGGGGAATAGCCAAAGAAAATTTTTCCCATAACTCAATCTGAATAGGAGTAGAAGGATTGGGGACCTCCAAAGGAGACCCCAAAATAGAACCCCTTCTAGAACAAGACACAACCCCCGAAAAGCCCTGCCGCCATAGGGGAAAGTTGAGTAGCCGCAAGCAAAGGAGGAGGCCAAGGATGTGGTAGTAAAAATCCCCTCTTGAGAGATCTACATAGGGAAAACCCACTGGAAGACCCATCAACATCCTCCATAGAATCCTTCAAAGGAGGATCTAGTAGAACCCTTTTCTTAGCTTTCAAACAAGCTTCCAAAAGAATGTCAAAAAAGGATTCATCCTCCTCCAAACTCTAGGAATTTGAATAGCCATAAAAATATACTCCTTCAAATCCTGAGCGAAAATAAAAAGCCTCACCAATAGCACCCAGACCTTTAACACCGTCAACCTCCCAAGAGTAGAAATCACTGCCCAACACAACACCTGATCCATCATAGTTTGTACAGAGGGCCAAACAAAAAGCATTCAAACCATTTGCAACTGTCAGGAACTATGACCATGAACCTCTATCTACCTCATATGTATCCTCAACACCCTTGTCTTATCCAGAAGAAACACATGCACAACACTTCCTACTTCTCATGCTACAAAGTAGCCGCCCCTTCCTCTGTCATATAGGGTTTTTCCCACTCACTACAGACTTCATCTTCACACTACCTCTCATCTTCAAATTCTTGCAATGTCATTTATCTACTTTCTCAATATAAAATAGAGTATTTGTTTATTTTTCTAAGCCACAAAATTTTTTACAGAGTTGTACAACTAGGTATGACAATTTTACAAGTCATGGTAACAATTTTCAAATTAGGAAAATTAATAAAAAAAATATATTTTGGAAGGTGACTTCCACAATTTCATATTAGCTACTTAACTTTAGCAATTAATGACGCAGTATGAAGAGACATTTTAGAATTCTGCAGTGATTTATGGTGGAGATTCAGAGGCAGATTGAGGCCACGGTAAAAGACATTGAAACTATCATTTGTACGCATTTGGGCATTTCCCAATGTCACAACCTCAACTCCACATAGTTTTTCAACTTTCTATTTTACAAGGATCTCAATTCTGTATTGAATTTTGGTATTCTTGTTTTAATTTTCTCTCAAGTCCATAAAGAAAAGTTATCTACAACAAAAACCTGCACATTGCAAAGAGTCGCACAAGATCTACAACTAGATTAATGGGAAATGAAAGATTAGTGAACTGAAAAAATCTATAGATTGCAACAAAATTGTGACCCTGCAAATTGTGATGAAAGACCCTGCAACCTTACAAAATCAATTGTGACAGAATGCCAAGCAAATAATGATGGAAGTCCCTGCAAATCGTAAGGAATACTCATGTGGAAGTCCCCCCTTTTAGAAGTCCTTGATGAGGCAATTAGCGGCCTCTTGTGCTCATAAGAGGTAAGTTTTTAGTCTACCAATTCTCTTCCTCAGTTGTCTAAATTCAGTGGGCTTTCTGTTACATTACTGCACTCTTAACTTGAGTGGTTATTTATTGAATATCATGTAGTTTGTTAGATAGATTTTGGGAACATGTGGGACATTTTAGTATCCTATTCTTTCTTGAAATATCAATTTTGAATGCCACCCTATCAATGCTCTTCTTGTGCTAATGGTAGGACTTATATTTCTTGAAAGAGGGAGATTTATTTGTTGCTATGACAACTTTGATATTCTTTGACAGCTAGTGCAGTTTGCCACATGAGTTGCTTTCTTTTCTTTCTTTTGTACCTTGTGGATTTTAGTATTAAAGTTCATACAATGTATCTAGGTTGTGTGACTGATTGTAGCAACACATGCCTATGATCTCTGTAACTGAGCTAAAATTTTCTGGTACCTCCTAGTTTTGGTTCTACCTAAAAAGTAATGTATTCTTAAAAATTGGTGGGTCCTTGTTAGAATTGGCATATCTAGGACATTTATGCAAAGAACTTGACATATCTGGTTCTTTTCATGGACAAACATCCTAAAAAGGTCTGTAGAAATTTTATTAAAAAAACTAAATATAATGTTGATTATGCACATAACATTAATATTATGAAATATAAAGTTACATACAAATGTTTTGTGGCAAACCATTCTTGGGGTCCTAAAAATTTGTTGCCTCCCTTACTCAAATTTCCTATTAACTTTACAAACAATAGATTCAACTACTTGTTGAGGATGCTTTTCTTTTATATTCCTATGATAGTGATTAAAACTATTTGTTTTACTTATGTTCTACAAGTGATACCCACCCAGGGAATGTGGGGTAGAATCTCACATTTGTGTGCAGCCTAGGATGTTGACCTTGTTGTTGCCAGTTCCATATTGGGCATAGGCTATGATATATAGGTGCTTTTCCTCTAGACATTGACCTCAAGTCATCCTTCTAATCTTTCTCTACCACTAGAGGCTACATGCCCTACAATGGGCCTCTCTCTTGCTACCACCTGTTAAGAGGTTATCTACCTATCAGCTTGCCACTCTATGTTCATTTTTTCTTTGTTCATTTAGTCTTTGAGTTGAAACATGGTTTCCACTGTCTTCCAAATGTTTTACTAAATTTTGCAACATGCAAATTACATATCCTGTGAGAATAATCTCCTAGTTTCCTAGGGTTTTCCAAGTTGTTACATTGAACAACTTTTTTGAGAATAATCTCCTAGCTTCCTATTGTTCCCCAAGTTGTAATAGTTGTCAATGTAACAAAATTAAATTGTTGATATAATAGACTAGCAAAGAAAATGCCTATCAGTGTGTTGGAAAAACATCCTTTTATCACTAATTGTTAAAGAACAAGATTAATGCCAAGGAAATTAGCATTATAAGAAAAGTAGCTCTCAAATAATTCCCTAGAAAAATAAACTTGCATGGAAAAGGTTGTTTAATTCATCTGGTCACTAGTGGCTTGGGGAGACTTCATCATCACAAAATTTTAGAATGACAATAGGAGTTCTCTCACAATTTTTATGTGAAGGGGAGAGGTAGAGGAGAAAATTAGAGCAAAAATGAAATAGAAAATTGGAAAGCAGAGATAAGCTACAACAATATTTATATTTCAAATAGTTCAAATCTTCACAAACTTCATTCCTTTAACAGACCATAAAATAGAGCTACTGCTCCTTCCTTCATTCAAAAAATCTCATTCATATATATTGTGCTATTTGAAACCAACTGCTACAACATAGCTATTACACACATAAACAAATATTGCTATAGCCAAAACTGTCTGCCCCTATTTTTAATCCATAGAAAAAGACTACTTTGAAACTATGCATGAGCCTAACAATAAGAGGTAAAACCAAAACATTTAATTGCAATTAATGTTGCAGCATGGAGAAATCTTAGAAATAAGATTATGCAATATTTTCATATCTAAAATAGTCTTGGTGCAAATGGTGGCTTGTGGAAGAGCTCAAAATATCTTTGACTATAAAGAGAATGATGAAATATAGAGTTGGCTTTAAGGTGGATAGTTGGGATTAATTCCAACACTTTCCTCCCCTCCCCTTAATCACAACTACTATCATCTATGATTCTCAAGTGATCTCTTTGATAGAAAAAATTTTCTTTACTTAATTCCTGGGTGAAGATATTTGCACATTGATCTTGAGACCTACAAAATTCCAAAAAGATCTCTCCATTGTTGATCAACTCTCTAATAAAATGATATCTAGTGTCAATATGTTTACTTCTCTTGTGAAAGAATATTTTTTGGACAATGCTATGGCTGAGTTGTTGTCACTATGTATCTTTGTTGAATCTTCTTGTTCATGTTTCAACTTTTTCAACACTCTTCTCATCCAAACTGCTTGGCATGATGCCCCTACTGCTGCTACATACTCTGTTTCAATAGATGAAAGTGTGACAATGGGTTGTTTCTTTGAAGTCCATGATACTACACTAGTGTCAAAGTGAAACATAACCCGATGTGCTCTTTCTATTTTCAATGCTTCTAGCACAATCACTATCCATGTATCCTATGAGTTTGAACTCATTTGATCTTGAATATTGGATCCTATAATTCCTTGTTCCACTCACATATCTTAAGATTATTTTCCTAGCTTTCCAATGTGAGCCTTTTGGAGACTCCGTGAACCTTTAAATCAAACTTACACCATAAATTATGTTTGGCCTTGTGGATGTTAGGTACATGAGACTACCAAAAAGTCTCTTATACAAATTTGGATCTACATTAGATCCCTTGTCATCTTTGTTTAGCTTCAAACTTGTGAAAATTGGTGTTGGTGCTGATTTGGATTCAACATATTAAACCTTTTCAAAATATCATTTGCATACTTTGTTTGAGAGATGAATGTACCATTTTTATTTTGATTCACCTTAATGCCTAAAAATTATTTCATGATTCCCAAATTAATCATTTCAAATTCCTTCTTCCTTTGAACAAATCAATTGTTAAGCCACCCATGAATATTAAATCATCAAAATCTAAACATACAATGAGAATTTCACATTTTCCATTCATCTTTATGTACAATGTTGGCTGACTATTCCACCTATTGAAGCCATTTTGTAGGACATATGAATTAATTGTGTTGTACCAAACTCTTGGGGCTTGCTTGATACCATATAGAGCTTTCTTGAGCTTATAAACCTTGTCTTCTTGGCCTAAAATCTCATACCTAAGTGGTTGTTCCACATAAACTTCTTCTTCAAGATGATAATTTAAAAATTTTGATTTTACATCCATTTGATAAAGAAGCAACTTGTTTTGAGCTGTTATGGAAAGAATCATTCTCACTATGTCTAGACAAGCTACATGAGAAAATGTCTCATTGCAATCAATTTTGGGCTATTACACACCCGATTGGGGTCGAATTATAACATCCCTCTTCGACCAACCAACCCAAAAATGACATATTCTTCTCATCCCACCTTCAAAAACATTGATTATAACTTCATTTCACTCTTTACACATTCAATCAGTCTCTCTAGAAATTCACATTCGATCTCTCAAGAAAATTCATAGCATTCTAGCATTTCATTGTGAGTATTGCAGCAACATTGACACTCCATCAACTCCACATTGCAAGTGTGAGGAAGCAATAGAATTTGTGGGCTTGGAGTCTTGTGAGACCTCCCTTCATCACTGTTGCGACTGTGGTGACTTTGCCAAGTCCATACCTTGCATTCTCCCTCCATTAGCTAGTGAGCTCTTGGGTCAAGGTGGTAATGCTTTACTCCTCTCCTTTGTGATTTGATAGAGTAGCATAGTATTTTTTTGTAGTGTTCATTGCAATATTTCTTTCTACTTTCTTTATTTCCTATTATACTCCATTGCTCTATGGTTGTTTGTGGAGGTAGAAACACCAAAATGAGGGTCTGACTGACGCAAGCCCCTATACATCCCTGGCAACAATTTTCCCCTCTTCCTTGTGTGTAGGAGAATGTGTTCATGGAGCTAGCTGGCGAATTAGTGTTTTTGTGATATCACCTTCATCACCCTAGCTTTTATTTACTTACTTTATCATCTCCATCTTTATTTTTTGTACTTTCTCATTTTGTTTTTCCCATCAATATCAACTAGCTAGGCTGTTAGTAATTTTTTAGGTATTTTTTACTATACTTTGTGTTTTATGGCCGTACGAATGCCAATGCACTAGAGAGATTCCAATGCGTCACATTTTTGTCTTAAAACCACGCTTCCATCGTTGGACAGAGAGTTGTTTGAGCTACAATATTGACTCCAAAAACTAGCTCGCCTAGCCTAGACCTAAAATTTAGGTCTATAGAGTGAAAAAAGTACTATATAGTGCTCTTCATTCTCGATCCTCACCGCAAGACATCCTTTAGAGTGAGGTAAGTTAGGGCAACCCTCCGCTCTTAGCTCTCCTTGATCTGAAGCCTTGACATGGTTAGTCTGCACATTTTTGGTGAACCCAACATGAATAGCATCTACCCATTTGTCTGTGTTGAGGATTTTCCCTTGTGCCTTGAGATTGTTGTAACTGTAGACATGCAAAATTAACATTGTGCATTCGATCAGGTTAATTCATTAACTAAACTAGATTTCACATTAGGTCCATTCATCATCTCCATCCATTCATAAGGTAATCTCATCTCCTAAGGTCATTTATTTAAAATCAAATAAACATTTTCATGAACCTTTTAATAAATCAAACATCCATTAAAATCAAATCCAAAATCATATTCCATCATTTTCTAATTCAAATAAATCAAATATCAAAGTCCTAAAAGTCAAACTCACCTAATCACCATTAAGCTAAGCTAATCCTAATTAGCCTAAGCTAACCCACCCACTTGCATTCTCTAGATATCTCCACTTGCACAATTAAATCAATTTATTGATTTATTAAAACCCTCATTTTCACTCAGCATGACAAGTTGATTTTTCCCTCCAACATAGCATTTATTGCTCTTTTTCTTGTCCCCCTCTCTAAATTTATTGCAAAAATTTGAATTCAAATTCTCCCTCTCATGGGCACACTTCCCAAATCTTACACATCCATTGACCTATCACCACTTGACAAGTGGCCTCTTCTTATTGGTGGATCTTTAGTCCCACATTCACCCTCTTGGCCAATCTCTCATCAAGGAAATCTATAAAAGAAGGCCTTAATCCTCATTCATCCATCCACGAATTTTATGCAAGGTTACTCTCTTGGTTTGAGAACTCATCTTGCTCTTCATCCTCTTTACATTTGCATCATTTTAAGCTTTGATAAAGGGTTGGGAAAGGGTCACTTGCACATGTGACACCAATCCACTATGGAATAGGTAACTTGTTAATTTCTTTCATTATGCTTTTAGTCTTTTCTTATCATTTGTTGCATTTTGAAGCATTTACAAGGTATTTCATAGGAGCATTTTAAGGGATTTTTGAAATACTAACCCTTGCATGAAGCTTAGTTATTTGTAGATTTCTAATGGATGCTCACATTTGGCACTAGAAGGAGGGCTTGATGTTCATTTTGACACCTCAAATGGTTGAAGATTTTGCTATTTATTCTCATCTTAAAAAATCTAAATAATGATGCTTTGATTTTCATTGGGTTTGCTTTGTAACATTTTGCTATTTGAGAATGATGCTTTGATTTTTATCAAGCTTTAGTAGAGGAAAGAAAATTTTAAGCTCGCATTTACAAAGAATGAAATTAATTACTTTTATTATCTGACATAACCCTGGCTGTCTCAATACTTGAATGTTTCTTTTAGTAGCGAATACAATCTCTGAAGATTACTATTTTGCGCAATAACTTAGCCACCATTCCCTCTTGAATCACTCTAAATTTTTGTGCATTAAATATTTGTTGCAGATCTTTTTTTTTAAGGAAGGTGCATTCCAACCATTGTGAATATAGTTTTACACCTGCCAAATTTTTTTTCTTAAAATATTTTCTTGCCTTAGTCCTCTGCGCAGGTCTTGCAATCAAATGCATTCTAGCAAAGAATAGTAGAAACCTTCCATTCCCAGCCAACTGCAGTAGTTTGAAAGTTTTTTTTTTCAAAAGAGCATTTAGGCGTGATTTTTCACTTACCAAATGCATTTTCTAAAAAATCCTTTAAAGATCTTTATGGGTTGTTATTTAACTGTGCTTGCAAATAGCATTTAAAGCTTGTTTGTTTTTAAACTTACACCTGTGAATTACAATAACTTTGAAATGTTCTCAAAAGAGTTTGGATGCACCAAATTTCTTTCTTTTCTTTAAGGCATTTTGTTAAACATTTCAAGATCTTGTCTCATTCGCACAGGTAGGAAAGGCCATGGTCAAGAACTTAAATTTACACCTACCAAGTGCATTTGTTTGTCTTTCAAAAGTTATTTTTTGAAGCTTTACACTTGCAAATTGCCTTTTTCTCCCTCAGTCCCATTGAACAATAGAAGGCACAAATAATTTAAAAGGTTTGTGTCAAAGCTTTTGCTATCATAACTTATAGTCTTCAGGTTGCACCATAAGGTATCCTTTGTGTTTGCTGGTTGTGATAAATGCTCTTAACTGCAGTTTTGTATGCCTGCTAAAGGAATTAGACTGAAAGTTCATGAAATTTCTAACAGCTTAAGAAACAAAATCTAGTTCTTTCTCATTCAAACATTATTGTTAAAGCTGAACATTACTGCCATTCTGCCTCAATAGATCGTGGTTATCCAAATGCTCATTATATTACAATTTTTTCTTCCTAATTAATTTGATAGGATGAATAATATATAAACATTCAGTCAATAACCACAATCTTGTAAAGTGATAAATATCTTTGTCAATGCTCTTATACAGTACCATTTCTTTGTGTGAAAATTTATCATATCTCTGTGCAAACATAAATGCAAACAAAACTTTTATTAATAGTGCACTTATATCTTCTTTTTGTTGTTGTCACAATGCATTAATTAGAAATGCATTAATACTTTATGTTTGGAACATTTTGGGAGGTTCTTTTTGACACAGGAGAAAAGCACTGGTGGAAGGACACTTTATTGGGAAGAACACGTACCAAATATGTTTGTTTTATGTCATAATCAAATAAGGGCAAAAGGAATTCTTTTGTTATTTAGCTTTGAGCTATATCATACTAGTTTTCTCCCATAAAGGTACTTGCAATATGCTCTAGATTTTGTCCTTGATATGATTGATTCAAAATCGGCCTACCACATTTGAATTTAAGTTCATAAGGTAGCTGCTCACCAACCTAGAAAGGCCCAAATTTAAAAATCTAGGGGACATGCACAGTCTCCTGTTTAGTAATTAAATTTGATTGTTTTGTGAAATTTAGTCACTCATGATTCAATATTCTCTCATACTATATCATTATGATTACAATTTATTGATCTTCATATAAATGTTATGAGTTTACATTATCACATTTATTATGAATATCTTGAGATAGTAAATGATTAAGTTTATGATGAGATTATTGAGAGATTTATTCTAGGGGATTGATTTGTTGATTCAATACCTCTAGTGATATAGAGAGACTTTGATAAGGTTGAAAGTGAATCTAACATGCATGGATACTCTTTTATGGTCATCCAAAATCATCAACCTTTTCATTTGGAATCATTCTATTATTTAAAGTAAATTATTAAAATGATAAATTGATTCATGTATGTTGTCTTTCTCAATAGGTACAAAGGAAAAGTGAAAAGAAAAGGCACAAGGTACAAAAAAAGGAAAGTGAAGGTGAAGCAAAGAGAGAAAATCAAAGGAGGAGGAACAAAGATGATGGCTTGAGAAGATTAAAGTGTTCTTTAACACTTTAGTGTTTATTTAAACGCTTTTACGAAATTGTTACCTTTTCATTTCTAGGACACTAATTTTCGTTTGGGTTTAAAAAGATCACTTTGAGTTTTTATTACAAAGGGTTAAAAATGAAACTTAGACACCTACTAGATTTCAATTTGGGCTAAAATTGGACAAACAATCTTCATCTTTCCTTTGGTGTTTAAAACGAATCAACCATTTCTTTGAAGGATAAAATGAATGTGTGATTTTATTGTTTTGCAATTGTTTACACAAAGTAATATCATCAAAAGATGTATGCGCTTCTCTCATGCCTCACAGAAATATTGAGAATCAAAAGGATTTTGGTGACAGTAAGTTGCATAATTAATTTCCCATACACACTTTGATTTGGGTTTAAAATTGAACATCTTGTGCGAGTGTGAGTAGATCATCATCGCATATATTCTATCTCTTTGAGTCATCAAAGATTGATCGAGTTACGGATTGTGTCTTTGATTGCTTTTGTTTATCCTAGAGGACTTGCCTTGGGGAAAAACTACTCACCCAAGGAAACGACTCAATAGATAGCACTATAAAGCCAAGAGTATTTCTAGCCAGGATATAAATGTGGATATTGGAAGAAATGCCAAAATCATGCGATTGATTCCAACAAGATGGATCTGAAAGGGGACTCTTGCCATATGGGTCAATCTCCACGAATGGAAATTATGAACTAGAACCCTTGTTTGTAGTGGCCTATTGATCCATTGAGTGAGTTTATCAAAGTGGTGCATTAGAACTTAGATTCCAAGAAGTTACTTGCCATGTCCGATCTTGGTTGAAATATAGAGGTTAAGACTTCATTCTTAACATGCCTATATATTTCTTCCTTGGTTGCATGTAAAATCATCTCTTCTACAAAGGGCATGAGGCAAGCCCACTAAGAAAAATGTACCAATTGAGCTAGGGTGTTACATTGCTTAAAAACACAGTGTTGTATTCAAAAACATTTACAAACAAACACTTAACAATATCATTCAAATTTCAAACCCTTTTGGAGACAAATTCCATTGATGCAATCCATATGTTATTGCTTTCCCTTGGGATTCACATCCTTAGAGGTTTCTAAACATTGGATTATATCTCAATTTGTCTCCTTAAGTAAACAATAGGAAACCCTTGCCTTAAGTTCATTAAATCTCCACATAACATATATTGTGGAGTTTGAAGAAATTAAGACATTGGACATCTTAGTTTGAAAAATCAATCAAAGAAAGTGTTTTTGGTAAAATAAAGCCGTTAAGAAAAGCTAAGAAAAATGAATATTCATGTGTGATTGGAGACTCACAAATCCCAAAGAAAAAATCATTGGAAATCCAAAAATGAATGTTCAAATGAAATCATTTCTTGGTTACAAAGGTCTTTAGGAAGAATTTTCATGCTCTTCAATACCTAGGTCTAGGAAAACAAATTGTCTCTTTAGGCTCACAAATCCATCTCACAAATCATCTTTCATCCATCTTTCAAAACATCAAATCCATCTCACAAATCATCTTTCATCCATCTTTCAAAACATCAAATCCATCTCACAAATCATCTTTTGGAAAATCTTGAAATCATCCTTGATACTAGGCTTTGAGGCACAAAAATCAAAATCATCCAAAAACATTGTGACCAAGTTCTTGAAAACATTTATCAAAACACCTTTGGCTAGGCATGTGTAGATGCATCCTTTTGCATATACTTAGTCAAATTTATCAAAATCATCTTGTCTAACTTAGTGTATGTGGATGAATCCTTCTTCATTTACTTAGTGAAACTATCATTTTATTTGGATAGTTTTGGGTAGATGCATCCTTCTCCTCACACATATCCAAAATCACCATCCTTTGAAAAAAACTATCCCTTAGATCATTATCAAACATCTTAGGGTCCTTTTGTTCAAAATCTAAAACAAAGTCAAAATCAAAGTCAAGGACAAGATCCCAAATCCAAAATCCAATCAAATCCAAGTCCTAAAGCCTAGTGTCCCATTCAATATTTATCAAAAGCCAAAACATTCATATCATTCATCATCATATCATCACCTTTGATCCCCAAAAATCATCCTAAAACTTTCACTTTGGGACATAAAATAGAGATTAATCTAAAGAATCAAGAGATTCATCTCCCGTATTCTCGAAGATTGATCCCCATTTTATGTTTCTAACTAGATCTCAATACAAGAAGAGTATGGAAGCCAACAAAGAAACGCCCGCTTCAAGTGATCTTAGCCAAACCACTCCTGAAATGAATCCCATTGGGGATGGAAATCTCACAATTAGCCTTCCAACAACATCACAAAACCCACAAGAGGAAACCCTAGGAGAGGATCTTACTTTTGGAATGTCTCACTAAAAAATAGCTAAAATGCTCCAAAATTCGGACAACCATAGAATCATCAACATCATGATGAGACTTAACCCTTCGTTGTACATGCTTGAACTAGCAAAACAAGGGGCCAAGTTGCCTTCATATTTTGATGTGATCACTATAGTAGAGACATCTTTTCCACCAATCTCATCCACCATCCCCATTTCATCTACACCGCCATCTCAAAACGTCACAGAGAATATCCCGCAAATCACAACATCATTTGCTCCAACCCAACCCAACGTTAACAAGGGAAACACATTTCTCAATGCTCTTCAATCACATCCCCTTGTTAATAATCAAATCTTGGACGCAAACATCACATTGGAGCAAAACATCCCCCAAAATCCATTGCACAAAAATGTTCCTCTCACCTTACACTATAACCCATCATCAACATTTTTCCACAGAGCACCACAAACACCTCTTCTCACAAACTCACAAGAAGAGGGAGATATGTTAGGACTAGGGGGCATATTCGATACCACACAACAACTAACGCCCCTTACATTTCCACCTATCCCACCATTTCCATTATCATCCACTCCACTCCTTGGTTTAATGGGGTTGCATCCCCTACCAAGTATCAATCAAACTGCTATCCCAACAATCAATCAAAGCATCCAACCAAATGCTCAAAATTTATCGTTGATATTGCAACAACAAATGATAAATACACAAGTAATGGCAACACCATCAAACACACCCTTAACATCACAAAGCAGGGTCTCACAAGGACCAATCACATCAATACCATTATCCAACATTCAAAATATCAACACAACATCATCATCTACCACCATTCCAAATCCACCACCACCTCCACCATCACCAAAATTCACCACATCAAACCAATTTGATGTAGCATTACAAGCCACTTTTCAAAGAGGATACCAACAAGTGCAGAAACAAAAAGTCATGCAACAAGCCGCTCAAGCTACCAAAGCTGCACAAGCCGCATTACAAGAGCAACAAGTACAACAAGCCCAAGATTTATTGCAACAACAACAACAACAATCCGCCCAAGCTGCACAAGCATTGCAAGCACATAGACCCACTCAAGCACAAATTTTATTATAGCAACAAGCTGCACAAGCACAAGCAGCACAAGCACAAGCCCAAGCTCAAGTGCAATCTAAATATCAAGCACAACGAGCACAAGCACAAGCATAATTTCTTGCACAAGCAGCGCAATTGCAAGCATTAAAGCAAGCATTAAAGCAATACCAAGAGAAACAAGAAGCAGCAGAATTGGCAGCCCAACAACAAGCGTTGTGGGAACAACAACAAGCACAACAACAAGCGTTGTTGGAGCAGCGACAAGTGCAACAACAAGCACAAATCTTAGTGTAATGACAATAGGATCAACAACATGCATAGTTCATACAAAAGCAAGTAGAAGCCTACTTCACTCGACAAAACATGCAGATACCATCAAACAACACACCGACTAACCCATCCACCCAACCAACAATTCAAACACTCGAAAACACTTTCATCCTACCCCCTAATCCCCAGAATGATGTGATGACACAACTCAGGTTGCTCTCGCAACAAGTGCTCAACCTTCAATCGGGGCGGACAACCAAAATGCAAAGCAACTTGTGTCCCTATCCATTTGATAGGAGCCTAGACATGAAACCATTCCCTAAGGGATTTGAAATCCCCAAATTTGACAAGTATAGAGGGATGGGAAACCCTAAAGATCACATTAGGGAATTCTAGGTTCATTGTATGGAGGTTGCATATGACGATACTTATCTGATGTGGCTATTCCCTAGGAGCTTGGTAGGTCTTGCTATAGAATGGTTTTCCCACTTACCTTTAGGCATTAGAACATTCCATGAAATCATAGATGAATTCATCAGGAACTATGCATGTAACATCGCAATGGATGTTAGTCTTGAAGAATTATATGCTCTAAAACAAGGAAAGAATGAATCTTTTGCTTCATTCCTTCAACGATGGTGATCCAAGGCCAATCAGAGCAAGTGGACCATGCTAGAAGAACAACAAGTCTACACAATAATAGCCTACCTTGAAAGCCACCTATCATTTCATCTCAAGGTTTAGGGAATCACCACATATGAGCAATTAATCTCCAAGGTGCTTAGCATCGAAAGAGCCCTTGTGACCCAACCTACCAAATCAATGTCATATCACGAACCACAAAACAACCGCCCATCATCTAATTACAATGATAAACCTTGTACATGGGTGAGAACCAAGAACATCACTAATGATGGCATTGTTGATGCCAAGGTGGCCATTAGTGGTCCACACCAAAATACACCCGCACTGCAAATCCAACTACAATGCCAAAACACTCATCACACAACATACCAACCCAATAATCCCACCATCAATAACCTCAATGACCAAAGAGGACCACCCCAATGCAAAACTTATCCAAAATGTAAATATTCCATTTTGGGGGAACCACTAGAGGATATAATGAAAAAGTTGATTGCCAAAAAACTCATCCAGCCTCCTACATTCAAAAATTACCAAGAACCCGATATCAAACCCCCTTGGTATGATGAGAATCAACTTTGTGAATTTCACAAAATAAAAGGTCACACCACAAACAATTGCATGAGACTCAAAAACATCATCCAAGATCTCATTGACAAGAAAATCATAAACATGGAACAATCTATGGGAAATTAGGACCTTAAAATCTACACGAATCCGATGTCAAATCATGAAAACAAAGGAAATAGAGGTGATAAAGGGAAAGGAAATGTAAATCATGTGTATGAATCTATCATTTCCTTGCTAAATGAAGACTACATGGTCATCACTATCAAGGGCGCCCACGTCAAAGATTGTGGAGTCACCACAAGAGGCGGCAAAGTCACCATTGCAGGATCATCCCAACCAAATAGAGTCCCTACATCAAGAGTCGTTCCACATAGCTACAATGTTGTATACCAACTCAAAAGAATGCCAACACACATCTCCATCATGGAGTTGTTAAAAATATCATCAGTGCATAAAAAGATCCTTGAGGAAGCATTAGCCTCATCCACCGTCCCCGCAGATCTCAATGTGGAGCAATTCCAAGCTATGGTCATGAATATCATAACACCTAATCTCCTTACATTTTCCAACCAGAATTTCTCCACCCAACCATCTCACAACCATGCACTTCACTTGGAAGCCATTGTAAACAAAAGAAAAATCAAAAGGGTCTTGGTGGATGGAGGTGCAGGTTTGAACATCTGTTCTCTTAGCCTCATCAAGCAATTGAAAATATCAGAAGATTCCATCAAAAAAGGTAAGGGCATCACAATCAGAGCATATAATGACTAAGGAAGAGTGTCTCAGGGCACAATTAATCTCCCTATCCAAATAGGGCCAACACTTATGGAAACCACATGTTAGGTCTTGGACCTCGAATTGCCATACAATATCATTTTGGGATTCCCATGGATTCATGCGATGAAAGACGTAGCATCAACCTTCCACCAATGTGTGAAATTCACACATAATGGACAAGGGGTTACCATCCATAGAGATCCCGAGCCGTTTTCATATTGCAAGAATCTTGAAGCCAAGTATTACAAAATTCCCCAATTTCCAAAAAACAATGAGGGACCATCCACACAATACATCGATCCCACCACTCTCGTGTCGGCTTCTACGACAGAGACACCCACCATTCCCACCATATCTGACATCAAGCTCATCATCCAGGAGGATGATTGTGGTAGTTATAGGCTCCCTAACAATGCTTTTGTGATAGGAGAGTTACCACAATCTCCTAGATCATGAGGACGCCCACAAGAAAATCAAGCTTCCACATCACAAACGTATCTTGAGGATTATCCTGAATTCACAAGATGGGGTGACCTTGGTCATGAGGTCATTGAAGTAGATCCATCTCCCATGTTGTATCAAGATGAAAGACCGGCAGTTAATTTACCAATGGATGAAAGAAGCAAAGGCCTACACATGATGCTTGCAATGGGCTATGACCGAAATCAAAGACTAGGACAAAATGACAATGGGCTCATAATACCTATCATGCCAGAGACATGACCCATAACAAATCTTGGTCTTGGATGTGCCACTCTGAGAATAAGCATACATGGCCGAAGTCCTCTGGATAGAGTCACTAATGTTTCTCCTCAGCCAGTACTAGTACAAGTACACTCACCAATAGTCATAGGTAGGGACACACATAATTTTATAACTGATCCCTATATTAGTAGCGATGACAAAGATACCTTATCCAATTTACCTAGGCTATTTAAAGATACCGCCTTATGTATGATTAGTACCATATCCTTTGAACCAGATAGTCAAAATCATGAGATTCGTTTAGTCTACCCCCAACTGATCGACTATGAACAACGAGGACCACCAGTTCTAAATACATTCAAAAATGATGAAGCACTCTAAGAATTCATGGGATTGAGGGATAACATTCCAAATGGAGAACACAAGGTAGGATTTATAATGGAGTTGGACACACACACCTATTATGGGGAAACAATTGAATCCTTCAGTCGCAAAAGCAAGAAACTAAGAATCATATCCAAGTCCCTGAGTGAAAACCACACTATGGCACTCTCTGACAAGAAAATAGTAAAAAGAAAGGACGTATCAAATAATGAAAACCTCTCGGAGGTGCCTGAGGATGGGGGATTCAATCTTCCCCTAAGAGCTATTCATCAAGAGAAGTCAGTAGTCTTGGCCAAAAAATGCAACCCAATCAACCTAGGAATAGAGGATACCTTGCATATCACATTTTATGTGGAATCACTATTATCAGAAGAGCAAGAACTCCTAGCAGCATTCCTAAAGGAAAGACAAATAAACTTCGCATGGAGTTATGCTGATATGCCAGGGCTTGATCCAAAGACTGTGGTCCACCACTTAGCGGTGTATCTAGATGCAAAACCTGTCAGACAGAAGCTTCACAAAATGCATCCTCAAATTGCTTTGTTAGTCAAAATGGAGCTCAAAAAATTGTTAGATGCAAGATTCATACAACCAATTGATTATCTGAAATGGGTGTCAAAATTGGTACCTATTTCAAAACCTGACAGAGCCATCATAATCTATACAGACTTCACATATTTGAATAAGGCATGTCCCAAGGATGATTTCCCATTTCCCAATATTGACATGATTGTAGACATGACAGCAGGACATGAGATGCTATCACTATTGGATGGCTTTTCAGGATATAACCAAATCATGATAGCAAAAGAAGATCAACATAAGACAACTTTCACTTGTCCATGGGGGACCTACTACTGGAACATGATGCCATTCGGCCTAAAGAACATAGGAGCAACCTATCAAAGGTCCATGACACTAATATTCGATGACATGATTCATAAAACAGTCAAATACTATGTCGACGACATTCTAGCTAAGTCAAGAAAAAGACAAGATCATATAGCAACCCTAGGTGCTATCTTTGATAGACTAGAGGAATACAAAGTCAGACTAAATCCCAAGAAGTGCATCTTTGGTGTACAATCAGGTAAACTGCTAGGATACATAGTGTCCATGAGGGGTATTGAGGTGGATCTAGCAAAAGTAAAAGAAATCCTCAAGATGGAAGCAAAAAAGACATTAAAACAACTAAGAGGCCTCCAGGGCCGACTTCAATCCATCTGACGGTTCATAGCACAACTAGCAGACAAGCAAAACCCATATTTGCACCTACTCCACAAGGGGGTAGTATACAAATGGGATATAAAGTGCGAAGAGGCATTTAAAAAAATCAAGGAATATCTATTGACACCACCAGTGTTAATGCCACCTATCCCGAGAAAGCCATTGATCTTATATGTGTCAGCAACAACAGCAGCCCTTGGAGCTCTTCTTGCTCAACATGATGAAAATGGAATGGAGAGGGCTATCTACTATATCAATAGAACAATGGTCAACCATGAGCTAAATTACTCATTCATCAAGAAAGCTTGCCTCACAGTAGTGTTTGCATCCCAAAAGTTCAAACATTACATGTTGGCACACAAGATAAAGCTCATTGCGAAAATTGATCCCCTCAAGTATCTCTTATCAAAAGCAATGCTCATAGGCAGAATGGAAAAATGGGTAATGATATTGTCTGAGTATGAAATTGAGTATGTAGAGCAGAAAGCCATTAAAGGTCAAGTTATTGCAGATTAACTAGCAGAAGTACCCATTTATGCTGAGAACCCTCTTGTCTCAGAGTTTCCAGATGAATCAATCTTTAACCTTAATGTAGTAGACCACTGGAAACTATACTTTGATGGTTCATATACATAGCACTAATCAGGAGTTGATGTCTTCTTCATCACTCCGCAAGGGGACTGCATACCAAAGTCATACAAATTGACATTTCCTTGCACTAACAGCATTGCGGAATACAAGGCTTTGACTATAGGCCTTAGGATAGCAGTGCAATGGAATATCATAGCTCTCAAGGTATATGTTGACTCTAAGTTGATCATAAATCAAGTCAATAATGAATATCAGACAAAGGATGATAAGCTAACCCTGTACAAAAAATTGGTGGAGACACTAACGGAATCCTTCATCGACATAACATTTGAGAAAATTCCAAGAACCAACAACAGAGCCACTAACACCATGGCTACAATTGGGTCCCTAGTAGACATCCCTCACAACATGCTGAAATATGAATTTCTAATCGAGCAGCTTCTCGTTCCCACATTCGAGGTACCAGAATTAGAATATGTGTGTCAAATTGTTGGTCTTAGTGATCCTTGGTATCATGACATCTATACATATCTTCGCATAGGAGTCATACCCGCTAACCTACCATCAAGCCTAAAATGAAGCTTTATCAAAAAGGCATCCAGATTTGTCATCCTAGGTGATACCTTATACCATAGAAGCATAGAAGGTACCTTGTTGCACTGTCAAATATTAAGGAGGCATTAACCGCTCTAACCAAGGTTCATAATGGTATCTGTGGCTCACACTCGAGCAGAATAACCATAGCCAAGAAACTGTTGAGGATGGGGTATTATTGGCCTACAATGGAAACAGAAGCACATGATCATGCTAAAAAGTGTTTACAATGTCAGTAGCATGGGGACCCCATCCATGCTCCAGCTCAAGAGCTTCACCCCATTGTCACACCATGGCCCATTTTGTAGTGGGGACTCGATCTCATTGGGAAAATCACACCCACCTCATCCAATGGCCATAAATTCATCATAACTGCAACTGAGTACTTCACAAAGTGGGTGGAGGCCATACCCATGACGTATATCACTGGGAAGCAAATCTCAAAATTCATTCTAAACTATCTCATTTGTTGTTACATTTTCCAACAAGCCATTATCTCAGATAATGGGACGCCATTCAAGAACTAGGAGGCTCGCGACTTGTGTGAGAAATTCAAAATCCAGCATTGCTTCTCCACCCCATACTATCCCCAAGGCAATGGCCAAGAAGAAGCCATGATCAAAACCATCCTCAAAATCCTCAAGAAAATAGTCAATGACAGAGGTTGTGACTAGCATCTGTAGCTTAATCCTGCCCTTTGGGCTTATCGAACAAGCATCTGTACACCCACTGGTGCCACCCCCTTCTCCCTGGTGTAAGGATCAGAAGTTGTACTCCCCATTGAGATCAAGCTCCCATCCCTCAGAATATCACTGCAAAATCTCATCACTGATGAAGAATATCAGGTTTCAAGACTAAACAAGCTAGAGTTACTGGATGAGAGAAGGATCTATGCTTTGAATCACTTACAAGTCTATTAGAATAGACTTAAATGAAGCTACAACAAGAAGATTAGAAGCAAGAATTTCCAAGTCAGAGAACTAGTCTTAAAAGAAAATTAGAAGAATGTCCCCAATCCCAATGACAAAGGCAAGTTCAAACCTAATTGGTTAGGGCCTTTCATCGTTATAGCAAGTTATAAATCAAGGGCATATCAGCTATCAACACTCGAAGGGGGACCCCTGTAGGAGCCAATAAATAACTCCCATCTCAAAATGTTTTATGCCTAAATCTTCCAAGGTATAAAACCAAAAAATCCAAAAAAATCAGAAAAAGTCCTAAAAAAATGGTTACTTCGGCGAAAACTTGGCAAACAGGCGTCTTGGTGACAACAAAAAAAAATCAAAAAAAGAAAAAATCCAAAAAAATAGAAAAAGGATAAAAAAAATCATCCTATAGTGAAAACCACTTTGGTGGCACTTTGGGCAAGTACCTTGGTGAAAACTTGGCAAACAGGCCTTGTGTAAATAAGCACTTTCCATCCACTAGGATCTTTACGGCTTGTTCGACATCATCCTCCATTTCACTTCCATCATCCATCACATTTAGGTCTCCATCCATCACACATCCACTTTCATCCACATCATAGCTTGGTCTTGTGTTCGTATCATGATCCCTCCAAGTACTACTCGGCCCATCCTCAAGGTCAGTTTGTCTTGCCTTTATCGGGGTAGTATATTGCATCACGCTAGGGGCACGTTCTCATCGGATTGGATTCGTGTATGGTCTTAAAGTCCTCAAAATCATAAAATCCAAAAAAATTAGAAAATCCAATAACATCAAAACATCAAAAAATCCAAAAACATTAGAAAATCAAAAAATCCAAAAAACATCAAAACATCAAAAAATCCAAAAACATCAAAACATAAAATAATCCAAAAACATTCAAAACATATCAAAATCCAAAAACAGGTCAAAAATTCATTCAAAAAACCAAAAAAAAGGTCATCTTGTCGAACTACATCATCTTTAAGGTTGAACGTAGGCAAGGTTGATCTTTGATCATCCACCGAGACATTTAGGTCAGTCCTATAGGAGTCTGTCATAGTAAACTAACATCTCATCATGTATATCATCATTTGTAAATCAGTCAAGTCGTCAGTCGAACTACGTGGTCTCTGCGTGTATAAGGTAGGCAAGGCTAATTTGTTGATTAGCCCCCGAGGCCCCTAGGATAGGTCTTTAGGTTAATATCTTGTTCAAAATCTCATAAAATCCCAAAAACATTGGAAAAAATCAAAGATCAAAACATTTGAAAACCTCAAAAAATACCAAAAATAGCCTCAAAACATTTCAAAAATATCAAAAACATCCAAATATTTGAAAAAATCCATCTGTATCATCTCGCTTGCACCCACAATAAATACCATTCATAATAAACTGATCGTCATCCTAAACCTTTGGTGAAATAGTTAGAAACAAGTCTAGAAGGTTAAAAGTAAATCTCAAAAGCATCAAGCCTCAAGTCTAAGTTAGTACATAAACAAGTTGGTCAAGTCTTTGTGTTGATAGTCCATCATCCAAATAGTCCCATATCAATCATCTGATAACATCATGTCCTAGGATGAATCCTTCTTACAAGGGGAATTATTTATCATAAAGAACACTTTGGATAAACAAAATGACGTGCCGCCATCCACTCACATGTCCTAGGATGTATCCTTCCTACAATGGGCATTATCTTTTGGCAATAAGTTTCAGTTCTTATCCTTAAAAACACATTCCCTTTTGGTTAGCGGTATTGAAGAACATCAACTTGTTTGTGTGCTTTATCTTTTTCTTTTGACATATCTTATTGCACTCAGTCCAAGGACCTCTCGATGATATCCGAATGAAGGATTTAGAGAGAGAGGAATGGGGCAATGATCATTATTCTTTTGTCTGTTGTACTTGTTGGACGTTCTTCTAAAATAACTTGGCAAATACTTTCTTTGTTAGATATGTATAGAGGATGTTTTGGATGGCTTGTTGACTATTGCGTTGATTGGTTATGCCTCTTCATGTTTTGGTCTGAGATGTTTGAAACTTCTAAAGTGCATCCTAGCAAGGTTTATGTATGTCAGGTGTGAACAGGAATACTCTTATTTATTTGAGTCAAATCCATCACACTAAGTAGAACGCCATCCTGGTCCTTTATACCTTGATGCATCGTACTCAGGCGTGTTATCAAACATAAAGTAAGTGACCCTTTGAAAAACCCAATCCTTGATAAGCAAATCATCCATCTATCATCATCATTTCTCATCATCATCTCTCATAATGTTGGCTTGTTGGATCCTCTTGTCATCATCTAATTTCTTCATTTTTCACACTAACATCATAACATGAATAGTTAATCATCATCGCCAATACATCCATCATGCATACATTATGCATTCATCTTGCATCCATAAATCATCAGTATTCTGCATATCATCTCACATGCATAATCATCATCGTAATATAGATTTGTTAGCCTAAGCATCTACATAAATCATCCATTGCATAATCATAGCATATCACATCATCAATCTCATCCATCTCACATCATATCATCATTTAAGTTGTTTAGGATAATATAGATTTGTTATTCTAAGCATCTTAAAATCATCTCATTTGCATCATCGTCCATAACCACCCATTTTGAAACTCTTTATCGTGAGATTGACCCTCAAATTGAATCTTTTCGCTCAATCTCTCATGGGGGCAACAATGTACCAATGTACTTCTTTCTGCTGGGGCATACGAAAAATCAGAAATTTTTTGAATTTTGATTGTGGCAAGTTATTCTTTGAACAAACGCAACAATTACATTGCTTCAAAGAGGGGAAAAATGTAGACATGCAAAATTAACATTGTGCATTCAATCAGGTTAATTCATTAACTAAACTAGATTTCACATTAGGTGCATTCATCATCTTCATCCATTCATAAGTTAATCTCATCTCCTAAGGTCATTTATTTAAAATCAAACAAACATTTTCATCAACCTTTTAATAAATCAAACATCCATTTGAATCAAATCAAAAATCATATTCCATCATTTTCTAATTCAAATAAATGAAATATCAAAGTCCTAAAAGTCAAACTCACCTCATCACCATTAAGCTAAGCTAATCTTAATTAGCCTAACCTAACCCAACCACTTGCATTCTCTAGATATCTCCACTTGCACAAATAAATCAATTTATTGATTTATTAAAACCCTCATTTTCACTCAACATGACAAGTTTTTTTGTCCCTCCAACATAGCATTTATTTCTCTTTTTCTTGTCCCCCTCTCTAAATTTATTACAAAAATTTGAATTCAAATTCTCCCTCTTATGGGCACACCTCCCAAATCTTGTACATCCATTGACCTATCACCATTTGACAAGTGGCCTCTTCTCATTGGTGGATCTTTAGTCCCACATTCACCCTCTTGGCCAATCTATCATCAAGGAAATCTATAAAAGAAGGCCTTAATCCTCATTCATACATCCACAAATTTTATTCAAGGTTACTCTCTTGGTTTGAGAACTCATCTTGCTCTTCATCCTATTTGCATTTGCATCATCTTAAGCTTTGATCAAGGGTTGGGAAAGGGTCACTTGCACATGTGACACCAATCCACTATGGAATAGGTAACTTGTTAATTGCTTTCATTATGCTTTTAGTCTTTTCTTATCATTTGTTTCATTTTGAAGCATTTACAAGGTACTTCATAGGAGCATTTTGAGGGATTTGTGAAATACTAACCCTTGCATGAAGCTTAGTTATTTGAAGATTTCTAATGGATGCTCATAGTAACCATGAGTGTTGTGAAGGTTTATGGTCATCACAACCCATTCCACAACTTTTACGTATGTTGTTAGAAGATGTGTGTGACACTTACCAATGGAGAAGATGAAAGTCACTTCTAGTTTCACCTCCAATTTCTCCAATGGTTTAGCTAAGGAGTTTACCATAATTTTTCCTATAGGCTTCATTAACGAGATGGGTTTTGTAGACAAGAACACTCACATTCCTACTCCTCTAGCATCCCCTATAGCTTCATCGATGGAAAAGGATGAGGCTTTGCATGTCCTTGTAGAAAAATTTTTGGTATTGGATAACAGATTGGGAGGCCTTATGAATCACTTGGAGAAATCACCAAACATGGCAAGAGCCACTATGCTTACTAGCGAAGTGAGAAATTTGTTAGGAAAGGATCAGATAAGCATAGAATTCTTACATTGCCTTGCCAATCTAACTAAAGCTTATGTCCCTTTGTATAAGCCTAGATTGGGTACCACCTAAGGAGAAGTGCTCAATACCTATGAAAGACAAATAGGAATTTCAATTCCCACCACATCTATATATAATGTTGAAATAGGGCCCTCGATCAATGTCTCATCTACTTCTCAAAAGCCCCCCACTATCAAAGTGAGTAAAATTCTCCTTGGGTTTACTTTCACCCCTCCTACTACCCTTGGTGGTAGAGGCTCTAGTGGAATGGGTGGTGGTGGCTTTGGTAGCAGATCTAGTACTAGCATAGGTGGCCCCGGTGCAGGCCATGGGGGTGGCTTTAGTAGTAGAGGTGGCATTGGTAGAAGTGGCCCTGGTGGAGGTCATGGGGGTGGCTTCAGTAGTAGAGGTGGCATTGGAAAAGTGGCCCTGGTGGAGGCCTCGTGGGTGGCTTTGGCAGTGGAGGTGGGTCCAGTGGAGGCCCTATAAGTGGTGGCAGCTCTGGCGGTGGTTAGAACAATGGCTTTGGAGGTGGTTCTTGTGGTGGTGATTCTAGAGGTTCTACTAGTCCTTTAACATCTACTAAACCTATTTTGAATGTTCCCTACTTTAGAACATGCGTCATACGCAAAACCAGCTAATGAGTCTCTCTCAAGCTTCTTCCTAGCCTATCTTTCAACCCTTCTTCTGAAATAACCCATTATCGGTGGCAATCCTAAGTACTCCCTTCCCACATGGAATGGAGATTCCCAAATTTGAGAAATATGGTGGCAAAGGGAATTAAAAATTGCATGTTTCCACCTTTAATGCCATGTGTACAAACTTCTTCCATCATGATGTGTTGATGGAAAAATTATTTTCTTGATCTCTTAAGGATACATCACTCGAGTGGTACTATTTGTTGCCCGATAACTCTATCTTCTCATTTGATCAACTTGTAAATTAGTTTCTTTGATGGTTTCAAGCCAACATCAAACCCAAGATGACCTTTTCGTATCTCGTTTGGTGCAAGCAAGGGGATAATGAGAAGATAATTGATTTTATAGTGCAATACCAAATGCTCTTTTCTCAGATCTCATACATGTCTGATTCTAATGTACAGAAGGTGTTCATAGGGAACCTACAGAGACCATGGTAGGAAAATTTTTCCCTCATGAAATACCCTTCTTTTGCACATCTATGTGCTACATTACAAGAATATCAACAAATGATAGCTTAGTTTGGGGGATCCTCCTTGCACCCACATTCAAAAGGAAAATACATTGTATCCATCTCAGGAAAAGGAAAGGCTATTGCAAATGTAGTAGTCACAACGAATGATAATAACTAAGCAAGTGGAAGTGAAACCTCACAAAGTTAGTAGAATCTTATTCTTCCATCTTGTAGAGGTTGTTGAAGGATAATATCATAACCTTGGATAACCCTCAACTTCTCAAGGAGCCTTACCTTGATTGGTACGATGCAAATTCCTTCTCTCAGTATCATCGAGTCAACAGACATGATACTAAATGTTGTTTGCACCTGCATCACGAGATACATGACCACATTGAGGATGGTACTAATCATCTCAATGGGAGTATACAAAACACAAATAAATCAATGGAAAAGTGAATAGTGAGTTGTAGATATACACAGACCCATTTTTTGTCTCATTCTACTAACTTAATTATTGATCCTTCTGATTCTACCACTCTGCCCTCAAAGTACATTAACATGATCATGATTACTCTTTCCCCACAACTTGCAACTGGTTCGCTAGACATGGAATTCCCCTTGCATTATATTCCCATGAAAAATAAGCCCTCTCCCCTTTACATTACCACTCACCTCAATGGGAACATTGTGATGTGGGTCTTAGTTGACCCTACAAGCTGAGTGAATGTTATTACAAAGAAGACGCTATGGTTGAATTCCTTGTAGAGAGAGGAGTATGAAGAAAAAAGGTCTACCATTCCTATGCACAATGGTCTCTCTATCAATTGTTCAATAGCTCTTTCTATTCTAGTTGGACCTAGGACCATGGATATGACCTTTGACATTAATTTAGAATCAGATTTTTTTAGGGTGAAGTTAGGCATACCTTGGCTAGCTTCCATGAATGGAATCTCTTCCGTCATTCATAAATGTCTTAAATTCTCCCGTGAAGGTTTTGTGCCTATTGTGCATGACATTGGATACCAGCCATTGTTGTCCCATGGGGGCTATTTGCTGGATCATTTTTGGCCCACCCCGGTCAGTCCACTTCCCCTAAGGATGAACCTAATTTACCAAAAATATGTGAAGTATAAGACCAGGGGCAAGGGACAACCAAAATTGACCCTTTTGGTAGTGTAGTAGAAAGTTGTCACCTCTTCTCAAAATGGAAAGAAGAGCCCTTGCTACCCTTAGGGTACTTCTTCTCCACTTTTTGAAGGAGAATTTTGGATGAATACTGTTGGCTTTTACATGAGAATTCTGATGATGTCTTCTTGGCACAAAGCTAAGATTAGGATATCAGACCTTCCTATCATGTCTCCTTGACCATGGCCCTACCTATACAATAGAAGGAAAGGTCCCCATGGGGAATCCTCTATGTCTCAGCCTTTGTGGCCTCCCACCGCTCCTACTCTTAAAGTATTGAATGGGAAGAGGTTCGTTGTCGAGGTGCTAGAGACAACTCCCATCTTTGTATCTCAACGTCTTCCTCCTGCTCTTGTTCAAAATTTTGTCCCTCTATTGGATATGGCTATGATGGAAACCTTTATGGCTAAGCAGGATCCTTTTGTTCCTTTGCAATGTTCACCTATCCTCTAACTCAAAGAGTAACAAAAACCACCTTGTGTGTGAGTACAAGCACTAGAAAAAGGCTCTGGAAGCTCAGAAGGCCACTTTATAGAAAAAGGAAGAGGAATTGACCACCCCTAAATTAGGGCTCCTGATGCATCCTCCTCTCTCCTCCCCTCTTCTTTTGTTCAATCAAGTTCATTCTTGCTTCCAGCTCCTACTATGAGTGTGCATCCTCCTAACCCTAAAAAGGTGCAAGTGTTAATTTCTCCTTCTATTGAGTTTCCCCTATTGATGTCCCTTCTAGAAATCCTACCATTCCCTAAACTCATGGACATGCCAAATACCTTAGTGGTGTTTGTCACAGTTTTCTTTGAGCCTCCTATGTGCCTCTTGCCTCATCTGTGGGGAGTTCACATCCTCCAAAAAAGTAGAAAGAAAAGATTGGCCCTTCTAACAATGGAGGGAATAAGAGGATCACACCTTCTTTGAAGGGTGGTCTTGTGCTAACTTGTTATGTTCTGGTGACAAAGCAAGTTCTGATTTCCCCTAAGTTTTTCACCGCTTCTGAGTCACTTGGTGATCCTAGTGGTGAACCTCGGGTACTATCCTCCCCATCCATTGAGGTATGACATGGAACTCCTAGAAAGTTCATGTTTAACTCTCTGGATGAATTTTTGGCCTTGTCGATGATCTTCGTGAAATCGCTGACCATAGCTCCACAAGAGCCAAGTAGAGAAGCCCTTATAGGGATTTCTTCCTTAGCCCTTATTCTGGGAGGGTCAAAAACTCCTCCCCTTAATATTCCACCATTGCACGCTTGTCCTCCTTCCCCTTATAATGATCTAGATTGAGAAGCGGATGACCTCTTGGTCAATGAGTGTTATAGAGAGGCCTCTTCTTTATCTGTAGAATAGGTGTGTGTTTGTTGTGATGTGTTCACCAATGCTTGTGTTATATGTGTCCTAGATTACCCTTTTCACCCTTGTTGATACTTGCATACATGAGTGATTTTGTGTCGTAAAATTCCTTTATTTGTTTCATCATTCTTCCTCTATTATGTGTTTTGATTTTCAACAAATTGGGAATGATGCAAAGTGTTGGGGGAATTTTGGCCTCCCTTCCTTGTTGACCCA
Organism: Sequoia sempervirens; assembly: GCA_007258455.2. Lineage (NCBI taxonomy): Eukaryota > Viridiplantae > Streptophyta > Pinopsida > Cupressales > Cupressaceae > Sequoia > Sequoia sempervirens. The sequence continues at coordinate 202,154 of VDFB02055997.1, forward strand.
TTTTTTTATTTTTACTTTGTCTTCTTGTGCATTCTTCACTTGGCTTGATATAGTAGGGGGTTGATGACATTTCATTTATATACTATTACTATACTTATATATATTTATGAGCATCTCTAACCCCGAAATATCAAATCACCCCTATGTCTCTTATTCATGCCACTTCTCTTTAATTCACTCTTCTTATATTTCTCTCTTCTTTGCTTGAGTTGTCCCTCACATGTGTTAAAACATTACTTTCACAATGTTCTGATTTTCAAAAAATGCATTTGTTGCCAACGAATTTTTTTTTGAAAATCCTTGCAAAACCTTTTCAAAGATCACATTCTCAACTTGGACCCCTAATGAAACATGTTTCCTTCATCATGGGTTTGCAAAGAAAGGACTTGAGAACTTTCCTCCAAGGAGGGAGCAACTTAAATTTCATGTGGGAGAAGCCTCAACCTTCCCTCATGAAGGGAAATCTCTTTCCTTTCAAATTCTTTAATGAAGTGAACATCTTTTGAAATGATGAATTGGTGATGAATTGATTTGAGAAAAAATATCTTTACACACTTTCAAACAATGCAAACTATATTTTAGTGTTGGGGGTTTTATTGATGTTGCTACAAATTACGTAGCTACTAATTTCAGACAACCTAAATAATATTTTAATGTTGACCTACATTTTGATATTTTTTACTTTTTAAACCCACTGAGAAAGGTTAGCTCTTCTTAATGCAAATTGTGTTTCTATTTCACGTTTCCTTTATCTAAGCTAGTTGATAAGATCTTTTTGGTGATCTAAATCTCTTTCAGTATGCTCACACTATTATTGACCAGCCTAAACAACATCATTGACTAAAGTCTCCACTTCTTATTCAATTATTAGAGATGAAGTAGGATAATTATTATTCTTATTTCCTCTTATGTTTCTCATATGTGGAGGCAGAGACAAGTTCATATCTAAATTTTGTGAGATGCATATTTATTCATTTTATTAGCATTTATCTCTTTTCCAAACATACTAAAATCATGCCTAAAGGTTCTTATATTAGTTTTGGATAAAATTAGTAGCAAAAGTATGTGATGTATATTGATTACACTATTTTTTATGCATCTCTCCTATTTGAAGTACCTACTCCTTAAATAATTGGAGAATTACATAGAGTTGATATGCTTGAATTCTTAGACTTCCATTTCTCTCATCACCTTCTTGCATGAAAGGAAGTAGCCTTAGGCATTTCTTGACCTTTTATTCACTGATCTCTTTTCATTATTTTATCTTATGATGTTAAATTTTTTATCTACCTTGACTGATTTTTCACTCCTTGAAAAAAGAAAATAATCCATATAAATAAAATTTAATTATATTAACCAAGTACCAATACTTTCCTAGCTGCATAATGGTTATTAATTAACATGGTTCTTCAAGTTGAGTATTGATTTAAGTATGCCTGAAAACAACACTAATTTTTTAGTGATATGAGCTACAAATGAAAAATCCCTAAGGTTTGATAATTTCCCAACTACTAGGGGTGTCAATCTTGATAAGATTACCATAAAACTATATGTATATTGGGCAAGCTAGGATCAATTTTTGAGGTGGATAATACCTCCTTCATTTTTTTCTTTGCAAGACCAAGGGTGGTTTACTTGAGGTGTTGAGTTTATTATTTAAATTATGATTAAAAACTTCCTTATTACAAAATATACCCTATGTATAATGAATCCCAATACATGAGTCACAATATACTTATGTGCTAGTTTGGACATGTAAGGTTTATCACCTTATTAAGAAATGATCTACTATATAAATGTCTAAGAATGTGTTTACAATAACCCTTTATGTTGTTATTTACATTCAAACTTGGAAGTTAGAACAAATAAAAAAATATAACTCTAAAGATGTTTAAGTTGATGCATTTCAAGTGTGTTGAGGATTATGGGGAGAGAAATATAGTCATAGATTGATTCCTTTATCCATTGGGAAATCAAATCTTTGAATATAATCAAACATGAAACAAAAACTAAGGTAATGTATTAATCAAGATATCGCAAAAACTAACTTTAAGAATGCATAGGCAAGCTAGGCTCTACACATATATAGAAAATTAATCAATGGTTGTTGAATTTATTAAGTGAGTACACTTATAACCTATGGATATTCCCATATATTTCCTTTATTATGCTAAACATATACCTTACAAAATCTTTGCAAGATTTTATAGAATTTTGGTTGAAAAACTAAATAATATATATCAAGAAATGCATGCCACACACAAGAAGAAAATCAACTAAGGTTGATTCTACCTTTAATAACTTAATATTCAAGGTTTATAATATTTTATTATAGATCTGGGATAACTTGGATCATTACAATATAAAATCGGACAAACCCAAAGCTAGAAATTGAAACTCTAAGGCTTCCTCTATATATCTCACTTATGCTAATTTTTAAATCATCTCTTATGATATCTTCTAATCTTTCTTCCCTTAAAATAGAAACTAAGGTAGATATACCTATGGTAGGAGGGTGTACAAAATGTTAGAAATACATACTACATAAGAAGCTATAACCATGAGATACTCTAGTAACTATATCACATGTGTCTCATACAATCATGCCTTTGATCCTTTGAATATTTTCTTATTGATAATTCATGGGTTTGAGTGTGATATTATTTGAAATCACCAATGAAATATGTTGAAATCACATTCTAAAGGAGTGAGTTTAATAAAAAAAAGTGGGTCTACAAATCATAAATGAAGTATGGGCATCATAATTCTCCTCAATCCTTGCTAAAAATGCATTTAATACTCCATTGTAGCTTCCTTGGATTGATATTTGGTGGTTGTAGGTGTTGGTGAGCATTAATGGTATCTTCTGATCAAAATCCCACCTTTTGAGGTCTATCAACAGAGTATTAGGATTGAGATTACCCTCTTGCCAAAAGAAATAATATTAAATCATTGGAAACCTCAAAGAACCTTACTATTGCCTTTTTCAATTGTCGAGTGTTAGGCTTACCATTAACTACATATTAAGAAGGTGAAAAGGGAGAGGGATGTTGAAAGTATAACTTCTAATTGAGTGAGAAGATTTGGGGATCACACCTTGTGCCTACCTCAATGTTTATTGATTGAGAGAAAAACCAAATAATGTATCTGTGAAACCATGATAAGGCATTGAGTCATCAAACATCAAGATTCAAAAACTTAATGTAACATTTTCCTTTAGTAGAGGAGAAAGAGAAAATTTGATCTTAAGACAATAGCAACTTGACAGACATTGAGCATTAAGTCTCCTTCATATTACATGCCAAGAAGGGATGAGGGGAAATGAAAAGCTACAAGTTTGAATCATAAAGGACTTAGAAGATATTTGAAAGAAAGGGGGAATTGGTTCATCGAGGATTAAGGTAAAATCTTAATGGATGAAAAAAAGGAGGAAAGAGAAAAAAATTGAACTTCAACGAATGGCTTAGGATAATTCACAATGAGTTGAGGGAATGAGTAAGATGTTAGGGGTTGGAAAGGACTCATAACATATGCCAAAGTGGTATTGGGGGAAGAATATTTCTAAAAACCTGAGAAGTAAAGACCTTGGAATTTAACAAAGGGTGGTCTTTGAGAATTTGGGAGTCAAAGGGAAGCATGTCAAGGAATGATGAAGGTATAAAAGATGTTGACACCTCAAAAGTTTGAAAGACTTAGGAATTAGGATATTTTATAAAATGAACTTTAGGTGGTAGGGAGACTTTAAAATAAATACCAAAGAGGTATAAGAGAAAGGAAAACCTTTAAAACCCAAAATTTTAACAAATCAAAACTTAAATGATTTTACAAGGGCATAAACACGGAGACATGGTCGATAGCGAAACCATGGCAATAGAAGGAACAATGAAACTTTGATAGCTTGACAACACAAACACTTAGTCAATTTTAAGATATTGTAGCTTAGGTAAAATTGATATAGTAGCTTAGGTTTTTTACTAAGGCATGAACATGCGAGATAGATAAAATAGCCAAAGGTACAAATCATACGAGATTTTTCATTTAGGATTCTTCAAATTAAATTAAAATAATAGGCAAGTGAAGGCAAAAAGAAGACTAGCAAAAGAAGTGAGGAAAAATGAGACTTCACATAAATGGGGTGTCAAAAATTTTTTCCCTCCCCATTAATTTAATTTTAAAATTTTACACAATAGAAGGGACAAAATCCAAAAATAAATATCAATATTCTACTCATTATTAGTGGAGAGAATTATTGGACTAGTACTCAACATATGAGCATTTTTTAAATTTAAACTAAGTCAAATTTTTTAATAAGCTAAATTATTCTAGAAATTGGCCCATCATCTTAATTTTGAGTACATAATACTTTATATGTTATTCTCTTGTTGTTGTAAATAAGAAAAATTATAATATAAATGGCTTGAGAAATTAAAGTTTTAAAGTATTAAGAATAAGAAAATGTTTAATTTTTATTATAGAATTATTGAATTTTAACCATCCTCATACAAATAATTACAAATCATTGAATTTTTACCAATTGAAACTATGGATTATTCTTAAGATTTATTTAAGAATGTTATAATGAACAAAATAATTAGTTAGATCTAATAGAATAAAATGAATAATATAGCATAATACTAACATAAGTAAGAATAGGAAAAACAAAATCTCTAATATAAATTCTTGGATAAGAAAATCCCAATGGAGAGCTTAGGGTGATAGATCTAGATTTTGAAATGATTACATAGACTAAAAAGGATGAGTAATTATTTTTTAAAATATAATTTTACCATTCTATTGTTTTATTAAACATAAGAAATGGAGTTTTATTATTAAGAAGTTTTGGAATGTTATAGCCATTGACCATTCTACTTACAATAACATTTTTTTTCAAATAGTCAAGATTATAAAGTATCATTTTTAAAAAATTATTAAATCTTAGAATTAACAAATTAAAAAAAAAAGGAGTTTTCTATTTTTTACATCTTTATCAATCATATTATATTTTGATTAAATATTTTACTTTTTAAATATTATCTTGACAAAAAGGTATCAAGTCATGCCCTCTCAAAAAATTATAGATTTTCAAATTAAAACTAATATTTTTTTAATGATCAACTCTTACATGATTATTAATGTTGAGAAGTGATTTACAATTACAATAAAAAATGGAACATAATAATATACATGTGTAAATAAAGAATCTTATCTTTTCTTTTAAGATTAATAATATATTTAACGTAATATTATTCAATAATAAAAATAACCCATAGTAAAATATAAAATGAATAAATTAAAATTAAAATTAAAACAAAAATCATATGAAAATTTTAAAAACTCTTTCAAATGAAAATCAAGAAAATCACATAAAATGAAGTATAATAATTTTTTTAATTAGAAAGTCTATACACAAAATATCCAATATCCAATGTGAATGACAAGAACACATAAATTCCACTAAAATTACAATGTTTTTGGAATATATACCACTAAATGGAGTACATCTACTCTATGGCAAAAGAGAGTGCGCTTACCTATCAGATGATTCAGATCTAGAAAATTGACAATGTTTTTGGAATATAGATATCAGTAAATAGAGTACATCTAATCTATGGTTAAAAAGAGAGTGCTTACCTTGTAGATGATTCAGATTTTGAAATTTGAATGATCATAAACTGTAGAATTAGGGTAAAATTTAGGTGAAAGGCATGAATCAATGGTATCAATCATCAAACACATAAAATTTAAACCCTAAAGACTCTAATTCAATAATGAAGCACAAATGAACATAGAAATATAAAATAACAAAGCAATAATACCATAATTCTTATGCCATTGTTGAATTACCTTAATTGCTATTCTCCATTTTGCTTTATATGGTATTGCCCTCAGATTTGTAGTATGCAAGAATAAGCCTAGTAATAGTAACAACAAAATATCAAAGAGAGTGGTTGTAATTAGTCAATTAGTGTCAAAATGAAAGGGATAGATCTCTTTTATAGAAAACCAAATTTGAATGAAGAGCCAAGATTAAATGATGGAGATCAATGGATGAGATTGCTTTGAGAAGCAAGGAAATAGGGTTAGGGTTGAAATAGGGTTTAGTTACGGATGGACGGTTGAGATAAAATGTTAATAAAACCTTATCAAGGGTGAAGGTTAGTTGAGATGAGTGATAAGATTTGGCACAAAAAAAAGAGGTGGTTGGAGTAAATTAAATAATTAAATAAAATTATTTAATTATAAAAGAAGAGGGAAAAGTTGACTTTTTAAATAAAATACTTATTAAATAATTACTAGTGGGAGGGGAAATACATGAATTAAATAAATAAGATGTATTTAGGTAATCGTGGAAGAAAAAGCTAATGAATAATTAAATAAAAATAATTATTTAATTATAATAGGAAAATATTAATATATAATTAAAGAAATCAGAATTTATTTAATTATAAAGTGTAAGAATTAATTAGTGATGTAATTAAATAAATTGATTTAATTAATTAATCAAAATAAAAATCAATTAATTAAATAATTAAATAATAATAAAAAATTATTTAATTACATAGGAGGGGAATTAATGTAGAAAATGGTGTTCAAGGCTTAAGAACTTTTTCAATGTCTACACAAACATCAAAATTAATTTCTTTCACACTTAAAAGCAACACAATCCATTCAATTAGAGCTTCCTCTTATCAAGTCATAAACAAGAATACAGGTTTCAAAGATTGATGCTATCATGGGCATCAAACTTCCATGTTTAAGGGCAGAGGAGCTATAACCAAAGTATATCCATAGTTATTAGTTTTTTTCCCAATCCTAAAATAGAAACTATAATACTTTTCAAGTTCTAACTCATGCACTCTCTGTCTATATACAAGGTATTAATAAATTATTTTATTTAATAATTTAGCTCATTTTTTGATAAACTATCACTTACTAAATATAGGAAGGAAATTCTTTTGATGGTAATAGGATTGTATTTAGAGATTTTTGTTTTGGATATTTAAATATTTTTTTATCATGATTGTAGAAATATTATTGTATAAACAAAAACAATAAAATAAAATGGATATACATTTTTATTTTTTAAATGCTTTTTAAATAATTTTTTTTTTAATTTTTTTTTGTGTAAGGGTAATTTTATATTAATCTCAAAAAGCAAGATACAACTAGTGCTAAGAAGATGACCAAAATGCAGAATCCCTTCTTCCATGACCAAAAACTACATACCTCCCTTGTTACAATTTCTTTGAAGCAATCCAAGGTAAAATTAGGCTAACAAGCCATGATTGAGCAACTCGCAAGCCAAACACTGGACTAAAATCCAAAATTTTGGATACATATGACCCTATTTCACTAAAATAATCAAGAAAACTATACAATACCACTATTAGTCTATAGAATTAAGAATTGATGTGGACTATAGACTAACCATAGCAACTCCTTGACACAAGTCGAACCCACAATTACCATAATAATCATATGAACCCATGGGCATGCACAAAGGACTAAAACTCCACAACCTAATTGAATTAACCCTGCAAAGGAACCAGTTGGAAATATTTTTTAGATAATTCACTCCAACCATTGTGAACTACATATGCTTGATGATTGTCATCCCCTTAAGATCAAGGAAGAATGAATAATACTTGATGACCTTCCCCATGATCCTATAATAGAGGCATGTCTCATTGAAGGGGAGCTCTAGCCTCTAGCGTAGCCACATACAAAATCTCCTTCAATGATCTGTTTTAAGGATCTATGATAGTTGCTTCAAATTCTTACATTAACAATTACAAACCAAAAGTGCTTAATTAATACTTAACACTTAACAAATTTAAATTAACGAAATTACAAAGAGATTAAGGAAAAAAACAAAATGAGAGAAAAAGAGAGTGCAAACAAAATTGACAACGAATTTTTTCATTTAGAATGAATACGTCTTCGGGCCCCTCTTCAATTGAGTGGACCAATCCAATTATTCCTCCAAAAATTTGGTTACATTCATTGGCAGGACCTCCCCTTGGTTTACAAAGAAATCTTCAAATTGCACGTCCAATGTGTGTGGAATCAAGCTTCCACAAGCACGAAATTACAATAATTTATCCAAGAAAAATAATATCTCACTCACAAAATTCTTCCAAAATCACTTGACCTCACACTCCCCATTCTACCCCTTTTTATATTACATTTTTTTTTCCAAAATTGGCATAAAACCAATTAACTACCCAATCTCCCTTACATAAAGAAAATTCCAATAATATCCCCTTCTTATGATTCCGAGAAGAATAATATCCCCTCAAGATAATTTATTTTTCCATTTGAATGGTTACAAAGGGATTTATTAGCTATTAATTTGGGGATTTAGTTTGAATAGGCTCCTTAATTTAGGAATAATATTCCTAATATTCTTGTAGAAAAAGGGTTTAGTATTTTTATGGTTTCAAAACATAAAAATAGCCTAATTTTTAGACTTGAAATAGAAAAAATAAGTCTAAGTTTAAAGAGGATTTAGGGGGGAGTGGTCCCATCACACTCCCCTCCCTTTATCCTTTCCCCTAAAAGAGGGGGATGTGTTCCCCTTCAAAAGTGGGTCGACCCCATACTAAGGGTGGCACCCAACTTAATGTGGGCCACCCCATGGATGAGTGGGGCCCATCTTAGATATTTTTAGTAAATATAAATTTTATTATATATATATATATATTTGGCAATAATTTTTTGCTACTTGGAGGTAGGAGGTGATGTTGTTTGTCAAGGGCTAATTGGTCGTTGAGCTAACTAGGTGTTGACATCGTCATTGGGACAATTTTAACCCAGTCTTTGACCTTTCATAACTTTACCATATGGACCTCGTTTTCCATAAAACAAACTTTTCCAGAATCATGATGATGAGAACTTTGCAATGGTGTTGACTTTGACCAGTTTTGATGACTGATTTTTTTCCCTTTTTCTAGTTGAGTTCTGAGAGTTGACCTGAGGTTTGACCATATATATCTTGAGATCCGAGACTCCAATTGACTCTGTTCAAGGTGTGTTGGAGTCAAGATTCTGAGCACTTTTTAATGATATCAAAATTGGAGAAAAATCCTCTGGATCAGTCTTCCCCACTAGAAAGCTTTTGGACCTCCAAAAGTTGGTCACTCAGAAAGTAAGTGAGGGTAAAGTTCCCTCACTTTACCAATCTCCATCCACTTTTCCTTGCTTGGATGCATCCCTTTTAGCCCCACTAAGAGGTATTCAACTACTCCTCTTGGTGAAGTCCTAGTGTTCCTGTCGAGGATAAAATATTCAGGCAACTCTGACATGTACTCTATTGAAAGTTCATCAACTGATGGAACTTATATTTCAGCCTCCTCATCTAATATCATCGAAGGTTGTACAACTACAAGTTTTCAACATTGACTACCGAGTAAATTTGCATGTATGGAGGAGGATTAAGGTGGAAGGCATTTGTTCCAATCTTTTCCAAAATTTTGAATAGACCATATCTGATCAACTTGAGCTTCCTTCCTTCACCTTGCATTCTTTCCTTGCTTATGTGTAACCAAACTTTGTCTCCAACTTGGAAATGATGATCGATGCGATGCTTGTCATGGTGAGCCTTGTACTTTGCTTGACTCTTTTCCAATTGTACTTCTACGGCCTAATGAACTACTTGGACCTTCTGGATGATCTTTAAAGCCCTTTCTACATCAAGGCATCCATCTTCTATATCATTTGTTCCAAAAGAAAAGTCCATTGGTGTCTTTGGAAAGTAACCAAAGCAAGTCTCAAAAGGAGACCTCTTTGTAGAAGAATGGGTTGCATGGGTGTAGGCGTGCTACATATAATGAAGACTTTCATCCCACAACTTAGGATATTTTCTGCAATATCCTCTTAGCAGATGCACAATTGTCCTATTGACTACCTCTATCTATCCATTAGTCTTTGGATGGAAGGTTGTACTATTTTTTAGTTTAGTATCCATAAGTCCCTATAAGACTAACCAAAACTCTACAAGGCATTGAGAATCTCGATCTAATACAATGGAAGTGGGTAACCCAAAGTGAACCCATACAAACTGAAAATATGTATGAGCTATCAGCTCAGCAGTGACTTGCTTTTTACATGGCATAAGAATACACATATTGTTGAACTGATCAACTAATACATACAAATATTCATGCCCTTTCCTAGACATAGGCAATCCCCCAACAAAATCCATAGATACACTTTCCCATAGATGGAACGGTATAGGTAAAGGTGTGTACAACCCCAATTTCCTATTACTTGGTTTTCTAGTTGCACACATCACACATCCCTTAATATATTTTGTTACAATTTCTTTCATTTGAGGCCAATAGCAATATTTTTGTAACTATGCCAAAGTTTTACTAGCCCCAAAATGTCCTGCAATTAGTGATGTGTGTGCCTCTTTCATTACATGCACTTGTTCATTCTTTGGAATGCATAATTATCCTAAGTGATACAAGAGTTTATCATGCACATAGTAATCCTTTTCTTCTACTTGTTTTCCTTTGATTAGAGCTGCATAGATATCCTTAAAATTTTCATCAGTAGCATATTGTTCTTCAAAAATTGCATGAATCATAGAACTATTTTTAAGGATTATCAAAGCATTAGAAACTGGAGGTCTAGAAAGCATATCTACTACTTTGTTATGGGATTCTTTCTTATACTTAATGACTAAGTGAAATTGTTGTAAAACGACCATCAACCGAAAATGCCTACTTTGTTGTAGCTTAGTTTGTGAATGCGGATATTGTAATGGATAATGATTGGTATGGATTACTATTTACTTTCCCATTATATAATGTTTCCATTTCTTAACACTTTGTACTAAAACATAAAGTTCTTTATCATAAGTTGGATAATTACTTACTACGCTAGAAATTTTTTTAGAGTGGTAACAGATTGGCTTGCCTCCTTGTGTCAATATTTCTCCTATGGAAAATCCACTTGCATCTATTTTGATCTTGAATGGTTGGTGCAAATCTGGTAGAGCCAAGAATGATATGGTGCTTAACCTTTCCTTGAGTGTGTCAAAGGCCTTTTGTTGTTGCCCTCCCCACTAAAAAGTTATCTTTGTACTTGTTAATGCATGCAACAATGATGTGATGAAGGAGAAGTTCACAATACACTTCCTCCAGTACTAGACAACACCCAAAAAAATCCTAACTTCAATTACAGTACTTGGCTTAGGCTAGTTTATAATTGCCTCAACCTTCACAAGGTTAAATTTCAATTGACCATTCCCTATGATATAAATTAAGTACACAAGAGATGTCTTTAGAAACTCACATTTAGAAATATTTACATAGAGTTTTTCTTTCCTTAGTACATCAAAAAATAATTTAACATGACTTACATGGTTTTCCCAAGACTTGCTAAAAACTAGGATATCATCAAGATACACAATAACAAAATTGTCAATGTAAGGATGAAAGATGTCATTCTTGACTCGCATGAATGTGGCGAGTGCATTGGTAAGCCCAAAGGGCATAACCAACCATTCATAAAGTCCCTGTTTTGTCTTTAAAGTATTTTTCCAAATATCATCCTCTGCAATTCTAATATATGATGATAACCACTTCGCGAATCTAATTTAGAGAAATAAATTGCATGCTTAAGCTAATCAAGCAAGTCATCAATTCTAGGAATCAAATACCTATTTTTTATGGTGATTTTGTTTAGTGCCCTGAAGTAGATGCACATCCTCCATGTTCCATCTTTCTTTGGAACCAAAATGATTAGAGAACCACAAGGTGATGTGCTTGGATGAATCACTCCTCTGTCGATGAGCTCCTGAACTTTCTTTTTGATTTCTTCGTTTTGCATGACAGACAAATGGTACATGCCAATACTAGGTAGTGGTGCATCCTGCTGCAATTGAATTTCGTGTTGAATAGCTCTTTTAGGAGGCAATCCTTTTGGTTCTTGAAACAAGTCATCATAAGTGGAAACAACTTTGACCAATTTAGCTTTATGTTTAGGATCACTTCCTTTAAATGCCTTAGACATTTCATCTTCTTTGGCCTTAAGAAGCATTAAAACAAAGTTTTTACTAGAGTTCACTAATCTTTTCATCTAACCAACATTAACTAATGCAAGACTAGTTTTCACTTTGTGTGCACATACAATATATTCAATTTCATCCTTAAATAGGTGATACTTTTTTTCCTCCCTAAAGAAGATAGCTTTACGGTCATACAAATATGGACTTCCTAACACAAGTCCACAAATATCTAAAGGTACAACATCCGCTACAACCTCATCTTTAAAGTTTGCAGTGATTGCAAAAACTAAGCTTACATTGTTTAGTTACTTGTAATTGTGCATCATTACAAACCCATCCAAAAGGGTATGGCTTCAAATGAGGATTTGTGGTAAGATTTAGATTTTTAACAACCTCTTCAGATATGAGATTAACTTTGAACCCGTGTCAAATAAAGTATCAACCTTAACATGTTTAGTTATCACACGGATATGAAACAATTAATTCCTCTGCTTATCTACTTTCGGTTGCTTACTTGTACTTGTAGAACTACTTGATTCAGATGCAAGAGATATACCTTTGTTTTGACCTTGAATCCCAATGATGGCTATCTTCTTCTCATCCCCAAAATTATATCCAAGATCATGTTGTGTTACAACAGATGTCTTATGCTTCACTTTGTTTCCACTGTACCTCTTTGGCCTAAGTTCTGGATGTAGTTTCTATCACCTAGAGTCTTTGTGTCCTTTCAAACAATGAGAACAGGTGGGTTTTTCACCTTCTTTCTTTACTGTGGCTGTCTTTTTTTATTTTCCTTTATATTTACCCTTAGGTTTTCCCTTAGTATTAGATGGTTTCTTTGAGAAATTATCACTGAAAGTGTTCTTACCCTTGACTTTAAATTTGTGGCTTGGACTAACACTTCATCCAAATTATTAGGACTCAACATTAGAATAGTATGTCTTAGGAAAGAATGCAAACCACCTATGTACTTGAGTAATGTATCCTAAGTATACAATTGAACATTTAAAGCAATAGCCTATTTTCTAAACTCATGAGTGTAATCTTGGACAGATTGACCCCTACCTTGCCTAAAGGTTTTCCAATTCATGGTTAATTGTTGCATATAACCTAAAGGATAAGTTTTTTTTTTAAGGGAAGCAATAAATTCCATCCAAGTCATATTGACCTTACCATGGCAAACAATTTCCTCCCAAGTCCTACTCTCCCACTAAATGAGAGTAGTACCTCCCAACCAGAGAGTGGCTAACTGGATCATAAAAGCATCATTTTTTAGGCCTTGAATCCTACAATAGACTTCTACCTGTTGGATCCAATCATCTAACTTTTTGGCATTTAACTCACCACAATACTTAGGCAACTCAAATTTTACATCAAGTTTAATAATAGTTTTAGACTTGCAATTGAAAGGATTAACAATAGTAGAAGAGGAAGAAGAAGGGGAAGATGGAGAAGAAGGGGAAGATGGAGGAGATGGAGCTTTTGGATCTTATCCTTCTTTTTCCTTTCAATCTTCCCTCTTTTCTTGCTTCAACAAATCTCACTTTTCATGCTTCTTCTTTTCCACATACAACTCTTCCACCATAGCCTTTATTTCAAGGAAGACTCACTAGAAAGACTTATCATCAAGCTCTTGCTCGGTGCTTTCCCAGCTTTAGTTTCGTCCATTCTTGGCAAAGTCCTTTATTTACCGATCTTAGGATTGTATTCTTCAAGTTTTCCTTTGCCTTGTTGAAGCTTCGAGCATGTAAGCATTCAAATCTACAATACTAGTCAAAACATAGCTTTGATACCAATTTGATATGTTTTAAGGATCTATGACAGTTGCTTCAATTTCTTATGTTAAAAATTACAAACCAAAAGTTCTTAATTAATACTTCACATTCAATGAATTTAAATTAACGAAATTACAAAGAGATTAAGGAAAAAAATAATGAGAGAGAAAAAGAGAGTGCAAATGAAATTGATAATGGAGTTTGTCATTCAGAAGGACTATGTCTTTGGGCCCCTCTTCAATTGAGTGGACTGATCTAATAATTCCTGCAAAAAATTTGGTTACATTCATTGGTAGAACCTCCCCTTGGTTTACAAAGAAATCTTCAAATTGTACCTCCAAAGTGTGTGGAATCAAGCTTCCACAAGCATAGAATTACAATAATTTCTCCAAGTAAAATAATCTCACTCTTGCAAAATTCTTCCAAAATCACTTGACCTCACACTCCCCATTCTACCCCTTTTTATATTACATTTATTTTTCCAAATTGGTGTAAAACCAATTAACTACCCAATCTCCCTTACATAGAGAAAATTCCAATAATATCCCCTTCTTATGATTCCTAGAAGGATAATATCCCCTTAAGATAATTTATTTTTCCATTTGAATGGTTAGGAAGGGATTTATTCCCTATTAATTTGGGGATGTAGTTTGAATAGGCTCCTTAATTTAGGAATAATATTCCTAATATTCTTGTAGAAAATATGATTAGTATTTTTATGGTTTCAAATCATAAAAATGGCATAATTTTTAGTCTTGAAATAGCAAAAATAAGTCTAAGTTTAAAGAGAATTTATAGGCATTTTATAGGGGGGTGTGGTCCCACCACACTCCCCTCTCTTTATCCTTTCCCCTAAAAGAGGGGGATGCATTCCCCTTCAAAAGTGGGTTGCCCCCCATACCATGGGTGGTGCCCCACTTAATGTGGACCGCCCCATGGATGGGTGGGGCCCATCTTATATATTTTTATTAAATATAAATTTTATTATATATATATATATTTTTGTCAATAAATTTTTTCCACTTGGAGGGAGGAGGTGATGTGTGTCAAGGGTTGATTGGATCTTGAGTTGACTAGGTGCTGACAACATCGAGACAACTTTAACCCAAATTTTGACCTTTCATAACTTTGCCATATAGAGCTCATTTTCCTTAAAACAAACTTTGCTAGAATCGTGATTATGAGCACTTCACAATGGTATTGACTTTGACTAGTTTTTAATTGTACTATATATATGTACAATTGGAATTATTTTTCATGTAGCAAAGTATGGTGGGTATGTGCAGGATCATCATGGAAAAAATAGGCCCTTAAGTGGCAATCATAAAATTAGAGTTAAAGTCAACATGACGTAAAAATTTGAATAAGTTATCCATATTATTTCAAAAATATGTAAGAATAGAATATGTAGCAAATTGAATGTAGTTTCCAAGCTACTAGGCTTATGTAAAAAAAAAATCTATTTTTTGAAAATTTGAAATTTCAATGCAGTAGTAATTAAATTTCACAAAAAAAAAAAGTAGGTGTTTATCTAACCACCCTAACCATAATAAAATGATAAAAAAATTAATAAGATTTTAGATATAAGTAGAGGACTCATGTCCCGATGTGATGCATATTCTTTTGTATTTGTTTTCCAAGTAAATAATTTATTATGATTTTTTCATTACAACTTTTAAAAAATATAAAAAAATCATATGTCTAACCATCCTAACTTGATCAAAACTTCATGAAATTCAATTTTTTTTATCCTATAGTATGCAAAGCATAGAATGTGACACATGTTTCATATTCAAAAAATGTTGTATGGGTTGAAAGCTATAGATGCTTTTCAATCACCCTATCAATTAGGACTTTAGTTGTAATTCAAATAGAAAATTAATAATAATTATTTATTAAATTCAAATTAAAGCATAATTTATATTGGTGGAAAGCTGAGAATCTCCTTTAAAAACCCTTTTCGTTTCATCAATTTTGGGTTAAAAAAAGTCGTCAACCACATGGGCCATCATATCACTTACATATCGCCACTTTTTGGCCCACCATGATCTTGCACATACCCTGGTATCATAAGAAAAATCCATATAAATACTACCACCAATCGGGGTGGACCACTTTTTAGAAAATAACATACTCCAATTAGCTAGACAATCAACTATGAAAATATCTATTGTTTTTTATTTTACTTGGGTATGCAACACTTGCACCTCAACATCATTAACTACCCCAATTACATTCACTTCACAAGAATCCAAGGAAAAAAAAATTCCATTAGACTTTGAAACTTTCATTCCTAGTTGATTCATGACTTCCAATGACATCACATTACTGGATACCCAGAAATCTAACATAAAGTATGTACCAATCATAAATTAATCAACATGGAGGTGTGTAAAATAGACTAAAAATTATTTTGTTACCTATAGACATAGTGCTCAAGTAAATATCAAGTGTTTCTTGCACAATAATTTTATCTACCCTATTTTTGAGAATAACTATAGGTTCATTTTGTTCATAGAAAAAGTTTTCCAATATTGATATAAAGTAATTCCCTCTCCCTATGTTTAGGAATCCTCAACAAATCCCTAGCTAGCAATTAAATTTTTAATGAGATCAAAGCTCTATCCATGCTAATTAGTCATTATACAAGTAAAGAAGTGGAGAGCGGAACAATCACATAATTAGTACTAGAGATGAAAGGAATTTCTTGGCTACTAACAAAAATTATATTTGGGCTAAATTTTTTTCCAAATTCTTCATGCTTCTTATTTTTTGTTTCATGATTGACTTCAATTAATCACTATCTCTAATAGCTTTTGAATTTTCAAATTACTAGTTTAGGCATCAACCCACTTCTACTATGGAAATTTACTCTCTATGGATGCATCTATAATACGCACTGTCTTCCTAGGTGGTGACCTCCTTTTAGTCCTATTTACATATTTGGGCTATTTTTTTTTTCTTTCCATTGTTCATTTATCTAGCTAGCATATCTTGGACAACCAAACCTCTAGCTTGATTTGTGGCATCTAGTTTTATCTATTTATCAATTGGTACAATAAATTTGGACCTATTATGCTAAAAAGATACCTTACATAATCTTTGCAAGGATTTTATAGACTTTTGGTTGAAAAAATAAATAATATATATGAAGAAATGCATGGCATATACAAAAAGATACTCAAATAAGGTTGATTCTACCTTTAATAATTTAATATTTAAGGTATCAAATATTTTATTAAATATATTTGGGATAAACTTAGATCATTACAATACAAAATTAGACAAGCCAAAGCTAGAAATTTAAACCCTAAGGCTTCCTCTATATATCTCTCTTATGTTGATTTTGTAAATAATCTTTTATGATATCCTATAATCTTTCTTCACTCAATATAGAAACTAAGGTAGATAAAACTATGGTAGGAGGGCATACAAAATGTTAGAAATACATACTGCATAAGAAGTTAAAACCATGACATCCTACAATTCCTATATCACACATGTCCCCTACAATCATGCCTATGTTGCTTTCCATATTTTATTATTGATGATTCATGGTTTTGAGTGTGATATTGTTTGAAATTGCCAATGAAATATATTGAAATCACATCCTAGAGGTGTGACTTTGATAAAAAAAGGGTTCTGCAGATCATAAATGAAGTATGGGTGTGGTAATCCTCCTCAATTCTTGCTAAAAATACATTTAATACTCCCTTGTAGCTTCCTTGGATTGATATTTGGTGGTTTTTTGTCTCTGTGAGCATTAATGACATCTTCTATTCAAATTCCCACCTTTTGGAGTCTATCAACAAAGTATTTGGATTGAGCTCACATTCTTTCCAAAATAAATAATATTAAATCATCAGAAATGCCAACGATCCTTACTATTACCTTTTCCAATTTTTGAGTGTTAGGCTTACCATCAACCACATATTGAAGGAGGTGAAAAGGGAGAGGGATGTTTAAAGTCTAATTTCTAATTGAGGGAGAAGATTTGTGGATCACAACTTGTACCTACCTCAATTTTTATTAATTGACAAAAATAATAATGTATCTATGAAACCATGATAAGGCATTGAGCCATCAAACATCAAGCTTCAAAAATTCAATGTAACATTGTACTTTGGTAGGGGAGCAAGAGATAATTTAATGTTAAGATAATGGCAACTTGATGGACATTGAGCATTGAGCCTCCTTCATATTGCATTTCAAGAAGAGATGAGGGGAAATGAAAAGCTACAAGTTTGAATCACAAAAGACTTAAAAGAATTTTGAAAAAAGGGGAAGGGGGGCATCAAAGATTAAGGATAACTCTTAATCAATGAAAAAAAATTAGGAGGAAAGAGAAAAAATTGAGCTTCAATGAATGGCTTAGGATAATTTGGAATGAGATAAGGGAATGAGTAATATGTTAGGGGTTGGAAAGGACTCATACCATTTACCAACATAGTATCAAGGGAAGAATATTTCTAAAAAAATGATAAGTAAAGACTTTGGAATTTAACAAAGGGTGGTTTTTGAGAATTTGGGAGGCAAAGGGAATCATGCTAAGGAATGATGAAGTTATGAAAGATGTTGACACCTCAAAATCATACAATATTTCAAACTTAGGATTCCTCAAATTAATTAAAAATAATAGGAAAGTGAAGGTAGAAGGAAGACTAGCAAAAGAAGCAAGGAAAAATTAGACTTCACATAAATGGGGTGCAAAAAAAACATTCCTTCCCCATTAATTTAATTTTACAAATTTTACACAATAGAAAGGAGAAAATTCTAAAATAAATATCACTATTCTACTCATTGATAGTGGAGAGAATGTTGACATCGATCTTAGCCACATACCAAAAAATAGATAAAACTCTGATAGAGACTATCTTTCTTGAAAAACTCCACCGTAAAAACCTAAACATAAGGATAACTTGTTGTGCCCTTAGCACACACGCCCCGTTCGGAACGGGGGCCCTCTTTTCTTTTGCCTCGTCGTGTCTTTTGGGATTGCCTCATTTTGCATGCCCTCTTTTTTGATGTTTCACATGATCAATGTTGCTCCAAGGTTCCATCATAAATTGATCACGCCTCCGCTTTTGGTTTTTTGGCTGCCTTTTGGGGCCTCGGGAAATCACTCTAGCATTTTGGCCCTGAAACGGCCCTGGACCCTTCCGGGCCTGGGTGTCCAGGTTTCTCTATTCGGGTTTCCCCTTTGAATTTTTCGTCCTTCGCGGCGTTCGCTGGGCGTCTGGCCGCCCTTTGGGGTCCGCCCCACCACCCTCCGCGTGAAATTCGTCGTAAGTTTTGGGGCGGCGCCCGCCCCTTCGGGCCCCGGGCCCCAGAAGTCCTCTTCCAGACTTCCGTCCTGGGCTCGCTGTCCACGACAGCAAGCCTTTGGCAGACTCCTACTCCTTGGGCCCTGCCTGGCTTTTTTCTGCCGTAGTGTGTTTTTTAACTGGCTGCCGCAGGACCTTTAGGGCCCGGCCGTCCAGAGGTCCATCCCCGGAACTCCGTGATGGTTCCACCGTCCTCAACCACTCCTCGCCACCGCCGTTAAATCAACAAAAATCTCACGGTGGCCAGCGCATCACATCTTCCCAGTTGCCGGGTCCTAGAGTCGTCGTCGCCGCCGCTAACCTAATTTCAAATCCAGCGACTTTTCCCGTGGCCGTATTTGCATTTAATGCAGATATTAATGGCGGTTGGGGTATAAAATGCCCAACCCGCCAAGGTCATTTTCATAATCAAGATTGGAGTGAGTTTGAGAAAGAATCTTCTGGAGCCCACTGCCTTCAACAAGCATCGCGATCGTCACCCTCAACATCACTTCGATCAACGTAGGTGGATCCCACATCTTCTCACTCCGCGTGTTCAAGGTAGGCAATCGGTCACCCTCCCATACATGTTTTTCATGATTTTCAAAGATTTAATCAAATGAAAAAATTGATAGGAGAGCATAAACTAATAGAAAACTAGATTGCACGCCAAACCCATGTGGTAGAAAACTGAGTAAAACACCTAGGATGCCTTCGCCATTGATTCAAAACTTTTCCGCAGCGTGGCTGTTATTCGCGTAGGGTGATTCCTCACCCCGAGCCTGAGACCCGCCTTTGTTGTCAGGATTCTGAAATCTTCAAACGACCACCGACGAAAATCCTCCTCTCCGGGCCCGGTCTATCGGGTTTCCTTCCTCGGTCTTCCGATTTCCTGCCGCCGAGCTTGAACGGCCAAATTGCCTTACCTCCCCGACCGCCGGGTCCCAGTCTTTGCTCCACCATGAAACTTGAAACCTAACCTACGTCCTTTGTTCCTTTTGGGCCCAGAACCCCAGAGTTCTGTTGGAGGTTCGCCTTCTCCAAAACGGTGAACATCGCCTAGCGTCCCGCCCCTCGGGCTCCGCCGATGCGTTGGCTTTTGAATCCTTGGTGGATTGAATCGACCCATCATTTTCAGCTTTGGGCCTCGGATGTCGGGCTTCCGTTCCATGTTCGCCACCATTTCCCACTAAAAAATCTTTCAGCGAAATCACTGATGCCGCCCGACCCCCGGACCCCGCCTCCCTCTCCACCGTGGGCTTGTTTGTTCGCAACGGCGACCTTTGACCCTTCAGACCCCAGCTCCTAGACTTCCATCCTTGGAAGTCCATGGAACTCCTACCTGTTAGAATCCAAGATCACCTGCATGCAAGATGGATACTTGTCACATGCAAAAGATATGAAGAACCAAAACAATGTTCTCTGAAAAACCTCTCTATAAAAATGCATTAAGAGAATCAATTATTACAAAGTGATCAATCCTTATGAAGGAGATCATGAAACCCTAAAAAGGGAAACCCTAAATGAAACCCTAGTGTGCACACTTAATAATTAATAATTAATTATTAATGTGCCTAAGTTTAGCTTAAGTAATAAAGAGGAATAAGTGACTTAATTAATTAATCAACGTGATGTAATTAATTAAGCATAATAACTTATTACTCTAACACCCCCCCTTAAGATGAACTTAGGAAGAAGCTAAAACACTAGAATAGGATGCATGAAAGCAAAGATGGGTCCTAGCAACGAGGCCTGATCAGGTACCCATTTACAAATGCAAGAATGAGTAAGAGAAGGAAAAACCCAGTGCGACAAAACCCCCCTTACAATGAGATAACATGCTGCAAAGAAGCACTGGAAGAAATCTATAGAGTAACACTGGAACTTGATATAGGCAACCAAGGAAATATTCTTCTGTATACTACTGAAACCAGATGAGAGTCACTGATTGAATCAAGGAATCATGATAAAGCAACAGAAGACCCGATGCCATGGAACACTAAAAAACTCCAAACTAGAACAACTATGGAATCTATGAAGCAGCAAGCAATTATTGAATGATGTATTACTAAAAACGAAGTGCAAAGATGCAAGATGCACTCTCCCAACTACCAAAATATCCAAGTAATCGCCAAACAACCCATCGGGCCAAATCTGGACTAACTGATAAACCTGGGATAGATACAGAAAAAGTGTATGGACAGCAATATAGAGCTCCTCAATACCTTTCCGACGCTTCAAATGAGGCAAAAAATGAAGATCGTGGCAAAAAGTTATGAGCTCAGAAGCATAAAAAGTACATCTAACTTCAAACAGCAATAAATGCAGAAAAACATTAAAATACTGAAAAATAAACAGTACTACTAGAAAGTGCTCGGAACCAGCTTTCCGGTGATATCTCGTTTGCCCGATTTTGATACCGTATGCCCAAGTTATGGCCAAAAGAAAAAAATTTCTTCTTTAGGGCAAACTGGGGTTAGGAGGGGGTATATGAGGGTCGGCCGTACGCTGACGTCATGCTGACGTCAGCAGTTCACAAGCATAAAATTGACGGCCATCTAGCTGTCGGCGCAAAAAATCGTCCCCCTTGGCGGAAATTTTTTTCCTATTGCCGGTATCCTGCACAGGAGGAAGGAATATTCGCCAAAATACCAGAATATTCAATGGAATCTCTAGGGGGAATATTCCCTGCCGATGCTTTGCTGCCGGTTGCAGGGTGGCGCCAGGTTCCGGTGATGGGTTGCCGGAGTAAGGAATGCCGGCCTTTTCAAAATGGATGCCGCTGGCTTTTTGAGGGAGCAGCCACTGGTGAGGGAAAAAGGGTCGTCGTAGAGACCACATCCTGTCGGGGAAGCTTGCCGCCGGTCGGTAGAAATGCCGGCGGGTTGGAGGGTGTGGCCCGTAGGCCTGTATGTGTAGGTACCTGCGAGTACCACCCTCATAAATGTCCCTACAAAATTTTAAAAATCCGCCCCCTTTCTATATATATATTTTTTAAAAACTTTGCTTTCTATTTTTTTTTTTTAAAGCAAAAATTTGATTTTTGAAAAAAAACACAATAGATTTTTTTATGCACGAAAACTTGAATTTTTTTTGAAATGCGTGCATAGGGGCAGAATAGAGGCCGTACGGGCAAAAAAATTTTGCCTTACAAACAACTGATGCCAAACATAGGCATATTATATGTCATTTTTCGCCTCTCGGATGCTCTGGATCTGATGGCGAGGTCTGATCTGCTTGAAAACGCACCAGAAGCTTTGGAACTCCCAGATCTTGCAAAAAAGATGCATGTGGAAACCCTTGCATTAGAAACTCACTGAAAGGCCATATCTTCAGATCACGAATAGGTAGCTGCAGGTCTGGAGCTCTGATACCATGTTAGAATCCAAGATCACCTGCATGCAAGATGGATACTTGTCACATGCAAAAGATATGAAGAACCAAAACAATGTTCTCTGAAAAACCTCTCTGTAAAAATGCATTAAGAGAATCAATTATTACAAAGTGATCAATCCTTATGAAGGAGATCATGAAACCCTAAAAAGGGAAACCCTAAACGAAACCCTAGTGTGCACACTTAATAATTAATAATTAATTATTAATGTGCCTAAGTTTAGCTTAAGTAATAAAGAGGAATAAGTGACTTAATTAATTAATCAATGTGATGTAATTAATTAAGCATAATAACTTATTACTCTAAAACTACCCTTTGGAAATTTTGCCCCATCCGCCCGGTTGCCGAAACCTGGCCCTCCACTTGCCGTGCAATCTTGCCGAAACTCCTTGCTGCCGTGGGACCTTCCGGGCCTGGCTGTTCAGAGTTTCGTTCCCAGAACTTCGTGACTGTTCCGCCGTCCTCGACGGCGGATCCATGCCGGCTTCCCGGCATCTGGGCCCAAGGCCATTCCTCGCTGTCACTGTTAAATCAATGAAAATCTCATGGTGGCTGGTGCGTAACGTCTTCCCAGCCTCCAGGCCCCGCCAAGCCAAAAGCTGCCAAGCCTAAACGATAAGCACACATCGGCCACCTTTTGCCCTCCCGGACCCTGGCCCTTGGACTTTCACTGCCGGATTTCTGCCTGCTGTCCACCATCTCCAACTGCCATCTCCTGGCAGCCCTCTGGCCTAAAACCTCTGAAGGCCCTTAGATCCATCCAAACATTCCTGAAATTAGAATTCGACTTCGACCCATGTCTTGAATTTTTCTCTTCTTCATCATGAGCCTCTTAAAACACTAAAATTTCGCCAAGGGTCTCTGGGGGCTTTCGGCTGCGTTTTTCCCTTCCAGACCGCATTCCTGCCAGGGAAGTCCGGCCCTCCAGGGTCGGATTGTCCAAATGACCTGAAACGAATATCAATACCATCTAAAGATAAGATTTATGATATACTTGATTGATTATCTAGATGTTATGCTCAAAATATGGACTAACGTGATCATTTTTGATATTTTATTGCGCTGACTTTTCCCTTGCTTGTAGAATATATGGAATCAGTTGTAGGAACTTTAGGGGACTCCGTAGGAAAGGATAAGGGCAAGAACTCAGGAAGGACCCCTCAGGGCAAGGAAGACAAAGATCAGATGAAGTACCAGTTCCAAGGTGAGTCACTCCAGTTCAAGGTCTCAATGGACTGGAAGGAGATTTCAAATACCAACATCAGCCAAGTTGACATAGATGAATTCACTCAGAGGGTTAAGGTCAACCCGATGACAAAGAATGCCAGATTAATATGGTAGAGTGGAATTGCCAAGGCTACCAGTTTCCCTCCCTCTCTCATGGCACCCGAACTAGTGATGGCTTGTCGAGAAGCCTATCAAGCAGACACCAGAATGATTGTGGATAAGGAGGGAAACATCCTCACAGACATGTCACCAGAAGGGATTATGAAGACATTCCACATTCCCAAATTCCAGCAGATGGAGGTCCCCATGTTGGAAGAATGTCAAGTGGTGTGGGATGCTAATCCGAGAGGGCACAAGAAGTCAATCAACCTCTTCTGGCTTAAGGAGAAATGGGGCAGCACTGCGAAGGTTCCCCAAGAACTCTTTTGTAGTGATTTCCACGAGGACTATCACGACCTGGTAACTATGCTGAGCAGGGTCATGGGTCTCCCAATGGCCGCCTACTTCCAGGAGTGGATGACATATTACATTAAACAGATCATGCGGGGAAATGAGGATGTCACCACCAAGGTCTCATTCGACTGGGGAAACATCATTAGCAACTGCTTCCATGAGCAGTTTATCAACATAAAAAAGAGTTCCAAGTTTTACATGACCTCCTACCTAGTGTACTCCCTGGTAGGTCAAAGACAATACAGTGGGCTATTTGTGGCACCCAATCAGGGACATAAGCGAGGGCTCAAGTCGTTTGACAAATATCCGCAACTCTAGTACCACAATTTGAAGGAGTACTGTCGGGTCAATGACGCCTTTGTTGGCCACATCATCAGATTAATCGTTGGAGACTTCGAGAGGAGGGTCTCCCATAGTGCCAGGGCGCTCTTAAAAGAATATGCCTTCCTGTTTATCCAGTTCCCCAAGTTCACCTACATCCGGGCCCAGGGTTTCACGGAATGGCCAAATAGATTGCCACGATACCCCAATGACAAGATCATCCTCCTGGAGCTTTCTCGACAGCTCCAACACATCCAGGCAATCTTCAGCAATAAGCATGTGGCGGGGATCTCCTACCCCATGACCCTCGGCCAGGCCCTGTACCGACTACAGACTTCCCAATGTGCCAGTAACTCTGAGAAGGAGCTCAAGGATTACAATTTCGACTTGTACACTGCCCGCTCGTGGATGGATCCACATGGCCACGTCAGGAAGGCACTGGGGCCAGTGTATGCCCACCAATACCACATTGAAGATTTCTGAGCTGACTGCAAGGACAACAAAGAGGTCCGTGCAAGGCACTACATGCACATGATGGTACTATTCCTAAGAAGGGTTCAACCGTTCCTGGTACTAGACCAAGTCGAAGAGGATGAGTCCACGATCATGCACCCAAGGTACCCTGCAGTTGCTGACCTACCAATACTGTTGATCGATTGGGATGAACAAGAGGTCAATGACCTAGATACCATCACCTAGCCAATCATAACTCGTACTAAGGAGTGGGTCGATGGGCAAGTGGTGCATCTACAGCGACAAGGAGTAGTACTGACATATGAAGGGCTCAAGAGCGAGCTAAGTGCCATAGAAGACATTGCTGCCACCACGTCAACTGGCGGGACCTCCAAGTCTCCTCCAGTCACTAAGTCCCATAAAAGAAAGGGAACAGAAACCGTGTAGTCTGCAGATCCCAAGGAGCAAGCAAACAAAGAAACAGGAGGCTCATCTCCCAAAAGGCTCAAGCAGACGGTGGCTATGACAGAATTGTAGCCTCCCTTGCTTCTCCCTGCCCCGACTAGTGCACCGCCCACCTCCTTGGCTGTGGCGGCCACACCTCTGCCAGCGGTGGACATTTCTATCCATCTTGCCCCTTCGCCCCCGGCCGGGTCAGTAGTCATCATTGATTCCTCTTCTGGCGTGACCACTCCTCCTTCCTCTGCTACCATGTCTCCAATTACTTCCCTCCCTCTGGCAACAATAAGATCGCTTATTCCCACTGCCGCTATGCCCGAGGCCCTTACAAGACATATGCAAAACCTCCTCCCTGAGCTTTCCCAAATCTTAATGAATCTAGCTCTCCAAGCGGCCCTTGCCCAAGTCCTTGCAATAGCTCAGCCTTCACAACTGCCAACAAGGTCGCTAGCCATGGAAGCCACGATGCAGATATCAAAGGAGTTGAAGGAGCGGGAGTAGGAATTCTCGAAGCATACAGAGGAGGAGGCCGATGAGTATCACAAGCACCCCAAGTACGAGCACTGAACCATTGACAGAGTGGTCTATGAGGGAGAAGAGACAGGCTCTTCTGAGAGTGGGGATGAAGAGGATGGCTCGGGTGCAAAGGAGATCATCTAGACTTTCGATGAGGGCCTTGAGGTGGAGATGGCATAGTAGCTAAAGAACATTGGGGAGGAAACATAAGAGTCACCACATGGTGAAGAGGGGTAGCCGCCAAAAGAGCAGCAGATAAAATATTTGACTACGGCTGAGACCCATGCCGTCAAGAGCCCCGAGGCCGAGGCTATTGAAGAGAAGAAGGAAGGAGAGGTAGCGAAAGAAGAAAGTCCCACCTGACATCCATCCACCAGGCTTCCTCTCAAACACCTCGTGTTTATTCGTGATTCTGACGAAGAGGAGGACGCTGCCCCAAAGAAAGAAGAACCCCATAAGGAAAAGGAGGCGGAAGTCTTGCCTCTGACTGAGAAGGGTGAGGGAAGCTGTTATGCACCCAAGGATAAAATTGCTATACCTGATTTGTTGGAGAAGCATCTTGAGAAGACAACCTTTGTGCTGAAGGACCCAAGGGCGAGATTGGAAGCCATCTTGGCTCGATCCCTGACCATGACAAAGAAGGAGAAGAAGCCCAAGGTCTAATCCAAGATAACAATGGACGCTTTTGGTTCCCGAGTGGCACAAATTGCAACACCTATTATTGGCTAGGAAGGGGTGAGTTATAATATCTCCACCATTGACCTGGGGACGGCAACTAGAGAGCAAAAGGTCAAACACCTTGAGGAGTCGGTGGCCACAGTGGTGCACCTGATAAAGCAGGACAAGGTCTCCAAGGATGAGCTAAAGGCGCAGGTTACTACCCTAACAGACTACATACAACAATGGTCCTTAGTGGACAACCTGCCCACCACCTCCATAGCCAAACCACAGTTGCTCTCCAAAGAACAGATAGACAAGATGGAGAGAAGGAAGAACTTGGAGAAAACCACCGAGGATTGGTTCTGACAAGTCACATACGTTGGAAACATGGGAATCAGTAGGGCTATACAGATGGCCAACAAGTTTTTGAATCCTGATCCAGTCCTTGGAGAGCACGAAGAGGCTCTGCACCAATTTTCCTGCAGCATATGACTCCACCCTCCCAAGAATTGAAGCCATCCTTCAGATGCTTGAGAACACATGGGAGGAGAAACTAGTGTTGAAAAGGGAAGATCATTTGCTGGTGGATGTATGGCGCAGAGACCTCGACAACTAGAAGGAGAGGTTGGAGCAAATCCTGGGCAGAGTGGATCCAGATATCAGGTGGATCAAAGAAATCCAGGCAGAATGCGCCCAATACCTTAAGCTGATGATGGGCTATGATATGCCCACTATACAAATGGATCCAGAAAAGATCAAGCCATACTTCCAGGAGAAGATGAAGGATGGGATAGCCAGAGAAATCACAATAAAGTTCCTGAGTTTTGCTGCCCGTGCCTTCGACTGATCAGAGCTATTAAAAGACCAAGGCTCAAAGTATGATGAAGACTGGAAAAGGCTGGAAGAGAACGCTAAGGAGTGGAGCTACCAGGCAATACGATGTGAAATCCTTGAAATCGACAAGCTCCAGGCCATCATCCTCAAGTACATAAAACACGCAGCTTCCGAGGAGCAAGAGGACAGCCCAACCAAAGAAGAAGACCCTCCTGAGGAGTAGCTACAGTAAAGAAAACAACAATTAGCTACAAGACAAAAAGCTATAGTGTCATCCACTAGATGATGAAATAGGGAAATGACAGGAATATATTTTTAAATTGTAATCTATTTGGGGGTAGGTGAAACCCTATTTTGTAATGAATCTGGGCCACATAATGAGAATAAATCTTTTCCATTCATTTAACTTTTTAGAAACTATAAATAGAGCATTCCCCTCATTTGCAAAAGTGAGAGTTGATTTGTTGTAAAGACATGCTGCTGAAATTTATAAGAAAAGACATTGACTTGGTGTATTTTTTGGTTTCTCTCATGTTATTTGATTCATTCTCCAATTTCACATGTTTAGCATAGATCTCATTGTTGTTTAGTTAGCTGTTTACTTTCTTTGGGTTAATCTTAGGAATATTGTTTGGTGATTGTGAAAATTCCTACCTTGTTGATGATCCCTTAGTCCATACTTTTTGTTGTTTGCTAAAGGTAGATAGCTTTGCAAAGTTATCCTGGACTTGATCTAAAGTTGTTCCAAACATTCATCTTTGATTCATGCATGTATGTGGTGGATGAAGGATGAAACATCTGCAGTCCTTAGAAGATAGCACAATTCTCATGGTACTGTGAAATCCGTGGTTAAGTTGGATATTGTTTTAAGGAATTATCCATTGTAGGAACTCCATTGTCACTATTCATAGCAAGCTTTAGACTTAGGAACTTTCCCTCCCTTTTTCCTTTTCCCCCTTTTTTTTAGTAACTAACCTATACCAAGGTTTGTTGCACATTGTAAAGCCAAATCCAACAACTAAATGGAGTCCAAGATTGTTGTTTGAGCCTTCAGCTGGTGCATAACATTTTCCCATCCTAAGGATTCCATTCCAAGATCCAATTTCATGCTTTATGTCCACACTTTGTATTTTCTGTAAGACCGCCTTGTCATTCCAGCAAATCATATCAAACTATTCAGGTATCTAAGCACTATCATGACTTGACATTCGAGAGACCTTGGGATAGTGTTCTGCAATCTGATTGTAGAATATTGTCTTTCAAGAGAGGTAGTGCGCCTACGCATTACCTGTGTTGAGAAGTGCATAAAAACACCATCAATAGAACTGGCGCTAGAAGGAGGGCTTGACACATTGGGAATGCAAAGCTGAAGATTGGAAGTAATTCTTTTTATGCGGGATAAAGTGAAGCTGGATCGAATCGGATCATTCTCCCCAAAAAGATTTCAAAGAGTTCTACGGTCAATGCCAAACAAGGGAGAATTTGAAGAGTTATAGCCTCCCACGAGGGCAAAGTGGGCTCAAGGATGTAACGTTGCCTCTTCCTCTTCCTCCATTCCATCATCCTCCATCTCACCCTCACCTTCATTTGGCTAGCCTTGATCTTCCACCCAACCATCTCAAACAGCATTTGCACATCCTACCTCTGGCAGCCAGGGGTTCGCTCCTCTCCCAGCACTTCTAGCCCAAGGCATCATCCAAGCAGCCCTAGCTCAGGCCCAGCCCCAGATTGTCATTGTAATTCCTATTTTCTAACAGCAAGTGCCACCTTCGCCGCCCCCCATGGCTTGTTTAGCACATAACCCATCGCCGATACATTTTGTTGTCTACAATAATATGCCCAAGAATTTTGAGGGCTTTTGTTTGAAGTTCCGTCTGCGCGATCTACAGAGAACAACTGAGAAGCATATCAAAATATTCGAGACAGTGGTCACCGAAATACAAGTCAACCATGAAGACGTTGCATGTCGCCTCTTTCCACATTCGTTGTGAGAAGAGGCCTTCTATTGGTATATTAACTTGCCGAGGGGGTCCATCACTTCATGGAACTTGATGAAGAATTCCTTCCTATAGAAATACAAGATCCTCGTTAACCCCTTAGAGCTTTACCAACAGTTCATGTCTGTCAGAAGGGAGGTCAACGAACCTATTGGTTCCTTCAATGACCACTTCCATCAGGCTCACATGAGGCTTCAGGATCCATACCTCCATAATGATGTGGCGGCTCTTCCGGTCTACTATGTGGCACTGGATAAATTCACGTCGGCCTTGGTGAAAAGGATGCGCCCACCGCCCGCTACCCTATTGGCCGCCTATGTAGAAGCTGTTATCGCTAGTGCAGACTTGGGGCAAAATATTTTCAGCCCGCTGCCTTCTTTGGAGCCGGTGGCCCACCCAATGCAGATTCAGGGGCTTAATCAGGCATTTGCTCATCAAACTCTTCTTATGAACTAGGTACCCCAATTGCCTATGGTGTCACATCCAGGGCAGCTGTTGAATTATGCACCTCCCGCGTCTTCCTCTTTGTAGCCCTAGCAGCAGTACAACTATTCCCAGATTGCTCCACAATAGTAGGCATATTCCCAATAGCCCCAGGCACCATTGTACCTATCAGGACTGGACTTTCCTCTGGCCTATTAAAATTAGCCGGTGGCCCCGCCCGCTTTTCTCCAAAATTTGGCCCCGTCGCCTGGAGGTGTGACTGAGAAAAATAAGCTAGAGGAGCTACATGAGATGATCAAGAAAATGTCCACAGAGATGACGCATCTAAAGAATCAGAATAATCAGTTGCAGGCCTCCCAGTGTAATTTCCAGGCCAATCTCAACTAGGACAGCCGAGACAATAGAGAGAACAGAGATACTCGGGAGATAGGCACTTCCTCTGGGCAAAATTATGAGAGGGGAAAAACACCAATCAGAATACAGATATGAGACCTTCTCAGAGGCAGAATTCCATATGGAACACCAGGCCCAATAATGGAGGAGTCTCTATGCCCTTCGATCAACCGGCGAGCAATGACAAAACATCCAGCGGTGTGTATCTGGCCGAAGTAGCCTTCTCCAGATGGTGTCGGCTCCACAAAACCAGTAGACATTCTGAGCTGGATTGTCCCGAGTTCCAGACAGCTGCTGAAATCTTCCAGGTGGAGGTACAAAATGTAGTTGACAATGCCAACTATAGGGACATCATCCCATCTGAGCCCTACGATTCCTTTTGTCTGGTATTCAATCAATCGCCATTCCCGCGAGGTGACCGCAACGAGCCCAAAGTCGAGCCTACTCCTAGTGAGAATGAAGAAGCGCAAGAAGTAAGTAACGAACAAACTTTGGCTCAGCTCTTTGATTCAGTAGATAATGGTCCGGTAGATGAAGATGAATCATTTGTAGACGAGGTCCACATGTTCCATCAATGGTCGAGTCCCTATTTCCTTAGGAATAGACAAGCGGGTGGACCCTTTACAACTTCTACCCCACCAAACAATTTTGCCACCCTACCTGATCCAAATGCCAGTAACAACCCTGGGCTTCCTCATATACCTGCCCAATACCTCAACAAGAACGGATCTCCAAATCAGTCACAAAATCAGCCTCAAAGCCAACCTCAAAATCCATCTAGGCAAATGAAGTTACAAACCCCCAGTTCTGCCCTAGGCCAAGCTTTTAGCTCTGAAATCGATTAGATGGGTGAATATGTACTAGAAGATTTGAAGAAGGTAAAAATTAGCTTTTCAGCCTTTGAATTACTCAAAGTTCCTGCCGTGAGGCATGCCCTTTTTAAGGTCCTTAAAGGGACTCCATCCTCTAGTACAAAATAAGAAACCTCAGCTAAGAGGGTAACCTTTGAAGAGCCTAGGAAAGAATCGAAGATACAAGATAACACCGGGAGGAGGAAGCATGTTCCCATAAATCAATCAACAAGTAAGCAAATTGAAAGGGAGCTGGAAAGGGCTACTAGGTAGTTTTCCAAAGACGAGCAATTTAAGCAAACCAAGGATATAGGCAATGATAATAACACAGGTCAAATAGCTCAAATGGACACACCTGTGGGCATACTCCAAGGGAGACCGGGAGCTCCCCCTTTCTTGACTACCATCAGGATCTTTGGAAAAAATCTGCATAACTACCTGCTCGATTAAGGAGCATCTGCCAATGTCATACCCTTGGTAGTATGCAAGGCTCTTGGCATCACTCCCATGCCTTCAAAGAGGAAGGTCACCCAACTAGAAAAAACAGAGATCAACATCGTGGGTGAAATAAATTGTATCCTGATGTAGATTTCCATAGACCCATAGATACAATAGGTCATTGATATTCAAGTGGTTGATATTCCCGATGCATATGGAATCATTTTGGGAAGGGAATTCACTAAGGCACTAAATGGATATACTGCCACAGACCTTTCTCACATGTGGCTGCCATGGAAGGGGCTGCCAAATCAGATCTGTATCGACCGTGAACCCCGTATGAAGTATATGATCATGGAGTAAAATAATCTTAGCGAGGTGTTGTTTGCCGAGACTAAGTTAGGGAATTACTACCCTTTTTCCTACCAAAATGAGGTCAGGCCTCAGGAAGAGTGCACAGATGAAGTATTGTTGGTGTTGTGTAGTCCCTCGGTCGATTCCACATGAATGCCCCCAGACACAGAAGTGTTGGTAGAAGCTGATGATGAGTTGGATAAGGATGACCACTAGGGACTACTCGATGGATTCTAGGAGTTCATGGAAAAATGCACAAGGGATCAACTCAGTTTAGGAGCTCGAATGAATTTCTAAGATCTCTTATTACCGAACTGGTGCAGGGTTCACAATGCGGCACACTCTGAATTTGATTGTTGCTTGTGCCAAGCAGTAGTGACACATTTTAGAAAAATAGCTGCTCCTCAGACAAAAATGCCAAAGGGAGCACCAACAGAACCACCTATTAATCATTGCATCGCACCAGAGAATTCCCCTAAGATCACAAAGCTAGTCGTTTAGCCGGGGGGCAATGGAAGCTCAATCAGACATGAAGATAAGGGATCTTCCACGTGTTGGATGCTCCGATTTGATGGGTCAAAGTCCAGGTAGGGAGCTGGAGCTGGGTTCGAACTCATCAGCCCAATAGGTAAAACATTTCTCACTTCCCATCGATTGTAATTTTATTGCACCAATAATGTAGCAGAATATGAGGCCTTAGTCCTTGGCCTTCTTATGGCCTTGAAGAAGAACATAAAAGTGCTACAAGTCTTTGGGGATTCCCAGCTCGTAGTCAGGCAGGTCAGGAGGTTGTATTCCTGCCATGATTAGATACTCACAAACTACAGGCACCAGGTCTAGGATCTTTTGAAGGGTTTAGATGCATTCAATATACAATTGATCCCTCATACTCAGAATTCCATAGCTGACGCATTGGCTCAAGCAGCCAGCACTCTACAACCCCTCTCCTTGTTTGGACTCAACAAATTCACTATTGAGCTAACATCCACGCCATCAGTCCCACATAATGTCACTCACATGCAAGTCTTCAATGACGACAAGCATATCCTTCCATTCATCACAAGTTTCGATGTCTTCACAGCTCAAATAATTGACGAAGCTGATCCACAGGAGATCGAACTGGATATAGAAGGGGTTATTAACCTCAAAACCAATACAATCCCTAGGGGCATGGTTCAGTTGGAATGCATATTTGATTTGGATCAAATCAAAGATCAGGATCATCAAACGAAGGAGGCCATAAGCAACCAGTGTGATGCACACAACCTCGGGACAGCTGAGGAGACCAAGAATGTTTTTATCTGCAAAGTGTGTACGCTGGAGGAAAAAAGAGGAATTACAGAGGCGCTGCGAAGATACCACGATGTGGTGGCATGGAGCTATGAAGACTTAAAAACATATGACACCTCTGTCATTACACACATCATTCCTCTAAAGACCGAAGTGAGGCCATTTCGCCAGTGGCAACGCCCTATTAATGCCTTGTTGGAGCCTATCATTTATAAAGAAGTGCAAAAGTTGCTCTCAGCAAGAATCATTTTCCTATCAGGCACTCAACATGGGTGGCCAACTTGGTCCTGGTTAGGAAAAAGAATGCAGAAATTAGGTTGTTTGTGGATTTTTGCAATCTAAACCGTGCCTCGGAGAAAGACAATTATCTAGTGCCTTCATTGGACAAGGTGCTACAGATCGTCAACGACTCCCAGATGATGTCTTTCCTCGACGGATACTCCAGGTATAATGAGGTCATGGTGCAATACGAGGATCATCACAAAACTGCATTCACCACTAAGTGGGGGACATTCACATATAGAAAAATGCCTTTTGGGCTCATCAATGCTAGTGCCACTTTCCAACGTGCCATGGATATTGCCTTCAAAGACCTAATTGGCAAGTGCATAATCATCTACATGGATGATTTGACTGTATTTTCTAAGAAGCGAAGCAATCATGTCTCTGACTTATGCAAGGTATTTCAGAGATGCAGGGAATTTAGAGTTTCTCTCAACCCCAAGAAGTTCATTTTCGGAGTGACTAAAGGCAGGCTGCTCGGACACATCATTTCAGAGTGGGGAATCTCCATTGATCCTGAACGCATCGAATCCTTACTCAAAATTTAGCCCCCCGACAGCAAGAAGGAATTAAAATCTTTCTTCGGGAAGATCAATTTTGTCCAGAAATTCATCACAGGTTTCACAAAAATTGTCAAGCCTCTCAATACCATGCTCAAACAAGACGCCAAAATTGAATGGACACCTGATGCTAAACAATCCTTTGAAGAAATCAAATGGGCCATTGCTGAGGCCCCCGTGTTAGTTAGCCCGGATTATCTGAAGCCATTTTACATCTACTCATTTGCTTCAGAGCACTCCTATGCTAGCATGTTGACCCAGAAGAACGATGAAGGAAACGAGCATCTGATCACCTTCATGAGTTCTCCCCTCAAAGATGCTGAATTGCATTACCACAACATTGAAAAGTAGGTGTACGCTCTCATTAGAGGGGTGAAGAAATTTAGACAGTACATTCTATGCAACAAGGTGTTCGCCATTGTCCCCGACCCAGCAGTTAAGACACTACTCATGCAAAATGAATTGGGTGAACGAAGAGCTAAATGGGTCACCTTGCTACAAGAGTATGATATGGAGATCCAACCGATGAAATTGGTGAGAGAGAAGGCACTCACCCGCACAATTGCCGAAACAGCAACAGAGGCTGGACCTGAACTCACGGTGCAGCAGTACCAATTTGAAGATGTCTCCCTGGGAGAATGGTACCAAGATGTTGTCTACTATCTGTTGAATCATAAGTGTCTGCCCCACCTACAAGGAGTCCAAAAGCGGGCCCTGAGATTGAAAAGTAATGGTTACATGTTACAGGGTTCCATCCTTTACAAGAAGAATCATGAATGCATTTATCTGAGATACCTCGGCAAGGAAGAAGCAGGACGCCTCTTGAGAGAGTTTCACAATAAATTTGGCACGGGCCACGGTTCTAGTTCCTCCACAGCACATCAAATATTGAGAGCAGGGTACTATTGGCCAACCGTCTTCAAAGATGCCCATTGCCATGTTCGTTCATGTCACACATGCCAGACCGCTACCACCAGGGAGAGGAATGCTGCTGTCCCACTGTAGCCCATGCTGGAGGTAAGGCCTTTTACGCAATGGGGTCTCGACTTCATTGGTCCAGTAAGCCCTCCATCATTTGCGAGACATAGGTACATTCTTACTGCTACTAATTATTGTACTAGATGGATGGAGGAAATAGTATGTAAGCAATACACAACTGAAGTAGTTACTAATTTCTTAGAAAGTTCCATTTTAAATCGCTTTGGTTGTCTGTATGGTTTGGTATGTGATAATGGACCCGTTTTTGCTTCATTAAAGTTTGCTAGTTGGGTGTTTGACTATGGAATAGCTCTTAAATTCTCATCCAATTACTACCCTCAAGGCAATGGCCTTGTCGAGTCCACGAACAAAAATCTGATTACTGTGATCAAAAAGTTGCTAGATAGGAATCCCAAGGACTGGCATACCCAGCTCCGTTTCGCCCTTTGGGCTGATCGCACTTGCCACAAGGCTACCCTTGGAAATTCTCCATTCCACCTTGTCTATGGCCTAGAGCCTATTTTCCCCATTCATCTGAAGATTCCTACTCTTCAATTCATCAACAATTTTTATGAGGGAGGAGATCGTAGAGAAACTCGATTAGCTGAGCTCTTGCATTTAAAGGAAGTCTGAAACCGCGCAATAGAAAATTTTGCCAAACATCAGTGTGTAGTTAAGAGATGGTTTGACCGCAGAGCCAAAATCAAGGCCTTTAGAATCGCAGATTTGGTCCTATATTGGGACAAGGCCCACAAGAAGAAAGGGGGACACAACAAATTCGACAAGCTTTGGCTTGGCCCCTTTCAGATAGCTGAGATTTTGGGAGATAATGCCTTCCGCCTAAAGACCTTAACCGGCAAGAATGTCCCGTTGCCAATCAATGGGCAGCACCTGAAGCATTACTTCCATGCTTGAGCTCCTTCAAGCTCTTCATTGTAAATACTTGTACATATGTTAGGGTAGTTACTTTCTTACTTGTCTATGTTCTGTTGCATCGCTTTTTGTTTTCTCCCTCCTAGCAGTTTTGTTTCAAAAAATGTTTCCCACTCCTTTGCGGTGGTCGTGCTTGCTTGACAAGTGGTTCACTTTGATGTCCGTTCTTTGTGTCCTTTAGCTAAATATTCACTCTAGATTATCGGTCTTTGAAAGCTATCTGCAAATTATTTCCTTGTTTGAACTCTGCTCAGAACTTGACCCTTAACTGGATCTTCTTACCCACATCTCGGATCTCGCACAAATTACATAATAATATATTCTGAACGACCGTACTATGGTTCTTATGACATCCTAGTGAGTGAAAAATCTGAAGTCTACTCCAGTGACCACTGCAATCTCAAACCCATTGTAGGCTTCAATGCTTACCCGGTCAAACTAAATGGTAAAAGAAAAGTGAAATATCAAAGAAAAAAGAGAAAGAGGGAATTCTGAAAAAAGGAAATAAATGACCGTATGGGTGTTCAGGTAACTCTACTGGGGCTATCGATGCCTGGCTAGCAGTAGAGCGATACCCATGAGAATGTAGTGACAACCCCGTCGGGGCTATGGATGCCTGACTAGCAGTGGGGCAATGTCTAGGTTACTTTTGGTGTTAGACGATTTATGTAGCTCACTCAGTTGAATTGGTAACCCTGGTCACTATCCCTAGGAAAGGAATGAACTCACTTCACACACGCTTTCGAGATGTCTTATAAGCTGACCCAATTAAGGATCTCGTTCTCTTGGATTCATCTTTGGAAGCTGCTCCTGGTCTGTGAAACCAGAGATTCTAGGTCTTGAATGAATATTTATCCTTAGACCGCTCCGGAGAGTTCTCCAGCAGAGTCACCATTTGTTGTGCCCTTAGTACACACGCCCCGTTCAGAATGGGGGCCCTCTTTTCTTTCTCCTCGTCAGGTCTTTTGGGATAGCCTCGTTTTGTGTGCCCCTCTTTTTTGATGTTTCACATGATCAATGTTGCTCCAAGGTTCCATCATAAATTGATCACGCCTTCGCTTTTGGTTTTTTGGCCGCCTTCTAGGGCCTCAGGGAATCACTCTAGCATTTTGGCCCTGAAACGGCCCTGGACCCTTCCAGGCTCGGGCATTCGAGTTTCTCTATTTGGGTTTCCCCTTTGAATTTTTTGTCCTTTATGGCATTCACCGGGTGTCTGCCCGCCCTTCGGGGTCCGCCCTGCCGCCCTCCGCGTGAAATTCGCCGTAAGTTTTGGGGCAGCGCCGAGCCCTTCGGGCCTCGGGCCCTAGAATTCCTCTTTCAGACTTCTGTCTCGGGCTCACCATCTGCGATGGCGAGCCTCTGGTAGACTCCCGCTCCTCGGGCCTGCCTAGCTTTTTTCCACCGTAGTGTGTTTTTTTAACTTGCTGCCGCGGGACCTTCCGGGCCCAGCCGTCCAGAATTCCGTCCCCAGAACTCTGTGACAGTTCCACCGTCCTCAATCACTCCTCGCTGCCACCGTTAAATCAAGGAAAATCTCATGGCGGCCGACGCGTCACGTCTTCCCGATCGCCGGGTCCCAGAGTCGCCACCGCCGCCGCCGACCTAATTTCAAATCCAGTGACTTTTCCCGCAGTCGTATGTGCATTTAATGCAAATATTAATGGCAGTTGGGGTATAAAATGCCCAACCTGCTAAGGTTATTTTCATAATCAGGATTGGAGCGAGTTGGAGAAAGAATCTTTTGGAGCCCACCGCCTTCGACAAGCATTGTGGTCGTCACCCTCAGCATCACTTCGATCAACGTAGGTGGATCCCACATCTTCCCGCTCTGCATGTTTGAGGTAGGTAATCGGTCACCCTCCCGTACATGTTTTTCATGATTTTCAAAGATTTAATCAAATGAACAAATTGATAAGAGAGCGTAAACTGATAGAAAACTAGATTGCGCGCCAAACCCATGTGCTAGAAAACTGAGTAAAACACCTAGGATGCCTTCACCGCCGATTTAGAACTTTTTCGCGGCGCGACTCTTCTTCGCACAGGGCGATTCCTCGCCCCAGGCCCTAGACCCACCTTTGCTGTCAGGATTCTAAAATCTTCAAACGACCACTGACGGCAATTCTCCTATTCAGGCCCGATCCGTCGGGTTTCCTCCCTCGATCTTGCAATTTCCTGCCGCCGAGCTTGAACGACCAAACTGCCTTGTCTCCCCGGCCGTCGGGTCCTGGTCTTTGCTTTGTCATGAAACTTGAAACCTAACCTACGTCCTTTGTTCCTTCCGCGCTTAAAACCTCGGAGTTCCGCTGGAGGTTCGCCTTCTCCAAAATGGCAAACGTCGCCCGGCGTCCCGCCCCTCGGGCTCCGCTGATGTGTCAGCTTTTGAACCCTTGGCGGATTGAATCGACCCATCATTTTCAGCTTCGGGCCCCAAATTTCGGGCTTCTATTCCATGTTCTCCGCCGTTTCCCACTAAGCAATCTTTCGGCGAAATCCTTGATGCCGCCCGACCCCTGGACCCCGCCTCCCTCTCTGTCGTGGGCTTGTTTGTTCGCAATGGCAACCTTTGACCCTGCGGACCTTGGCTTCCGGACTTCCATCCTCGGAAGTCTGCAAAACATCTACCCTTCGAAAATTTCACCCCATCCCCCCGGTTGCTGGAATCTGGGCCTCCACTTGCCATGCAATCTTGCTGAAACTCCTCGCTGCTGTGGGACCTTCCGGGCCTGGCCGTTCGGAGTTGCGTTCCCGAAACTCCATGATGGTTCCGCCATCCTCGACGGTGGATCCATGCTAGCTTCCTGCCATCTGGACCCCGGGCCGCTCCTCACGGCCGCCGTTAAATCAATGAAAATCTCATGACGGCTGGCACGTAACATCTTCCTGACCTTCGAGCCCCACCACATAAAAAGCTGCCAAGCCTGAATGATAAACACACATTGGCCACCTTTGGCCCTCCTGGACCCCGGCCCTCAAACTTCTGCTGGCGGATTTCTGCCTGCTGTCTGCCATCTCCAACTGCCATCTCCTGGTGGCCCTTAGATCCATCCAAATGTTCCTGAAATTAGAATTCGACTTCGACCCACGTCTTGAATTTTTCTCTTCTTCATCATGAGCCTCTTAAAACACTAAAATTTGGCCAAGAAGGGTCTTCGAGGGCTTTCGGCTACGTTTTCCCTTCCAGACCGCATTCCTGCCAGGGAAGTCCGGCCCTTCGGGCCCGGATTGTCCAACAACCTGAAACGAAGATCAATACCATCTAAAGATAAGATTTATGATATACTTGATTGATTATCTAGATGTTATGCTCAAAATATGGACTAATGTGATCGCTTTTGATGTTTTATTGCGCTGACTTTGCCCTTGCTTGCAGAATATATGGATTTAGGTGCAGGAACTTCAGGACCCTCCACCGGAAA
The DNA here is from genome assembly GCA_007258455.2 of Sequoia sempervirens. Lineage (NCBI taxonomy): Eukaryota > Viridiplantae > Streptophyta > Pinopsida > Cupressales > Cupressaceae > Sequoia > Sequoia sempervirens. The sequence goes on from VDFB02055997.1 coordinate 241,501, forward strand.
GGACAAGGGCAAGAAGTCAGGAAGGACCCCTTGGGGCAAGGAAGACAAAAATCAGATGAAGTACCAGTTCCAGGGTGAGCCACTCTAGTCAAAGGTCTCAACGGACAAGAAGGAGATTTCAGATACCAACATCGGCTAGGTTGACATAGATGAATTCACTCAGAGGGTTAAGGTCAACTCGACGATAAAGAATGCCAGATTAATACGGAAAAGTGGAATTGCCAAGGTTGTCGATTTCCCTCCCTCTCTCGTGGCACCTGAACTAGTGATGGCTTACCGAGAAGCCTATCAATCAGAAACCAGAACGATTGTGGATAAGGAGGGAAATATCCTTGCAGACATGTCACCAGAAGGGATTATGAAGACATTCCACATTCCCACGTTCCAGCAGATGGAGTTCCCCACGTTGGAAGAATGTCAGGTGGCATGGGATGCTAATCCAGGAGGGTGCAAGAAGTCAATCAACCTCCTATGGCTTAAGGAGAAATGGGGCAGCACTGCGAAGGTTCCCCAAGAACTCTTTCGTAGCAATTTCCACGAGGACTATCACGACCTGGTAACTATGCCGAGCAGGGTCATGGGTCTCCCAATAGCCGCCTACTTCCAGGAGTGGATGACATATTACATTAAATAGATCCTACAGGGAAATGAGGACGTCACCACCAAAGTCTCATTCGACTAGGGAAGCACCATTAGCAACTACTTCCATGAGTAGTTTATCAACGTAAAAAAGAGTTCCAAGTTTTACATGACCTCCTACCTAGTGTACTCCCTGGCAAGTCAAAGACAATACAACGAGCTATTTGTGGCACCTGATCAGGGACATAAGTGAGGGCTCAAGCCATTTGACAAATATCCGCAACTCCAGTACCGTAATTTCAAGGAGTACTATCGGGTCAATGACGCCCTCGTTGGCCACATCATCAGATTAATCGCTGGAGACTTTGAGAGGAGGGTCTCCCATAGTGCCAAGGTGCTCTTAAAAGAATATTCCTTCCTGTTTATCCAATTCCCCAAGTTCACCTACATCCGGGCCCAAGGTTTCACGGAATGGCCAAATAGATTGCCACGATACCCCAATGACAGGATCATCCTCCTGGAGCTTTCTCGACAGCTCCAACACATCCAGGCGATCTTCAGCAATAAGCACATGGTGGGGATCTCCTACCCCATGACCCTCGGCTAGGGCCTGTACCGACTACAGACTTCCCAATGTGCCAGTAACTCTGAGAAGGAGCTCAAGGATTACAATTTCGACTGGTACACTGCCCGCTCGTGGATGGATCTACATGGCCACATCAGGAAGGCATTGGGGCTGACGTATGCCCACGAATACCACATTGAAGATTTCTTGGCTGACTGTAAGGACAACAAAGAGGTCCGTGCAAGGCACTTCATGCATATGACGGTACTATTCCTAAGAAGGGTTCAACTATTCCCGATACCAGACCAAGTCGAAGAGGATGAGTCCATGATCATGCACCCAAGGTACCTTGTAGTTGCTAACCTGCCAATATTGTCGATCGATTCAGATGAACAAGAGGTCGATGACCTAGATACCATCACCCAACCAATCATAACTCATACTAAGGAGTGGGTCGATGCACAAGTGGTGCATCTACAGCGACAAGGAGTAGTCCTGACATATGAAGGGCTCAAGAGCGAGCCAAGTGCCACGGAAGACATTGCTGCCACCACGTCAACTGGCGGGACCTCCAAGTCTCCTCCAGTCACCAGGTCCCATAAAAGAAAGGGAACATAAACCGTGCAGTCTACAGATCCCAAGGAGCAAGCAAAGAAAGAAACGGGAGGCTCATCTCCCAAAAGGCTCAAGCAGATGGTGGCTATGACAGAATTGTAGCCTCCCTTGCTTCTCCCTGCCCCGACTGGTGCACCACCCGCCTCCCTGGCTGCAGTCGCCTCATCTTCACTGGTGGTGGACATTTCTGTCCATCTTGCCCCTTCACCACCGGCCAGGTCAGTAGTCGTCATTGATTCCTCTTCCAACGTGACCACTCCTCCTTCCTCTGCTACCATGTCTCCAATTACTTCCCTCCCTCTAGCAACAATAACATCCCCTATTCCCACTGCCGCTATGCCCAAGGCCCTTACGAGACATATGCAAAACCTTCCCCCTAAGCTTTCCCAAATCTTATTGAATCTAGCTCTCCAAGCCATCCTTGCCCAAGTCCTTGCAATAGCTCAGCCTTCACAACCGCCAACAGGGCCGCCATCAATGGAAGCCATAATGCAGATCTCAAAGGAGTTGGAGGAGCGAGAGTAGGAAGTCTCAAAGCCTACAGAGAAGGAGGTCGACGAGTATCACAAGCACCCCGAGTACAAGCACCAAACCATTGACAGAGTGGTCTATGAGGGAGAAGAGACAGGCTCTTCCGAGAGTGGGGATGAAGAGGATGGCTCAGGTGCAAAGGAGATCATCAAGACTTTTGATGAGGGCCTTGAGGAGGAGATGGCATAGCAGCTAAAGAACGTTGGGGAGGAAACAGAAGAGTCACCACATGGTGAAGGGGGGCAACCGCTAGAAGAGCAGCAGATAAAAGATTTGACTACGACTGAGACCCATGCTGTCAAGAGCCTTGAGGCTGAGGCTACTGAAGAGAAGAAGGAACGAGAGGCAGCAAAAGAAGAAAGTTCCACCCAACAGCCATCCACCAGGCTGCCCGTCAAATGCCTCGTGTTTATTCATGATTTAGATGAAAAGGAGGAGGACGCTACCCCAAAGAAAGATAAACCCCATAAGGAAAAGGAGGCAGAAGTCTTGCCTCTGACTAAGAAGGGTGAGGGCAATCATGATGCACCCAAGGATAAATCTGCTATACCTGATTGGTTGGAGAAGCAACTTGAGAAGACAACCCCTGTGTTGAAGGACCCAAGGGCGAGATTGGAAGCCATCTTGGCTTGATCCCTGACCATGACAAAGAAGGAGAAGAAGCCCAAGGTCTGATCCAAGATAACAATGGACGCTTCTAGTTCCCGAGTGACACAAATTGCAATGCCTACTATTGGCTAGGCAGGGGTGAGTTATAATATCTCTACCATTGACCTAGGGACGACAACTAGAGAGAAAAAGGTCAAACACCTTGAGGAGTCAGTGGCCATAGTGGTGCACCTGATAAAGTAGGACAAGGTCTCCAAGGATGAGCTAAAGGTGCAGGTTGCTGCTCTAACAGACTACATACAACAATGGTCCTCAATGGACGACCTGCCCACCACCTCCGCAGCCACACCACAGTTGCTCTCCAAAAAACAAATAGACAAGATGGAGAGAAGAAAGAACTTGGAGAAAACCACTGAGGATTGGTTCCAACAAGTCACATACATCAGAAACATGGGAATCAGTAGGGCTGTGTGGATGGCCAACAAGTTCTTGGACCTGATCCAGTCCCTGAAGAGCACAAAGAGACTCTGCACCAATTTCCCTGCAACATACAACTCCACCCTCCCAAGAATTGAAGCCATCCTTTAGATGCCTAAGAACACGTGGGAGGAGAAGCTAGCACTGAAAAGGGAAGATAATTGGATGGTTGATGTATGGCACAGAGACCTCGACAACCGGAATGAGAGGTTGGAGCAAATCTTGGGCATAGTGGATCTAGATATCAGGTGGATCAAATAAATCCAGACAGAATGCGCCCAATACCTTAAGCTAATGATGGGCTATGATATGCCCATGGTAAAAATGGATCCAGAAAAGATCAAGCCATACTTCCAGGAGAAGATGAAGGACGGGATAGCTGGAGAAATCACAACGGAGTTCCTAAGTTTTGCTGCCCGTGCCTTTGACCAATCAAAGCTATTTAGATACCAAGGTTCGAAGTATGATGAAGACTGGAAAAGGCTAGAAGAGAACACTAAGGACTGGAGCTACCAGGCATTACGATGTGAAATCGTTGAAATTGACAAGCTCCAGGCCGTCATCCTCAAGTACATAGAACACACAGCTTCCGAGGAGCAAGAGGACAGCTCAGCCAAAGAAGAAGACCTTCCTGAGGAGTAGCTATAGGAAATAAAACGGCAATTAGCTATAGGACGAAAAGCTATAGTGTCATCCATTAGACGACGAAATAGGGAAAGGACAGGAATGTATTTTTAAATTGTAATCTATTTGGGGGTAGGTGAAACCCTATTTTGTAATGAATCTGGGCCACATAATGAGAATAAATCTTGGCTATTCATTTAAATTTTTGGAAACTATAAATAGAGCACTCCCCTCATTTGCAAAAGTGGGAGTTGAGTTGTTGTAAAGACATGCTGCTGAAATTTATAAGAAAAGACATTGACTTGGTGTATTTTCTTGGTTTCTCTCATGTTATTTGATTCATTCTCCAATTTCACATGTTTAGCATAGATCTCATTGCTGTTTAGTTAGTTGTTTACTTTCTTTGGGTTAGTCTTAGGAATGTTTTTGGGTGATTGTGAAAATTTCTGCCTTGTTGATGATCCCTTAGTCCATACTTTTTGCTATTTTCTAAAGGTAGATAGCTTTGCAAAGTTAGCCTAGACTTGATTTAAAGTTGTTCCAAACATTCATCTTTGATTCATGCATGTATGTGGTGGATGAAGGATGAAATATCTGCAGTCCTTAGAAGATAGCACAATTCCCATGGTACTGTGAAATCCCTGGTTAAGTGGGATATTGTTTTAAGGAATTGTCCATTGCAGGAACTCCATTGCCACTATTCGTAGCAAGCTTCAAACTTAGGAACTTTCCCTCCCTTTTTCCTTTTCCCCCTTTTTTTTAGTAACTAACCTATACCAAGGTTCATTGCACATTGTAAAACCAAATCCAACAACTAAATGGAGTCCAAGATTGTTGTTTGAGCCTTCAACTGGTGCATAACAACTTCCCATCCTAAGGATTCCATTCCAAGATCCAAATTTATGCTTTGTGTCCACACTTTGTATTTTCTGTAAGACTGCCTTGTGATTCCAGCAAATCATATCAAACTACTGAGGTATCTAAGCACTGTCATGACCTGACATCCAAGAGACCTTGGGATAGTGTTCTCCAATCTGATTGTGGAAGATTGTCTTTCAAGAGAGATAGTGCACCTATGCATTACCTGTGTTGAGAAGTGCATAAAAACACCATCAACATAGCCCAGCTTAATTCCAAGGCTCATTTATGTTAAATCTTGACACACTAGGTTTACTTAGGTTTTGTTTTAATAATATTGTTAAACACGAGGGGTAAAGAGTAATTATGGTATTATCATAGAAATCTGAAACTAATCTCAGTCTGGTCATTCAATAACTTCATGAAATCAATAGATTTGCAACAATATTTCATTAAATTTAAATAATTTGCATTCATCCAAGTATATTTAGCATTAAGCATTAAAAAATTTCATGAAATAAAAATATTTGCAATAAAAATTCATACATTGATCACTTTCTTTGAAAATTTTCTGAAAGTTAAACATCTATTCTAAAATAAACTGTAAAAAATTATTGAAAAGTAAAATTTCTCCTAGGTATTATCCATGCATGCCTCAAGAAATAACCAAACCAAAGAAAACCATTCCATATGTCACCAAATTGTTTCATAGTGAAGCACAAAATGATTCGATATTTTAAAGAAAAGGGGGATTATTTTCCACTAGATAGTGCTAGTATGCACCCTCAATGGTACAATGCATAGTCATATTCAATAGGAACAAACAACCAGCTATATAAGATTTCATACCAAGAAATATCTTTGAAATTGGCTTTGATATTAGTTAACCTCTAATGAAATATACAAGTTTTTAATCTGGAATGGAACAGAAAATAGGAAGAAAAAAAATTGAATTTTATTGGTTCTCTAACATCTACAAATTCTTAGCTTACCTTAAAATAAAGGATATGTGCAGGATCATCATGGAAAAAATAGGCCCTTAAGTGGCAAAAAAAATTTAAAAATCAGAGTTAGGCAACTTGATGTAAAAATTTGAATAAGTTATCTATATTATTTCAAAAATATAGCACTTAATAAGATATAGAAGGTAAGATGGTTTCGGCTACAAAGGTTGTAGTAAAAATCTATTTGTTGAAATTTGAATGGCGTGTTTTAATTTCATGGAAAATAAAGTAAATTATGCAATAAATACTATACATAAAATCCTTAATATTTTTATTGGCACCAGATACTAGCTGATACTTAATTAAAATTTAATTCAATTTTCTTTTAATCCTATAGTATTTTAAAGCATGGATATGATATATCTTTTGGATTTAAAAGAGTATGATCTCATTAAACTATAGATTTTTGCAATCAGCCTATAATCAGGTTTTGATCATAATTTTGGAATAGAAATGATTATTAATTTATTAAATTTAAGTAAAGAATAATTTATATTTTTGGAAAGCTGAGAATCTCCTTTAAAAACCCTTTTCATTTCATCAATTTTGGGTAAAAAAAAGTCGTCAGCCACATACCCATCATATTGCCACTTTTTGGCCCATCATGATCTTGTACATACTCTGAAACATCTCCTGGCCTTTTTTAGGAACAAGATGCTTAGGAAATTCAACCAACACATGAGAGAGAATACAATGGATGACTCACAATAAGGAACGTGGCACATGACAATTGGAAAGAGGAATTTTGAATAAGTTAATGGATGCCAATCTTCTTCAAAACTTTGAAAATTTTGGACTTATATCTTTAAAATTCAATCAGGAAACCAAACTTGGACCAAGTGGATTTTATCAAATAAAATGTAGGAACTTCCTCTTTTGGATATTCATAATGATTAAGTGGAACTGGATATATATACCCCACTCCACCAAAACTTTTGATTCCTACATTCAGGTTCAGGATCGGGCTTGAAACACTCAAAAGTAAATCACCCCAAAACTAGGCACACTCTGTCGCATGCGTAATACCAAGATTCCTAGTTCTCTATTATCTAGTGTTTCTTTGTGACAAACTTTATTTTCACATGAGCTTTCAGAGTGTACCACCAAACCTAGCTACATCATTAGATATGTTGCAACCCAAACTTTGTTGACCATCCATACCAAAGCATAGTCCAACATCTTGTTTCTCCTACACATAAAATTCCATATATCAACCCCTTTCTATAGCATTCATAAAAATGTCATTAAAATAAAACCATTATTAATATATCATCATTTTAAATCTAATCATAAATAACACACTTTTAATGCATTCTCATGTAATTATCCCTTTAGGTGGGTTACCGAACATTTTAAGTTCTTGGGAAAAAATATACAATCAACCTTACATCCAATATGCATGCATGGTTAACTAGTATGCGATACCCTACAAATTTCACCTTTTTTTGAGAAAAAATTTACCCAAATCTCGATTACCACAAGAACTTCACATTTCCTAGAACTTCATCTTTAGACTGAAACAACTTACCAAACCTCACATTAAACACTCCAACCAACCTAGCTTTCTAGTACCTGGTACATTTAACACCTGGTACATTCAAATCACGAAATACTTTTAAGACTTCAATTTCAACATAGACTTCTGGTGATCCTTTGCTATCCAACACCTACCATAAGCATTAATTTTTTCACTTGGGTCCCCAATCCTTACATTCTTGGTGCATGTTGTGAGACGGCACACCAACTTGCAACCAACAAATCCAAATTTTAAAAAACCAAGGATTAGATCACCTACTATAAATTGTAACTTATGCATATTTTCCAGCAATTGCTCCTTACCTTTACCTAAATTCTGGCATAAAAATTATAAAATTTCTTCAGAAAGTATTAGTGTATGATTTGACTAATTCCCATCTTTAGAACTTGGTGAAAAGACTAGTTCATTAACATTGAACTATGTAATTTAGTAGTCCTCCAAAGGTAACCTTGGATAGAGCCTTGTTGCAAGTCAAGTGTTCATAGCCCTGGCAAGGTTATCTCCTTAATTACCCCAAACATAGCTCTACTCCCAATTAGGTGTCTATAGTCAAAATAGAGATATTTGGATAGCCTAAAGAGTTGAATTTTCTCTTTCGATATTTCTTTGATATTCTTTTTTTCATTTTTTCATCTAACATTTCTTTATAAGCTCTTTTGTTTCAACTTGCAAGCAATGAAGCTCACTATTAGGTTTGGAATTACAATGATAGCACCGGTTACTTTTTTAATTTTTATTCAACAAAAATCCCTTCATCATTTCACCAATTCCTGAAAGAATCAATTAATTATTTCCTATATGTGCAACTTTCTAGCTAAATTTGACCATCCTTGTGTCAAATTTCAGCTAACAACAATTTCCTATCTACCCAAAAAAATAACATAAGTTAGAATTTAGCAACAAGTTACCAAATCACCAAATTAATTCCAAATTTAGAAATGTTGGTTACCACCCTTCCCATTTCATTTTATGAAAACCCACAAAAATAAGCTTGGTTGGTAATTTTGATTTTGGTAGCACTGCACTAACATTAGTGCATTAGACTTCTCATGATTACACTTAAGCCCAAAAATCATACTCCACATTTAATTCATGCACCTTAACACGTATACATATTTCTTCCTTCAAACTCTCCACATATTTATGTGTGCCACCTCACCAACTTAATTTTCCTTTCTAAAAAGCACACATGGACATCTTCATGATCAATGTCTCAATAAAATAAACTAAAATGACCACCATTTAATTCTAAAATCTTCATTTTTCTTGATTTGAAATCTTCATATTGGAAAAATTTGATGAAATGGCCACCAAATTTGTGAGAATTTATTTGACTTAACTCTTAATTCTAGATAAAATTGTACTTCCACCTCAAGTTGCATTCCCAAGATTTTCTCTCTTGGCAACTATGTATCACATATTTCTCATGACTTCCTATAAATTCCACACTTTTCTTCAAATTCTCCTATTATTTCAATTTCTTCAATTTTCTTTTTTCTCTGCTTGTGCTTTTTTGCTTCTAGGCTATGGGTGTGTGCAAGAACTTGAGTCCACTTTTTGGCCAAAAAGTGGAAGTGTTTTTCTTGATTTTTAGAATTTGACACATTTGACCTTAAAATTTGAAGCACTTAGAGATGAAATATTTAAAAAATTCACTACTCATAGAATGTAGTGCTCAGAGTCCAATTTCCAAATATGTAATTTATTTCAATACCCAGATTGTACAAATTGAGTTTCAATAGGCATTTCTAAAAGCCACTGTTTAAAAGACACATTTTTTTTTACCATACCATGCACGTGTATGACATCCATATTTTGACTTAAATTATTGTATTTTTCTAAATCCTTTTGGGAAAAAATTTGTGACTTACTAAAGCTTGTTCTTGATAGTTTTTTGTAAATTTTTATTCAATATTTTTCTTTTGGTTAAATTTTTATTAGAAGATTTGTCATTTTGAAAAATCATGATGTACAACATGAATAAGATGACCTAATTTACTTATCATTTATTTTATTTTATTTTAAATTGAAAAGAATTGTTTGAAGTTTGTTCTAATGCAATCCATTTGTCAAAATATTATGTTGATCAAAAGTTATTAAAATAGTCAAAAACCCTAATATTTAATGTTTATGGACCGATTTTATTAGAAATTAATTGAAAAATAGAAAAAATAATCCAATTGCAAAAAGAATTACATATTTAGAATCTGCATTGTCTCATCTAAAATATGTTTTAATTTCGTCAAAAAATTCTGCAAAAAAAGTTGTCAGCTAATAGAAATTCAAATTTTAAAAAATGGGATCGCACTTTATAAAATGGGATCCCGTTTAATTAAAATAGGATCTCCTTTTATAATCAGGATCTCATTCCTTAGTTTATAATATTCAGACCATTGTGAGGGAAATGGGATCCCATTTTATAAACGAGATCCCATTTCCCTTCCAACGCTCCCTACATTGAATATCAAAGAACATGATCCTGATTATAGGACGGGATCCCAGTTTTTATAAACAGGATCTTGTTTCTTTTATTTAAATTTACTACAAAAAATTACTGTGTAGTCTGCAACTTTATATGTACAGCTGAGAGTAGTTAAAGTAAACTATTTTTCATGAGCTATTGTATTTACAGGTGGTGAACTTGATTTTTAGTTGATTTTATCAAATGAGGCATCATCTACACCATTTTTGAAGTGGAATTGTGTTATTTTTGTGCTTGTTTGGAGGAACAAAAGGTCTTCAACTTGCAACATGGATTGAATTTTTCAAAGAAGGCATGAAGAAAAATAATTTTAAAGTGGAATTGTGCTAGTTTTCTACTTGTTTTGAGGAACACAAGAGGAAGAATTTTGTCCTAATAGGTATTCAACTTCCAATTTGGATTGAATATTTTGAAGAATTTCACTATTAACATTCATTTGTGCTTGAGAATTTTATAATCATGGGAGATAAAGCTCGTAATAAGAGAAGGACGAAATTGAATCCTCAAGAAGTTGAAGCAAATAGAGAGAATGAGAGACAAAGAAAAAGACAAAGAATAATGATAATGAAATCAATGAATGATGGTGGAGCAACCAATTCCACAACTATTGAAGATGAAAACATTGAGGATACCATGGTTGTAGATGAAGCTAATTTGCAAGGAGTCAATTGGGAGAAGAATATATTTATACAAACAAGTCTTACTATGTCTTCAAATCCCTCTTTGAATGTTATGGAGAATGTTTCAATATGCACAAAGCTAGGTATTTCTTCAAATCCACATGTTAGTGAAATGGTAATTTTTTATGTAGAAGTTTTACAAGATGCTAGACTTAATGATGTTGACATTGATGATATTCAGAGAGATGAAAGTTTTATAGAATTTGTTGAAAACAAAAAAGAAAATCTTTTGTTGCAAATGAAAATTAGAATGATCATTTTCTTGAAAATGAAAACAAAACTTGTATTTTTGATGAAAATGAAAATGAAAACCATTTTGTTGATGAAAATGAAGATGAAAATGAAAATGAAAATGAAGATGAAAATCTAGAATGTGATGTTGAATTTAATGAAAATATTTTAAAAAAATTGGAAGTGGTGTTTTCGATAGTCTTCCTAGTCAAATTTCTTGGAGGAAAATAAGAACACATGCGAATAGAATATACACCAAATTATTTTATCATAAAAAAATTGCATTTCAATGTCAACTAATGATGCAATTGATGAGAATGCAAAAAATGAGGAAAGTAATGAAAATGTTAGGCTTTTATGTTAAACTGAAAAAGATCAATCATTAAAAAATGTTATATCTATTGTTGCTAGTGCCATTCAATCTATTGGGAAAAATAGTTGATCTAAAGATAAAAACGTAGCAAGAAGAGCTATAACAACTACTATAGTTAATAAAGAAACTTTGAATAAAAGAATGGTAAGCAATATTAGTAAATTTTTTAAAATACACCCTAAAACATTACTAAGAGCAGCAAAAAGAAGAGAAATTATATAAAATGATCATATCAATCAATGTTGGAGTTTCAGTGGATGACTATTGAGGTCTAATATAAAATTGAATGTTGAAATTAAATCTTTGATAAAAAAATATTGGCATGAGAATACTAGTGTTTCATCTAATGCTAGAGATGTTTTAAAATTAAGGGTGGGGTCCAAAGTTCACGATCCTCACCCAAAACCCTATTAGATACAACAAAAACTGAATTTTATAGAAAATTTTGTAGAAACTCAATGTTACCTAGTAATATTAAAATAAGTCAAAGGTCTTTTGAAAAATGCAAACCTTGGTATGTAAAAATTAGTAAGCAACAAATATCTTCTTGTTGTAAATTACATGTTCAATTTTGTTATTTTTATGACACTTTTCGATATGTATGTTGTACCTTGCATACTAACATGATTATACTGGATTGTGGTATTGATATGCCACCTAAAGCAATAAGAGAGTTTATTTCAGGTTTGTTTTATAAAAAATATAATGATAAATTATTTTATTTAAGTTCTTGTATTTCAGGACAATGCATTAACTATGGAAATCTTTCATTTTTAAGAATTTGTTTGAATGAAAGTGTTGATCATGATTTTGGATAACAATTAGTAGATGTCAAAAGATTTGGGAAAGTTCACTATTCTTTAAAATATGGAAAAATAGGAAAGCATTGTGATTTAGTTATGGAAAAAGTTAGTGTGCATGCATTCATGAGTGAATTTAAGAATAAAATTGTACCAAAAAATGTCATGCACGCTAAACATGCTTAATGGCTTGATGGCCAATTTTGTGAATGTAGAAACACATTTCCAATTAGTACTATACTTTCAATGGTTGATTTTATGGAGAATTATACTCTCACTTCATAAGAGGAAATTCAATATCAATATTATAATTCAATGCAAGTAGCTATGTTTGTCCATATTGTTTATAGACATGCAACCGATAGCACTAAGGATGATAGAAAAGTTTTGAGGGAGTATCATTTTTATTTGAGTGATAATTGGTTACACTCGTCAAAGTTTGTTCAATACTATTTCAATATATTTTATAGAAATTTAAGAGAAAGAGGAATGCTTATGAAAGAACACCTCATATGGCCAGATAATTATACAGTGTAGTTCAAGAATGCTCAAATGTTCTATTGGTTAAGTAGGGTTCACAAAGAACTTAATGTCCAACATATATGGAGTTTTTTTGAAGCTGGGCATGGTAAAGCAGAACATGATGGAGCTGGTGTGTGTGTCAAAAGAATTCTTGCTAGAGAACAATTAAAATTTGAGGATTCAGTAAAATTTAAAGATGCATGTAAGATTGTGGATTGGTGTAATAGAATATTATCTGCACTTGGTTCAAGTGATTACTCTACAGTTCATTGAAGATCATCACCTAAGATAATCTAATCCTGATTAACCTAATCTAACCACCCATCACATCGTCTAGCTTTTCCCACTTGCACAAATAAATCATTTTTATTCATTTATAATTCATCATTTTCTTTCAACTTTGCATAAAAATGGAATATTCACTCAAGTTTGACTATGAAGACAAGTTGAATTGTCCCTTCCAACATTACAATAACTTCTCTCTTTTATGTCCCCCTCTCAACATTTAATTCACAATTTCAAATTTGAATGTCCCCCTCTTTGGCACATTGGCCAAAACCTGCACATTCCTCAACCTATCACAAGGTGACAAGTGGCTTCATCTCATTGGTTAAATCTTTATCCCACATTGCTCTATTTTGAGCTCTCTTATCATTTGAAAATCTATAAATGAAATATTAATTCTTCATCAAATCATCTACAACCTCATGCAAAGTCACTCTCTTCAATTGAGAACTGATTTTCTCCATCTCATTTTTTCTTCAAAGCATTTCATCATTTGAGCTTATTAAGGATTGGGAAAGGGCTTATTTCCACATCAAAAAAGCACCAATCCACTATGGGATAGATATGTATCTTGCTTTTATTCTCTCAATTATTTTTTGTTGTTATTTTGTTTATGATGTCATGATGCATTATTTCATCAGAGCATTTAAAAGGTTTGCATATCACTAATCTATGTCTGAGATTTTAGAGTGTTTGCATATTTTGAAGGGTGCTCACACAACCTTAATTAAAAAATTTACCCCAATTTCTACCACTATCTTCATAATGCTCTTTGTCTAAATTATATTAGGTTTATCTTTAAATTTGCTTGAATAAATCTCAGATAACCTAGTGTAGCAATGAATTATTTTAATTTTTCTATTTTTGACAAATGAAAATTCAAATGCATTCTTACCAACAATTCGGCGAAAATATTTTGGAAACGACCACATTAAAGGTCGATTGCACACACCTTCATTGTCTCCTTGTCATTGTACCTTCTTCTAGAACTCATTCATGGTTTTCCACTTTACTCTGCTCTGCTCCATGAATGGTTGTGTTCATTTCTTGATTTTATTTCCCTCTAAGTTTCCTTTGGTTCTTAGTCCTATCCTTAAGCTCAACATCACTATTCATTTCGTTAGACAAAGGGTGCTGCTACAATAATGGGCTACACTTTCTGGGACATCCTGATTTTTTCCTGAAATCACATATTTTTAGAAAATACAATGATTTATGACTTTAAAGGTTCCATTTAAATTATTTTAATTAAAGACGGATTGGTCAAACCCACTTAGATCAAATCCCTTGGATAGAACCTTGTTAGATTTAAACCATACCTATAATCAAGTCTCATCTACACCTATCAAAATGCTTGTAAAAAACCACTTTTGATTTACCTTTTGGGTGATCAAATGGATTCATTTAAAATTTATGTTTTGTAAGCCTGTAACCCTTATTATAAGCTTCCCAAAAATTATAATTTTAAATAATTTTAGTTTTTTTATTATATTTATTTTTTATTTCTTGTGAATGCGGGATTTTCAATGAACATCAAGCTCTTTATTTCACACATAAGAAAAATAAGAAAAATAGAGAAAAAATATTCTAAAAAATACATGTACACTAGGTATTGATGTCCTTATTCCAACAATAAAAGAATAAGTTAATTCAAATGAATACAAACAAATTTATGTGGGCCAAGGTACACCTCTATCCAAATTATAATTACACTGACTTGGAAAATTAATTAAAAAAAAATGAAAAAATATCCATGCCCTAGATATTAGTGTGAAAAAATTATATTCTAAAAATTAGAATTTTATCCTATCTATAAAAAAGGTCATGTGGGCCAAAGTAAATATCACTTTTAAAAATGTTGATTAGTAGAAAAAAAAAGTTATTAAAAAATTACATAAAATGATTCACAATTTATTTTTTACTTTAAAAAAAAATATATAATTAGAATCTACACAAACTATCTAACAAATAACTAGTTTGATTCATCTTCAAAACCTTAATGGTTTAGCTGCTATAGGTGTAAGAAAGTGAATGTCTGGTAAAAAATCCTGATTTTAATGTCAAGTTCGGCAAAAACCTGTAACCCATTATTGTGGGATCACCCCAAAATATTAACATAGATGGTTCTTGGTCTTGTTTTTAATCTCAACATCACTATTCATTTTGTTAGAAAAAATATTAACACAATTCACACTATTATCAAAAAGTGAGAAAGTAAAAACTTGATGCTCTCTATTCTATGTAAAATAAAAAATTTCCTCCCTTTTAGGTTGTGGATTCATGATTAGGGGTGAAAAGCATGCATCTCCTACTCATTTACTCAACTCTTTCTCTTTGTTATCACCTTCCATGTGTGAGAAGATTGGTGACTCACTCCTTTCACATTCATGCTTCGAATGTTATGTTTCCAAATCTTGATTACTTTTCTTCTTTTCCTACAACATTTTTGAAATTTCTTCATGAAAATTATGGTTAATGAATCTATTTGATCTAACAATTAAATTACTAGTATTTCCAATTTCACTAGGGTTAGGAATTTTCTTAAAACTAAAACCTCTTTCCAACAACTATTCCTTGCTTTTTGCAATCAAGGATGTCTCCATTAACAAAATTACCCTATAGGTGGCCAAACTTATCCTGCACTCAATATCCCTACCAAAAGTGAGTAGACTTAAGGTATAAAGCCTTTGGTTAAGAATTTTTAAAATATTATCAACTTCCATTTTACTTTCCATTATGGACTTGCTTAGGCCTTCAGCTCACAAAAAAATTTCAATCCAAAACTAGGATGACGATACTAACTCCAAAGAAACTGGAGGTTACCTTCTAGTGCCACTCCTATTGATGCAACTATTAGTCACACAAAAGACAAATAAAATTGTCATAGAGACTTTGTGGGAACCTATCTTTCTTGAAAGAATCCACCGGGAAAAACTAAATTTAAGTCTAACTTAGCTTAATCCTAAGGCTCATTTATGTCAGGACTTGACGCACTAGGTTCACTCAAGGTTCCTTGTGATAATATTGTTAAACATGAGGGGTAAACGGTCCTTATGGTATCAAAAGTTATCATAGAGATCTGAAAGCAATCTCAGTTTGATCATTCAATAACTTTATGAAATGAAAAAATTTACAATATTTCATGAAATCCAAATAACTTGCATTCATTAAGTAGATTTAGTGTTAAGCATTCAAAAATTTCATGGAATCAAAAGATTGGAAATAAAACTCCCTGCATTCATTACTTTTTTGAAACATTTTCTAGAATTTAAACATCTATTCTAAAATAAAGAATAAAAATTACTAGAAAGCAAAATTTCTCCTATGTATTATCCATGCATGCCTCAAGAAATAACCAAATCAGAGTAAACTATTCCATACATGACTAGATTGCTTCATAGTGAAGAAAAAAATGATGCAAGATTTTAGAGAAAAAGGAGATTATTTTCCACTAGATAGTGTCAATATGCACCCTTAAACGATGCTACACATAGTCTTCTCCAATAGGAACAAACAATTAGCTACGTAAGATTTTATATTAGGAAATAACTTTGAAATTGGATCTAATATTAGTTAACTTCTAATGATACATACAAGTTTTTAATCTGGAATGGAATAGAAAATAGGAAAAATTAAAAAAAACTTGAATTTTTTTTGATTCTCTGATATTCACAAATTCTGAACTTACTTAAAATGAAACATCTTTGAGCCATTTATAAGAATTAGATGCTCGGTAAATTCAACCAACACATGAGAGGGAATCCAAGGGTTAAGTTGCAACAAGGCATATGGCACATGAAAAATGGCAAGAGAAATTCTGAATAAGCCAATGGATGTCAACCTTCTTTAGAACTTTGAAACATTTGGACTTATATCTTTGAAATTTGACTAGGAAATCAAACCAAGACCATGTGTATTTTTCAAACAAAAGGTAGGAACTTCCTCTGGTGGATATTCAGAATGATTAGGTGGAGCTAGATATATATACCCCACTCCACTAGCACTTTTGATTACTACATTTAGGTTCAAGCTTGGGTGTGAAACACCTAGGAGTAAATCACCTTTGAACTAGGCACACTCCATTGCATGTGTAATACCAAGATTCCTAGTCCTTCAGTATTAGATGTTTCTTTGCTATGAACTTTATTTTTGTATGAGCTTTTAGAGTGCACCACCAAACCTGGCTACATCACCAGATCTAGTTGCAACCCAAATTTTCCTAACCATTCATACCAAAGCATAGTCCATCATGTTTCTCTTGCACATAAAATTCCATATATCAATCCCTTTTTACAACATTCATAAAAATATCATAAAAATAAAACCATTATTAATATATCATCCTTTTAAATCTAGTTATAAATAACATACTTTTAATGCATTTTCATGTAATTATCCCTTTGGGTGGGTTACCCGACATTTTGAGTTCCCGAGAAAAAAATTACAATCAACCTTACATCCAACATGCATGCATTATTACTTGGCACCCATTACCCAACAAACTTCATCTTTTTATTGGAACAAAATTTACCCAAATCTCTGTTACCATCAAAACCTTCACATTTCTTAGACTTTCATGTCTAGACTGCAACAACTTATCAAAATTCACATTAAACACTCCAACCAACCTACTTTCTGCTACTTGGTACATTTAACACTCGGTACATTCAAATCATGAAATACTTCTAAGACTTCAATTTCAACACTTTTGGTGATCCTTTTCCAACCAACACCAGTCATAAGCATTAATTTTTTCACTTGGGTCCCCATGCCTTACATTCTTCGGGCATGTTGTGAGACCACACAACAAAGAACTATTGGAATACTATTCAATATATGAGAATTTTTTAAAATTTAAACTAATTCAAAATTATTAATAAGTTAAATTACTCTAGAAATTAGTCCATCATCTTAAAGTTAAGTACATAATACTTTATAGGTTATTACCTTGTAGCTGTAAATAAGAAGAAAATAAAATATAAATGGCTTGAAAAATTAAGGTTCTAAAGTATTAAGAATAAGAAAATACTTAATTTTTATTACAAAATTATTGAATTTTAACAATCATAGAAATAATTACAAATCATTGGCTTTCTACCAATTGAAACTATGGATTATGCTTAAGATATATTAAGAAAGTTATAATGAAGCAAATAACTGGTTAGATCCAATAGAATAAAAGGAATAACATCACATAATACTATCATAAGTAAGAATAAAAACTTTTTCCAATAGAAATTCTTGGATAAGAAATTCTTAATGGAGAGCTTAGGTTGATAGATCTAGATGTTGAAATGATTACATAGAGTTAAAAGGTTGAGTAATTATTTTTTAAATATAATTGACCATTATATTTTTCAATTAAACATAAGATATGGAGTTTTCTTATTAAGAAGTTTTGGAATGTGATAGCCATTGACCATTCTACTTACAATAACAATTTTTTTTCAAATAGTCAAATTTTAAATAGTCAAGATTATAAATATCATTTAAAAAAAAATCTTAGAATTAACAAATTAAAAAAAAAAATTACAATTTTTACATCTTTATCAATCTTAGTATATTTTAGTTTTTAAATATTATCTTGACAAAAAAAAATATCATGTCAACCTTGCCATGTCAATAAATTATAGATTTTCAAATTAAAACCAATCATATTTTGAATGAATGTTGAGAAGTGATTTACAATTGCAATAAAGAATGGAACATAATGACATACATGTTTAAGTAAAAATTCTTATCTTTTCTTTTAAGGTTAATAATTATCTACATACAAAAATATTAATATTTCATGTAATGTTATTCAATAATAAAAATAACTCTTAGTAAAATATAAAGTAAATAAATTGAAGTAAAAAAGAAAAGAAAAAATCATATGAAATTTTTAAAAACTCTTTCAAATAAAAAAAAAATTCACATAAAATGATATATAATAATTTTTAATTAGAAAGTCTATCAACGACAAGAACACATAAATTCCAATAAAATTGCAATCCACTATAAACATTGAATAACAAATTGTTTGGACCATTCAAATTTTCACAATAGCTATTCTATGTTTAAAGATAGAAAGAAGCACATAAGAATACGACAGAACAATAAAAGTCTCTTAACAAGGCATTGTGTCTATGCCAAAATGACGAGCAAAGGGTAAGGCCGTTTTGATATCAACGTTGCCACGGTTGAAAGTCTTCAGGAAAACATAGTCTTCCGAAAATAGCGATCGAACACCAAAGATAGAACATGTTTGAAGGTGGAGAGGAGCAGTGTTGGTGAATTTTTCAAGCAACACTTGTCTGCATTGATCGAAGCTTGGGCTATGCCAGTGGAAGATTATCCTCACATGTTCTACTCCTCTCGTCAACGCATTCCATGCATCGACGTCAACAACCTTCTCAAACTCCTTCTCCGGCACACCTTTCAACAACACCTCAAGGGGAGCGCGATGGAGTTCTCTCAGCAGGGAAAAAGTACCTACAAAAATAGGGCCCACAAGTTCGCGCTTGTCCCTGAAATTGTGAAAAAAGGCGAGAGTCTGGATTGTGGGCATGGCCTTCACCAATTCCATATACTCTTTCACGCATCCTCTTCCATCAAAGCTCACATGTGCCGCAGTGATTTTGGGTAGCCTTGACCCTATAATTCTCAGCTCTGCTTCACCCATCCTATGCTTCTGCTCTATGAGGTCATGCCACCCCATAAAAAAAAGAAGGCGCACTTTAATTCCAATGGGGAGGTCAGCATTGCATACGTGTCCACAGCCTTAATGCCCAATATGAAGTAGAATCTGGCACGCTTGAGGCGGGGGCAGGCCTGCAGAAAGGCCACGTAGACATGTGGCGGGTTGAACATAAGGGAATAGGAATAATAATATTCCAGCCTCGGGCTATTCCTCGCCATAATGTCTAACGTCACCAAGGCTTTGTGCTCTGAGTCCACTTGCAGCCGTTGCAGCTGCTGCTGAGATGAAAGAAACTTGTGGAGAAAGTACCCATTCGCAAGGATGTCCACCACGCGTAGTGTGCCCGCATAGAGGTCGATTTCCGTGTGGGTGGAAAAGGAAAAGTATCCCAAAACGGTGTCCACTGTTTCCTCATCGTATTTGTGGTGGCAGTGAACATCACAGCAGAAACGGAGGCTCACTAGGCAGCTGTAGGAGAAGTGATTGATGAGGCGGTTTCAAATGGATGGCGTCATGCTTTCGAAGCACGACATGTCCACCCTACGATGCTACTTGTATAAAGATTTGGCCTGGGATGCCACACCCCTGCAACACAACATAAAATTTGCAACATTTTTCAGAGATAGTTTTTCCCCTATTGCTATTATTATCTCATTCGGCAGTTGTGGCAACTTCATACGAGTACGACTTGAACTTCTTCTTCCTTCTCTGAATTTTCTCATCTTGCACAAAACCTGAATAAAATCATTCATGTTGATTTCATGCTTCAGAATCATATTATGCAATTTACGAAATTTACAATTTAAAATTGAGAGAATGTCTACAGAGCAAGTCTTAATTCAGGGCTTTTCCTATTTCTTGGAACAATGTTTTTGGAATATATATCACTAAATAGAGTACATCTAATGTATGGAAAAAGAGAATGATTACCTGTCAGATAATTCAGATCTTGAAAATTGACAATGTTTTTGGAATATATATCAGTAAATAGAGTACATCTAATCTATGGTAAAAAAGAGAGTGCTTACTTTGCAGATGATTCAGATTTTGAAATTTGACTTAGTTCAACAGTTGTTGCTTGCCTCTATGCTTTATTTTCAAGCATGAGAATCACAAATTATAGAATTAGGGTAAAATTCAAGTGAAAGGCATGAATCAATGGTATCAATCATCAAATACATAAAACTTAAACCCTAAAGACCCTAATTCAACAATGAAGTACAAATGAACATAGAAATATAAAATAACAACGCAATAATACCATAATTCCTATGCCATTGTTGAATCACCTTCATTGCTCTTCTTCATTTTGCTTTATTTGCTATTGCCCTTAGATTTGTAGTATACAAGAATAAGCAAGAATAAGCAAGAATAAGCCTACTAATACTAATAGAAAAATATCAAAGATAGTGGTTTTAATTAGTTAATTAGTGTCCAAATGAGAGGGATAGGTCTCTTTTATAGAAAACCAAATTTTAATGAAGGGCCAAGATTAAATGATGGAGATCAATGGATGAGATTGCTTTAAGTAGCAAGGAAATAGGGTTAGGGCTAAAATAGGGTTTAGGTAAGGATGGCAGTGGAGATTAAAAGTTAATAAAATATTATCAAGGGTGAAGGTTAGTTGAGAGGAGTGATAAGATTTGGCATAGAAAAAGAGGTGGTTGGATTAAATTAAATAATTATAAAATTATTTAATTTAGGAGAAAAATGAATAATTAAATAATAAAATCAATTATTTAATTATAAAAGAAGAGGGAAAAGTTGAATTTTTAATTAAAATACTTATTAAATAATTACTAGTGGGAGGGGAAAGCTAGGAATTAAATAAATACGATTTATTTAATTGTGGAAGAAAAAGCTAATGAATAATTAAATAAAAATAATTATTTAATTATAGTAGGAAAATATTAATAAATAATTAAATAAATGAGAATTTATTTAATTATAAATTGAAAGAATTAATTAGTGATGTAATTAAAAAAATTGATTTAATTAATTAATCAAAATAAAAATGAATTAATTAAATAATTAAAATTATTTAATTAATAGAAGAATGAATTTCTGAAATAATTAAATAATAATAAAATATTTTTTAATTACATAGGAGGGGAATTAATGTGGAAAATGGTGTTCACAAGCTTAAGAAATTTTTCAATGTCGTCATAATCAATTTCTTTCACACTTAAAAGCAACACAATCCATTGAATTGGAGCTTCCTCTTATTGAAGTTATAAACAAGAATGTAGGTTTCAAGGATTGAATGTATCATGGGCATCAAACATCTATGTTTAAGGGCAGATGATTTATAACCAAAGTATATCCATAGTTAAACTCCTGGTTTATGTAATCCTACTTTTCAAGTTCTAACTCACACTCTTTGTCTATATATAAGGCATTAATACAAGGGGTTTCCCTTTAGCTTAGATCCAAGGACTAAGGTGGTTCATGTAATCCTACTTTTCAAGTTCTAACTCACACTCTTTGTCTATATATAAGGCATTAATACAAGGGGGTTCCTTTTAGCTTAGATCCAAGGACTAAGGTGTATCCATTCTGCCAAAATCTGCCTAGGGCATTATCCCGACCTCATCCCTTTTGTGTCAGGGCTTTGCACTCAACAAGACTTGATCCTTGGTGGGCTCATTCTGAACCTTTCAACTTCACCAATAGACCAAGGGCCCATTGACTGATAAATTATCACTTACTAAATATAGGAAGTAAATTCTTTTAATGGTAATACAATTGTATTTAGTATTTTTTCTTTGGATATTTTAATATTTTTTTATCATGATTGTAGAAATATTTTTGTATAAACAAAAAAAATAAAATAAAATGGATATATATTTTTATTAAATATAAATGATTTTTAAATAAACAAAATAAAATATTATTTTTTGTGTAAGGGTAATTTTATATTAATCTCAAAAGGAAACATATAGCTTATGCTAAGAGGATGACCAAAATAAAAAATCCCTTCTTCCATGACCAAAAACTACATACCTCCTTTGTTATATTTTATTTTAAGAAATCCAAGGTAAAATTAGGTTAACAAGCCATGACTAAGAAACCTGCAAGCCAAACATTGGACTAAAATCCAAAATTTTGGATACATATGACCGTATTTAGCTATAATCATCAAAAAAACTATACAATACCACTATTAACATGTATAATTAAGCACTGACATGGACTATATACTAACCATAGAAACTCCTAGACACAAGCCGGACCCATAATTACCATAGTATTCATATTAACCCATGGGCATGAGCAAAGGACTAAAAATGTGCAACCAAATTGAATTGACCCACACTAGAACCAACTACAAAGATTTTTTCATATAGTTCACTCCAACAACTGTGAACTACATTTGCTCAATCAGTGCCATCCCCTTAAGATCAAGCAAGAATGAATAATACTTGATAACCTTCCCTAGGATCCTATAAAAAAGGCATACCTCATGGTTGCGGAGCTTTGACCCCTAGCATGGTCATATATAGAATATCCTTCAACCCTACCAATAGATTAACCTTAAACAATTTCCTCACCATTGTATCGACCACTGCTTTAGGAGTGCTAATGTCCATTAGAATCCCCAAAAACCATGAAACAATATTGGTGTCAACCTGATAAGCCTCACTATCCTCCAAAATTTCATTACCCAAAATGATGTTTACTACCACTAGGGTTAGGGAATCATCATTGAGGAGTATCCAGTTCAATATATGGTCTTTCACCTTTCCTTTGAAAGCCATTTTCTTTCGTGCTCTCCAATTAAATGGGTGTATCAACACAAATTCTCATTAGTGTCTCCATAGATGTACACATAATAAATCTTGAGCCTCTATCTATTTTCATTGTTAAAAACTTCAAAAACTATATAACTTGTAATTGTGCCTCAATAGCCTTATAATAGTCAAATTAAAATCATTTTTAATGCATTCTACACCTATTTGTTTGTGCCCATCTACCAAGCCAGCTTGTAATTAGTGTTAAACCTCCATTTCATACTTATAGAGGTCTAAAATTAATTAGTTTCATTCATATGAAAATATTTTCCACCCTCCCAATTTGGATTTCATATGACCCATGCTCAAAATCATAGAAGAAAACATTTATTTGATTAGACTATGAATATTGAATTCTCCAAAGAATTATGCCACCCAAAGTTGGCCAACACCATTTATTGATGAGGTGGCACACCAAGTGTGACTTTGCATGTCTATGTAAAAATCCACCTTGGAAAGCTCAAAACATTATTCCCACCACTAAGAATATGAATTATCAACCACCCAAGCTTATTCAAAAGATTTTGAAATAATATAACATAACCAAACAGGTCCTATCTAGTCCAATCACGAAAATTGCTACTTTCCACAACATTGTTTATGGAAATCACATTTATATTTAAATTGTATTGGACTCTAAATATCAACCCAATGCTAGTTGAAAATTTAGCCTTCAACGTCCACTTAGAACCTTTTCTTGCTACTATAATTTCCACAACTATAGTTGTGGAATTTTTTCCACCCAACCTCCCAAAAATATATCTATTTTAACTTAGAATTGATGGTCCCTTATTGTAGGGATTGAATGTTTCCTTTATTGATCTACCATTAGCTCCTAGGTTGGAGAGGGGATCAAACTCCATATTTCCTTCTATTAGAATATGATTGGTTATGACAAGCTAAAAAAATTCCAACAATTTTATTGCAATGTCTAATTTCACTCCTAAAATTCCAATTCACCAACCTCCTTGATCTTATCCAATTGATGACCAAAGAAGAATCTCCTTTAATTACTATGTTTTAAATGTTTAGTTCATGACATAGTTTGAGGCCAAGGATTAATGCTAGTAATTTTTTTGCATTTTTGGTTCTAACAAGAAGAGGTTAAACCATCCTACCAATGACCTTTCCATTCCAATCTTGAACAATACATCCAGCCCCCAAAATCCCAGGGTTTCCCTTAGCTATGCCATCAAAGTTCAACTTATACCACCTAGTGTTCAAAGGCTCCCAATGCACCATATTTCTTGATTCTTGAGTTTTGATTCCACCATCCCCAATAAAAGGCTATGGTCTTCAAACCATCCCAATTCTTGTGCATATTAGCATCCCTGACTGTGAAGTTTTCTTTTGTGACTTGGATCTTCTACCCTCAAATTAACCACCTCAACAATGCTTGCCTCAATTTTGTTTAAAAATGACTACTTTGAGGTTTATTTACCTTGGAAGAGATGCATGTTTATTTCCTTCCAAATCTCTCATACTAACACCAAGTGGCTTGTGATCCAAAGGCCACCAAACATAGCTTTTTGTCAAGCGAAGGTCAATATTTGAGCATATCCAAAATATTTTTTAGAAACACAGATTGCCATTACAACTTGCCACTAAGACAATTCCAAAAAATAATAGAAAATGGAAAATTAAGATAGAGGTGATCCCCAAATTCTTCATCTCTCTTACAAAGTATGCATCTAGTAGGAGGGTATGTGCAGGATCATGATGGGCCAAAAAGTGGCAATATTATGGGTATTTGTAGTGTATGTGGCTGATGACTTTTTTTATACCCAAAATTGATGAAACAAAAAGGGTTTTTAGAGGAGATTCTCGGCTTTCCACCAATATAAATTATGCTTTAATTTGAATTTAATAAATAATTATTATTAATTTTCTATTAGAATTACGACTAAAGTCTTGATCAATAGGCTGATTGAAAAACATCTATAACTTTCAAACAGTATCACATTTTTTGAATCCAAAACATGCATCACATTCTATGCTTCACATACTATAGGATTAAAAAAATAAAAATTAAATTTCATAAAATTTTGACCAAGTTAAGGTGGTCAGACATATGAGTTTTTATATTTTTTAAAAGTTGTAATAAAAATTCATAATTAATTATTTACTTGGAAAAAATTACAAAAAAATATGCATCACATCCAGACATGAGTCCTCTACTTATATATAAAATATTATAAAAAATATTATCATTTTATTATGGTTAGGGTGGTCAGACAGACACCTACTTATTTTTTCCCTAAAATTTAAGTACTACTACATTGAAATTTCAAATTTTCACCAAATAGATTTTATTTATTCTTAAATAAACCTAGTAGTTTAGAAACTACATTCAATTTTCTATAGATTTTGTTCTTACATATTTTTGAAATAATATAGATAACTTATTCAAATTTTTACATCAATTTTCCTAACACTATTTTTTTTGAATTTTTTGGCACTTAAGGGCCTGTTTTTTCTATGATGATCCTGTACATACCCAAGACCCACATATCTCATTCTATTAAATCTATCTATAGTGAGGACACTACCTTGAGAAGCAGACCATGTAAATATTCCTTCCTTTGGAAGGAAGTCTATGTTCCAACAAAAATTGATTGGTAACTCGAAATCTTCCATGTTATTTCCACACAAAATACTAAATCCATCCTTCACACTGTAATTCCCAAAATGGAGAAGCATTGCATCTTAGCTTATCCTTGCCTTGTTTGAAGTAGACATTGAAAATTTAGTACAACTTTATAAGCTTCAACCGTCCTATTATCCAAACCAAGGCCTCTTATTCTTTTCCACTGATGTGAGAATCTACCATTTTCTAATGTAGTCGACATGTAATCCCTCTTTTTATCATGCCAAAGTTGTTTTGTGATGATTTTTTCTTGTGTTAAATCCTCCCTATCAACAATTTTTTGATGTCCTTCCCAAGAATCTTCCTAGAATGGTCTTGTGTTTCCATCCTTGATTTCCCATGTCAATTTCCTAAGAATCAAACCTCTACTACTTCTAATATAGTTCCATATCTTTGAACGACTCAGAAGTGTTTGTGTAGTGAAAATGTTGTTTTCTTCTTTATCAAAATATTGAACACCTTTAGAATCTTGACCCATTTGATATCATGCTTTGTATATATTGACCAAACTAACTTTTCTCCAAACACCTTGTTCTACATGAGAAAATTCTTTAGACTTGCACCATCTACCTCTTTCCATTCACATATATTTTTTCACTTGATCAAGGGGTATTTGTGTTGCTCGGAGTTGCCTTGCCAAAACAAGGTCCTCATTGTTTGATTGATTTATTTTCTAGTTGTGCTAGATAAGGGAAGGTAATACATCATATAAATCAAAATTACAACAATTACTGACTTGAGTGTAGTGAGCCTTTCATCTCATAAGAGCCATCTATACTTCCACATTGCAAGTTTATATTTTCCCTATCCAACAGGGGGTTCCAAAGCTTCCCTGGTAACACACCCTTTTTGAAAGGAAACCCCAAATACTTGCAAGGAAGAGTGCTCTTTCTAAATTTTAGAATTCTTAAGATCTACATTTCTCTATTAATGTTTGTGTTGAAAAGGAAAACTTCTAAATTTTCTTCACTAAGTTCCTACCCTGATGCCAATGAATATTGGTGTAGAATTTTTTTGAATTTTTTTGCTTCAACTTCCTGAGCTAAACCAAATAGTATCGTTTCATCAACAATTTGTTGATGTGTTTAATCTATGGAATACCACGAGTTATCTAAATACCTGACACATGACCATGAAGCCAAGCCTTGGAGGGAGATATCCCAAAGTCCTTGACCATGATAATGGAAAGAAAGGGAGACAATGGATCCCCTTTTCTAAGACCCTTAGAAGCATTAAAGAAGCCTTCTAAGAAACTATTTCTAATAACAAAGTACTTGGGATAGGCAATCCATTCAAAGATCCAATTTAACCATCCTTTATGAAAGACAAATGCCTACAAGACCTTGAACAAAACTCTCCAATTAAGTTTTTCATATGCTTTCCTAATATCTAGTTTTATTAACAAAGACTTTTTTTTTGTTTAATTGATTGAGTGAATGGCCTCTTGGGAAATTACAACTCCATCTAAGATCATCCTTCCTAGGATTAAACCTATTTTTTCCTCTATAATAATATCTTGTAAAATACTCTTAACTCTATTAGCCACTGCTAAATGGCTAAAATCTTGTAGACAGTATTGCAAAGTGCAATTGGCCAATATTATTCCAGAAAGTCTAGTTTCTCCTTCTTTGGGATGAGATCTATGAAGGTATTGTTTACCTCCCAAAGGGCATTACGTGTGCATTCGGAATCTTCAATTGCCTCATCCACCTCCTTCCCCATGATATCCTAGCACCTCTGAAAGAAGGTGGTAGGAAACCCATTGGGGCCAAGAGCTTTGTTAAGGTGTAATTAAAAAGGGGTTTCTTTAATAATTTCATTATTTTTAAAATTAATATCTAGCATTTCATTTTGAGCTTTGGAAACTAGCCTGGGAATACGTTTCAAATTTTTTTGTTGCACCTCCAACTTGGAACCATTCCAGTCATTTAAAAGATTCTAAAAAATCTCAACTATAGCTTCTTTAACTTCTTATACTTTGTCTAGAATTATCCCATCAAGGGTCTTGATGGATGTAATCCTGCTAATTAATTTCCCTTCTCACTTTTGTTGAATTGTGAAAGAACTTTATGTTTTTCTCACCAACACTCAACCAAAGTTGTCTTGACTTTTTTCCACCAAAAGATCTCTTTTTTGGCCAAAATATCTCCCAATTTATTCATCATCTCTTTTTATTTCTTGAAGAAGCTAATATTCATTCCCTCCTTTAACACTCTTTCATTTAGTTCCATTAGGGCTTCTTCTGTTTTCCTCTTTCCTTCAAAAAATGTTTTTGAAATAATCTTTATTATAATTCTTTAAGTTGTGCTTGATCAGCTGTAATTTGGTCACCACATTGAACAATTTGGAGCCCCCAGGATTTCACTTTGTTTAACATTTCTTAATTATATCTATGAAGTTTGGATCTCTAAACAATATATTTTTGAACTTGAAAGGGAACCTAATAGGTTTCCTTTCCCCAATTATCTTCAACCTAATGGGGAAATGGTTAGAACTCAAGATCGATATGATTTTTCTCTCCAAACTAAAAGGAAATTGACTCATATCCCCTTATAATAGATATAAGTTCTCTACACTAGCAGTTGCATGTGCAAGCATGCAATAATCAACCAATAGGGGTGCACTACAAAAGGATCTCAAGTGGGAAAGAAGAAGGAAACTTTTTTTGTGGAAAGGGAAGAGAAATCTAATAAATCTTTAATATTTACAATTATTTGATTTAGTCGAGAAACAAAAAGTGTGTTAATTAGTAAGAAGTAACATGAGGTTAGTTCATATCTAATTGGCTAGGGGTGGGAGGGTACAAACCTTTTCCATGAAGAGGAGAAAATGATCTATGCATCTCCACATAAAAAACTACTAGTTGAAAATTGATTCATGAAAATGTAAAATAAAACTATAGGCCACATTGAATGAATCTAATTAGTTACAATGTATCCATTAATTTTAATTTTAAGTAATCATCAATAATTTTCATTTTATTAATATGTAATATTTAATAATTTTAGTTACAATAGTTAAATTTTCATTGCAATATAAACACAAGCATTGAAGGCCCGAATGATTTTAAATGAGTAACGAACATCGAGACTTTCGAGATAAACCTTTGTTTGTCAACATGACACCAATTTTTATCATTTCCTCTTCACCAACTAGACTTTGTGTAGGTTGATTTTGAAAAGCATGCAGTCCTCCTCCCAAATCTTTTTCCAGCCTAAAATTGATTTTACTTAATAATGTTAAGAATATAGTAAATTAATTGTCAACAAATACAATTTTTAATAAATTTATTCTTTAAAAATGAGAACTGGAAAATATAAATTAAATTTAAATTTTTAAATATTTCTTTTTTTTTCTAACAACAATAGTCTCGCACCAAAATTTAAGGTATGATCATCGAATTTTTTCTCTATTTTAGTTTAATATTTATTAGCTCTTGATGCACATGTATATTTTAGCCTTTTGTCTAGCCTATTCAATCAATTAATTAATTATTATTTAATTATGTTAAGATACATATGCATACAAATACAGGGTAGAATTTTTAAAGAGTTATTACCCATGCCTTTAATTACTAATATTACATTTAATTTGTATTGTTTAACAAAGGTACTCGATAACTTTGGGTATCACATATTTTTGAAGAAAGAAAAATTTGTAATATTGGATACTTGTTATAATTACTATTTATTGTATAATTTTGTAAATTAAAGTCTTAGTATGCATGTGTTTTTTGGGTTAGTAGTAGTAAAATAAAATGGGGAAAAGTATAAAGCATTGAAAAGTAGTCAATTATAAGGAAATTTGGAATAAAAATATCAATTTTTAATCAATTACTTCATAGTGCAATTGAAGACTCAGTGGCACCATTTTTTATCAAAAGCAAATAAATAGACCTTACGAAGAGAAGAGTGCGATGATGCATTACAATATTTTTTTAGATTCTTAGAATAAATGAATAAAAGATATGCTTTGCCTTGTCGTGACATGACAAAAGTCTCAAGTGGTTCCCTACCACTTGCTATGACATAAGAAACATGTTATAAACAATGTTTTTTCAAGCCAAGTGTATGTAAGATTCTCTGTACACATGTATCTATGTAAGAACAAATATATGGCATTAAAATTCAAAACACAAAATCCATGCTTGTTATCCACCCTACCATTTTGGCATCATGGAGCCTCGAGGACACTAGCCAAACCCCCAAGTAATAAGAGTATGAAACGTCCAAAAAAAATTTATGGAGTTCCATTATACATCACATAATATCAAATTTGAGCAAAATATAGTGTTCTCATATATGTTCTATCATATTGAAGTGTTTCTTTGTTGTAGTAACTTTGTAAAAAATAAGCATCATGATTTTGGTGTGATTTTGTATACTGTAGCCTAGTACCTCCAAATAGAAGAGAGTGGCATTTCAATGGGTGAGAAAGCAAGATCATGAATGAACCATAAAAAAATTAGTAAGTATATGGGTAAAATCAATATAAATAATCTGAAACTAGAAATAATTAATAATACTTACAATTGGTTCACTGAATTTATTTATTGATAATGGAAAAGTTTTTTACTTACATGTATTGTAGATAGTGTTTAACAAGCATGAACAACATTGGATTGAGTTGTTGGAGCATTAAACAATTTGAAATAGACAATTTAGAGTGCACTATTTATTTTCAGATGCCTATTGTACCTATGCAACATTATAAAGGAAATTATATAGATCTACAATAAAAGAGATTAGACATATACATATGCATATACATATATCCATATACATACATATACATACATATACATATACATACATATACATACATATACTTACATATACATATACATATATTACTTTTCATTGAATTTGAATTGGAGGGTTTCAACATAGATGTGCTCCAAAATATGCAAGAAAATATATTGATTATGTTGTATTGTTGAAAGAGCTATTGTGGTCTTCATTTTAGAGAAGACTATAGTAAATAAACGTCATAGGCTATTGGTTGTTATATGTTCCCATGTTTTGTAAACATATTTTTGCATACACATCTTAGGCATAAAATGTAAATAAAGTCATTTTGTGTGGGTATTTTGCATAGATGATTAATTTATTGTTCATGTATTCTTGTTATATATTTCTATCTTTGGCATTACGCCCATTTTGTATATTTTAAAGAGATTATCGCTATGTTTTGGATGGAAAAATTATAGTTAAAATGAGACAATGTTGTAATTTTTTTTCCCTTGGTTTACTGTTTTAGTTATCTCTATGCATCTTTATGCACCTTTTTAGTCATTATACAGTCTTTATGGTGTGAAGAATGGAGATTTGTGGATGGCTCTCCAGGTGAAACAGATGAGAAAAAAAGAATATCATGTAGCATATTGATACAAGATTTGAGCTACATTCTTTGGAAATAAATATTGAAGACAAGCAGAGAAATTATATAAGAGGTGTTAGAGTGACTAATTTATTGTTCATGGCTTTCACTCTCTGCTTATTATTCCTTGTTATATGTTTGTATCTTTAATTTTATACCAATTTTGGAGACTTGAAAGAGATTATGCCTTTGTATGGATGGAGAAATTATAGGTAAATCTTCTTTCTTTCATTAAAAAATATGGTGAGGGTTGGTAATTTTTTCACCCTTCGTTTATTGTTTGTAGTTATCTCTATGCACCTTTGGTGTTATACCCATTAACATAGGAGAAATTTTAGATTAACATAGGAGCAATTGCATATGTGTGTGTGTGTGTGTGTGTGTGTGTGTGTGTGTGCAAAGGGCTAGTATGAAAGCATAAACATTTTGGAGATAAAAATTATAGTTTAGTGGTTGTTAAGTGTTATTCTAATAGCTATTTTACAATTTCTCTATTCACCTATAATATTTAGTTGCAAGTAATGCACCTCAAATTTTCAATTAAGTCTATGGTGTTAATACCCATTTTGTGTAGGGTATTGGAGCCCATTGGCTTTACCACTTCTATTTAATGTGGGTTGACTATGAAATAATGTAGCTTGAATATTCAATTGACAACTCAACTATTACATAGACTAGTTATCTTGTATTAATATGATTAATGTGGGTTTTCAATCATGTGCCATCTACCTATGATTCTTAAGTGTTTTTCTAATAGTTCTTTTACAATTCCTCTATTTTGTCTATAATATTCATTGACAAATAATGTAGCTTAAATTTTGAACTAAGGAGCTAACTGTTACATAGATTGCTTTTGTTATATCAATATCCACTTTCTCATAGCAAACTCTTCATTATTGTAGGCCACCTATTATATTCTCCATGGTGTTAAGGTCTATTTAATGTGAGTTTCTAACCATCTATGCTTTTCCTATGATTATTAAGTGTCTTTCCACTTATATAATAGCTATTAGAATGAAACTTATGTGGTGCTAAATATTATACAGAAAAGCCACATTAAATAGAATTTTAAAATATGCAACATAGAAAAGGCAAACTACGAAAATGAATAGTTTGTTATGGGGATCTAGAAAGAAGAGTGCCATGAAGAACAATTTGTCATGTGGAACTTCAAATAGATGAGGGGAAATAAATATCATGGAACATATTTATAGATCACATATAACATGTTGCATCCAAATAAAATAACCATGACAATTAATAGTTTGTTATAAGGACATTGAAACAGATGAAGGAAAAAGAGAATCATCAAACATATTGGTACAAGACAAGCAACCTATGTAACAATTGCAAGATGTATTAGAAGAACACTTTAGAATCACATGTAAATGGGATATGAATAGGAACCATTCACCTTTTTCCAATTTTTTTCACCTGTGTATATTTTTCTACCTCTTAAACTTGTATTTGATGTGGGTTTTTTGACCATCTATCATTTACGTATGATTCTCAAGTGTTTTTGTAATAGCTGTTTTAGAATCTCTCAAATGGAAGATCATTTAAAAAATATTTTATATGGAAGTTTAACATATGGAGAGTTTCTTATATAAAGCTTTTGTTGTACAAAATGCATATAGCACTAAGGATGAACATAGATAACAATGAACAATAGGCAGAGGGAACATAGCGTACACAGGCCAAAAAAAGAAACTAGTCAAAAGGTAGAGGTCAATCTTATGTTTAATAAAGAGTAGAACAAGTAAATACAACAATAAAGACCTTGTTATAGTCAGCTTCAAAGAGATGAGAGAAAGAGAATATCATGAAACATATTAATACAAAACAAGAAATCTATTTATTAGTTGGCATTTACCTATCAGCTATTTGTTTGAAATTTCCACAGGGGTTTCCATTAGAGTAGCTGTGGTTAGAATTTATCAACACATCTAGATATATTTTTTTATTAGCTGAAAAGGAAACTAGACGAGCATGGAAAAATGTAATGTGTACAATAGACTATGTTTATTGTAGTCAAGTGCATATAAGAATCCATGCATGAATGTATATATATATATAGTGACAAATATATGGATGCTATCTAGCCATGGAGGAAGAAAAGGGTTGAATGTATAGCTCAAGAAAATATATATCTATTAAAACAAACCTTGTTTACACTTATAGCTATGGTTGTCTTTTAGGTACCAACTATCCAACACATGGGATTCATATCACATTCTCCATCTATGTTTGCATTGATCCCAACATGATATTGCTACAAAGCAACATTTTGTTTGAACATATTAAAATATGTCTCTAGTTAGATGCATATGGAATGGAAAAAAAGGCATTGCAAAATGAATTACAACAACAATAGAAGCCAAAACGCTATAGATTGCCGACCAAAATAGTTGGGAAGCTCTCTGATCTGGTATCTAATAGAGGTGGATGGCAACTTTGTTGAGTAGCCTGGTATGAAACCAACACCACAATGTGTCACTTCACAATAGAAGAAAAACAATAGAAATCCTTATATTAGAAAAAATAATATTACATGTACTACCTTGAGTGGCACCGAGCAACAATGCTAGGATATATCAACCTTGACAAGACCGAAAACCTACCATTCAATTTCCATTGAACAAGACAACTAGTTCCATGACTAGAAAATGATGTGGTCAACAAACTCCATCATCATTGTAAATAGGCCCAAGCAACTCATCACAAATAGCATGGAGTTTTATCATAATTTAAAAAAACAAAAATCAATCTAGAAAAGACTATATATTTTTGAATGCAATATATAGGAAGAGTGCAACAGTGAAATGATGAAAAATAGAAGTTTGTAGATAAATATTTGTAGCTATTTGAATGAAATAGAGCTAATAGAAAAACTAACAAGAAGACATAAGAATCTATGGAAGAAAAGCATGAAGTATAAATGTCAAAACTCAGGGTATATAGGTAGAGAAAATAGAAAACACATGGTTAAAAAAAATTAATCTTATTACTAGTAAAATGTAACATATTTTCTTTTAGAATTTTCTAGAGTATGTGCATATATAGTTTAATATACTAGAATGTTCAAAACATGTTATTGAATTATAGAATTTTTGGCCTCCACTTATTGTTGGTTGCAATATTTATGCATCTTTGACACTTGAAGTTGTTTGTATCTACATATGTATCAATTTGTAATAGCTACAACTATATGTTTAGAGTATTGAATGTTAAAATTGGTTGAAAGAGAATTGTAGGTATGCTGATAAAGAATTGACATCATGGAATTTAAGAACACCTGGACAAACATGGATTGGTGGAATATATAGAAGGGTGTATTCTTTTGAATTCCATATACATAAAGTATGACACAACAAAATATTAAAACAAGAAGTTAGCAAATTAATATTTAAGGGTGCATATTTTCATATTGAATTTGACAAAAATGTATTAATGAAGGTACAGAAGATAGTAAATAGGAACAAAATTATCTTTAATGTGAAAAGCTAAAGAGAGTGCAAAGCATTCAATAAATGGGGAAAATTTAATGTGGAAATCAAACACAGAGTATATAGGCATAGAAAATGGGAAACAAAGCATAGGTGCATTTAATTGAAAACCAATCAATGAAATAAAATAGAATATTGTTGAATTTTTTTGTGGAATAGTTGAATATATATTCTAATAGAATCAAACAATCCGAAACATGCCACTAGCTTGTACGAGTTTTGTCCTCTGCTTATTGTTGCCTAGTATCTTTGTCCATGTTTGGCATTATACCCTTTTTGCACAGATTATTACATGGTATGCTTTTGTAAAATTTAGCTTAGAAATGCTTGAAAAGATGATGGTATACAGTTTGGACCAAATGCAAGAATAATTGTTCTGGAAATTTTTCTATAAGTGGATGTACGAACTAGGGGTAGAAGCATATGGCAAGGGTTGGATTTGTTCCAAACGTGCCTCTTCGCTGCAACAATGAGTAGTGTATTTTTGTTGCTAAGTCTGGAGTATCTTTCAAATGAGAATGTTGGATCAATGCAGAGTATTTCAATTGATTTAACACAAGAGATAGTTATAAAAGTCAACCCTTTCCTCTCTTTTCTGCCTATGCTTATCATTGCTCTATCTAATTTTAATCCTTGTGCTTTATGTATTGTGATTCCCCATGCCATGGTGAGTGGGAATTATGTTCGACTACCCCAAGTTATAGCTAGGATGGGGATGCCTCTTGGGTTTTCTGGGTCCCATGGTGGGCCAATGTAATTTTTGAAGCAAATAAAAACATAGTTAGGTGGATTTGGCAGTTTGAAATGTGCATTGTACGCAATAGTTGTAACAAGACCAAGGGATCCATTAGCTAGGCCAACTTGAATCCATAAACTTGTTGTTAGCATCACCTATTCACCAACACAAAGTAGCAGTTCTAGCAGAAGTTGGTCATCATCTCCATGATCATATGTCTATTGTTGTGCTACTCAAGCAATGCTAATGGCTATGGGGTAGGTTTAACTATTTGCTATTTTTCTGTGGTGAAATACAACTAAGTCATTTGTGGCAAACAAATGTGTAGAAACATAAAATTATTCAATTTTTGTGGCTAAGAACATTTAATTTGTTTGTTTCATAAGCTCTTCCCAATCATAAGGTTACAGTCAATGATTGTGAAGCATAAATAGGGGTATCCATGATAGGTGGCAACTGGGCAAGATCACCAACAAGGATGATGGAAACACCATTGAATGACTCCCTCTAGTTATCAGGGAATGCTTGGTGCAATTGGCTATCTATTTTCAGTAGCAACTTTGGGCCTAGAAAACTCATTTGATCTATCAAAATGTATTGAATATATTTAAATTGTTCTTGGAATATTGTAAATTCCTAACTTTGCAAAGGATTCATATCCTTTATGGGAAACTAGAGGGCTATATGGATTGTGGAGGTGCATATGTTGTACATAGCAACACCTGTGGGAGCCAATGTGAGCAATGAGCTATTGGATCTAGTAGTAGATGTGTTTATTTGTTGTCTAATACAATTTATCAAAAATATTTTCCAGTGCCAGCTATCCCTTGAATGATCATGCAGAGAGGGTATTTTTGGGGAAGGTTGCATGTGATGAGACTAGATGATTTGAAGATCCAATTATTGCTTTGGTGAAAGCTAATGGGATGATGCATTTATAGGAAAAAAATATATTGTAGCTTGCTCACGCTATGCCCTAGATGATGGGATGAACTATAAATAAATATTATGAAGTTGTTTAGGCACATGGTTTGTATTCCATGAATGGTTCATATCAAAGTCCCACCTACCCAACAATTGGAGTTGATTTATACTGAAGTTAGTAGTTGCACCAAGCTGAGAGAAAAATTCCCATTCATATTCATCCATAGAACGTCGATGGTTCAAATCATCAATATCATTGAAATGTTCTTCTTCAATTGTGGATGCAACTGGAAATCTATTAACATGCCAAGGATGATAACCAACTATTTTTAAAACCAATTTTGTATGATCTCCTGTTTGGTAAGACTTATATCTATTTATATGTTTCAGAAAGGTTTGTATAACATAATTTCAGTCCAACAAAATGTCTCAAACATTTTTGTATCTTCAACAGGAATAGTCTTGAACAGTGGGTACACAAGGACAATTGCAGGCTGGTGTGTTAGTTTCCATTAGGCTTTTTGTGTAGCTTTGAATGTGTATATAAGTGGACTAATTCAATTAGGGATACACCAGCTAGCTTTGGAGGCCTTTGCATATATAAATGAATATAATTTATTGGAAAGTCTTCATCAGAATCATCTTTATTTATACGAAACCATGTTTTTTTTTTTCCAACATTCAAATGAACATATTTTTGGCTTGAAGTGAGAAAACGAAATTTTTGTAACATATGGCATGTCTCCTATGTAGAGATGTCATGCTCCACGAGAATATTCATCATGAATTTTTGATATGCAAGCAGTTCTATATCCTCAACTATATTTGTATTTGCAAGTGTTTTCAACATATCAAGATACTTTCCCAATTTCTTCACAAATTTAGTTGCATATTTAGAAATATAATTTAAAATGATTTTCCTAGAAACAACTACCTGAAAGTCAACATTGTCATGCCAAATTGTAAGCATGACTGGGCAATGAATATTTAGGTGATCATTATTTCTTGTTGACTTGTAGGATTTCTTAGACTCAACATCAAATGTCAATCTAGAGGTAAGCCATTTAACCAAATACCTTTATTTGATTAAATTCATCGATTTTCCTCTCTTAATTAAATAAATCATTTTATTTAATTAAGTCATTCTCTCTTGTTACTTAAATCAATCAATCTGATCTAATTATCTCTATTTAATTAAATAATTCATTTTATTTGATTAAATCTCTAAAGTCATCTTATTAAATTAAATAAATTAAAACCTTATTTGATTTAATCTAACATCAACCCTTTTAATTAAATAAACCAAAAATATTTATTTAATTAATGCTTTAATAATTTTCCTCTCATTTTGATTTATTTAAATCCAAAAATTTAAGTCAAATGGTCAAATTAGCTAATCTCCTTAAATTAATCAAATCCTGATTAATCTTAGTCTTAATCCATCAAATCCTCTAGTATTTTCCACTTGCACATGAAAATAGATTTAATTCATTTATTAAATCTCTATTTTCTCTCAACATGGCATAATAGAGGAATATTCCTTCAAATTTGAATTCAAATCCAAGTGGACTTTGTCCTTCCAACAAGGCATTTATTTCATCTAACATGTCCTTTTGCATTGAGCCAAGTGGCCATTATTCCATTTGACACTCCCTCCACCTTGTCATTTCACTAATTTCAAATATCACCTAATTGCATTTATGCGCACATTCATCAAAATGTGCACATCCTCCATCCATCCATCTCTTGACAAGTGGCACCTTGCTATTGGTTGAAAGTTAGTCCCACTTTGCTTCATTTCTGACATTTATCCAACTTGTAAATCTATAAATAATAGGCTTCATTCCTCATTTTAGCATCCACAATTTGATTAAAATTACTATACTCAAATCCATATTCAAGTTTTAGCGTTTTCATCCATTTTATCAAGTTTATAGCTAGGTTAAGTAGGTTTTTCATCATGGAGCTTCATTGAATCTTAAAAAAAGTGGATCATCCATCATCACATATCAATATTGCATCATAGGAGTTGGGAAAGGGCCAATTTTCACATCAAATTGGCACAAATTCCCCCATGGGATCAAGAGTTTTCTTGTTTAATTAGGATTCAATCCCTCTTTTATTGCTTTATTATTGTCTTCTTCATCTCTTTTCCTAATTTAAGCTTTGTAAATGGATTTCATGGGGAAATTAGATTCTAACTTGCATTTTAATCTTCTAATGTGTGTGTTTGTTGTGTTTTGTAGGTGCTAGGATCTTGGTTCACACATTTGGCACTAGAAGGAGGGCTTGAATTACAAATCTTAGAATTTTTTAAAAAAAATTCCTATTTTTTGATAGATTTGTTTGTTAATCCTTGTTATAGCACTTCTGTACACTATTTCGATGCTTCTACACACTATTTCAGTGCTTCTGCACATTGTTTTGACTCTTCTACCCATTGTTTTGGCAATTCTGTACACCTTTTCAGTGCTTCTACACAATGTTTCGGTGCTTCTATACATTGTTTTAGTGCTTCTGCACACTATTTTAGTGCTTCTGCACTCTGTTTTAGTGCTTCTGCACTCTATTTTGGTGCTTTTGTACACTATTTTGGCACTTTTGCACACTGTTTTAGTACTTCTGCACATTTTTTTAGTGCTTCTACACATTCTTTTAGCGCATCTATGCATTCTTTTAGCCCATATGCACATTGTTTTAGTGCTTTGATATTCAGTTTTAAAATGATGATATCTTGTTAGTACAAAGATATTTTTTGAATTTTTTTTTGAAATGGGTAGAATTTCATAAGCTATCCAATGGTGTAGATGTTTCTTAACTTTTATGGAGTTAAAATTTTCAATTTTACATCTAAAGTCAAATCATATTATAACTTGGTCTAATTTTTAGGGGTTTTATGCTTAATGATTCATCTAACCCATATATCCTCTTGTTTCTTGATCTCATCTAACATTTTGAGCATCTTTTCAAGTTAGGAAATCAAAAAGGGGAGGAGGAAACAAAAGAAAAGATTCTTATGACATCATTTCTCTATTGTATCAAGTGCCCTTAGACACTCTTGGAAGCAATTATAATTCCAAGTTTAAGGATTTTATCTCTTCAAGCTTTTAGGACTCAATAGATTTCAATTTGGGCTCTAGAAAGAACAAGACAAAAGGATTAAAAAGAACTTTAGGAAAATTTACTAGATTTCGTTTAAGGTTAACAATTGAACAATCAAATCTCACACTTCTTTTGGTGTACTAAAAAGAATTCACTTTTTCTTTATGGATTTAAAATGAACATGTGTCCTTTGTGCTTTGTAATCATTTTTGCAAAGTAATCTCATCTAAAAAGGTGTATGCAGTTCTCTAACACTTCATGATGATCTTGAGAATCACAAGTATTTTTGGTGACATTAATTTGCATAAAATATTGCATCCACAGTTCATTTTGGAATTAAAATTAAACACATCTTGTGAGTGTGAGTGGAACCTATCGCGTGTATTCTCTCTTTGTTTCTCAACAAAGATTGATCAATTTATGGATATGCTTGCTCACTTTTTTATCTTAGAGCGCCTTCATTGTGGGAAAAAGTATCACCCAAGGGAATGACTCAACCGGTAACACACTAAAGCCAAGTGTATTTCCAGTTGGAATATAAAAGTGGGTACTAGAAAAGAGGCTAGTATCATGTGGTTGGTTCTGATGAGAAGGGAAACAATGCTCTCTCACCTCAATGGATCAACTCCTATGAACGAAAAGTCCAAATTAAAACCCTTGTTGTAGAAAGGCCAAAATCCCTATCTATTTGTTGGTGCAGGAATGGTTGTTCTGAAGCCACCCCACACTTTTGTGATTTTTAGTAGAAATGGAAAGTATACCATGGGAGTTTCATGGGTGTTGATGTTTGGTTGCCATGTATAAGTGAGTGTCATGGAGGGGAACCAGTGGGGTCAATCATCTAACCATTAGCTAAAAATAAGCATAGTCAGACTTGTCCAAGTGGGGACTCAACAAATATAGTCTTTCATATCCATATGATTGTGCTTTTTTTTGCTTACAAAACACTTTTCTTGTTTGTAAACATTGGGAAACAATAATTTAATATTTTCATCAAAACTTCAAACCTTTTAGGAAGCAAATACAATTAACCAAATTCATGTGTTATTGCTTGCCCTTGGGATTTTATCCTTAGAGGTTTCTAAACACTTGGATCATATCTCAATTTTCTTACTAAAGTCAACAATAGGGAACTGTTGCCTTAATTTCCTTGATTTCCACATAACACACTTTATGGGATGATAAGAAATTAGGACATTATACATTTAGTTTGAAAATCTAATCAAATAAGGTGTTTGCGGTAAAAGCAACTCATTAATCAAGATGACATCAATTGAAACCCACACATGTGCTTGTTTATCTTTTATCTTATGGTATTTCAAGAAAAAAATGATCTTTTGGTTTGAAGTACTCTTAGAGAAAAGAATATTCTTCAAAACCTTGTCCTTGTAAACAAATTTCTTCTTAGGTTCATTTAGGATCAAACAACCAATCATTTCTTTCATCTCAAACATCAACCAAAACCCATATGACAAACAAATTTTGAACCATTGGAAAAATAATTCATACTAGACTTTTGGAAAAATACTCTTGAAATCAAAACAAAATCATATTGTTTGACTAGGTGTGTG
The DNA here is from genome assembly GCA_007258455.2 of Sequoia sempervirens. NCBI lineage: Eukaryota > Viridiplantae > Streptophyta > Pinopsida > Cupressales > Cupressaceae > Sequoia > Sequoia sempervirens. The sequence goes on from VDFB02055997.1 coordinate 282,611, forward strand.
TAGATGAATCCTTCTTCATACACTTAGTTAAATTATCACCTTGTCAAAAAATTCATTCCAATAAAAAATCTAACCTCTTGGAGTTTACGATTTAATTATCAAATCCAAATCCAAAAATCCAAATCAAGTTAAAATCAAAATCCAAAATCAAATCCAATATAAAAAATCCAAAAGTCCTAAAGTCTAGCATTGATCCAAAGTTCCTAAAAGTTCAACACCCATATCATTCACCCCTTTCATGCTTCATCTCATCATTGTTCCTAAATCCCTTAGAGGTCAACAAGGTCAAAACAAAAGAAGAACATGGAATATAAACTTGCTCCATACATCATGAGTGATCCAACTCAACCAAGCTATCAAAACTCACATTTGTACAATCCATACATGGGATCATTATCTCCTCCAAAATTCAATGGTACAACAAATGTGAGTATGCCTAATCTAAATTTTCGAACACCTTTTTCGATGTTAGATTTAAATTCAAGTCCAAACTTACAAATCTATCAACCAAACACTCAATGCATGAGTCTTCAACAAAATAACATCATCCCACCAAATCCATACATACCAAATGTGAATATACCAAGTACAAGTTTTCCAAACATGAACATTTCAAATTCACACTTGGTAAAATTTTGGGTAGATATGTTTACAAATCATACAAATATTGTTCAAAGTCCAAACAATATGTTAATGACTTTGTGTATTGATCCAAGTCAAGGTAACACCATGAAAAATCAAAGTTACGTAAACCACAACAGTATTCAATTTCAACCTATCATGCCAAATCTAAGCATCACCCCAAGTCAGAACATTTTCCAAAATAAAATTTTCTGTGATCCCATTCAAACACCTCAAGTGTACATTCCAAATCCACTTGAACAAAATCCAAATCAACTACATCAAGGGTGTCAAGATCAAAATCAAGATCAATTTGCTTCACTTGCAAAATTGATTGAATTATTGAGCCAAGAGACATTTTCACTCCAAAATAAATACACTCTACCACTGGTTGAACCATGTCATCAAAGCATTGAGTTGTGTCCACAACCACATCAAGAACAATATCTCCAATGTCAAGAGGTTGGATATCAAGATCAACAACAAACTGAATCACCCCATCTCGAAGATCAATCACCACATCCCAAAGATCAATCACCACATCTCCAAAATCAATCACCCTAAGGTCAAATTAAAGTACAAGTCTCATAGGGTAACAAACAAAAATATACACCCCTTGGGAAACCAATTGAATCAATCATTCAACAATTGGTACAAGAAAATATCAAGCTCTCTGTCTATGGGAACTATCAAGAACCCCTAATTAAACCACCAGGGTATAACAAGGAGCACCATTGTGAATTTAACAAAACAAAGGGACACACAACATCAAATTGTATTCGACTCAAAATTCTCATCCAAGACCTTATTGATCAATAGATAATCATTGTTTGGGATAATAATCAGGATTCAACCATTATTGATAGCATTGACAATCTCCCCACCACAGTTGTTGAAAAAAATTATCAAGATCTATCCATCAATGAGCACATTGAAGATGCTTGTACCTCATCCAATGAACAACTCACCATACATCAAGAGCCAATTTTTAGTCATATATTCAAGGAGTGTTAGAAATATTTGATCCTATTGACATAATCCATGACCTATCGACCAATGATCATGTTGAAAATGTCTCTACATCACCTAATGAGTTAGAGGACATATCTCAAGAATTTATTCCAAAGCATGATCAACATCTTTCACCAAAGTCTAGCAATGATCCTTTCCAAGAAATGTTGACATCCTTTTACCTCATGGTTATAGATATTGAAAGAATATTCAACTCAACATTTGATCCAAATCCACTCAAGATCAAAATGATATTGAGCCACTTCATATGCCTAATGAAGATATCCAAGAACCCCTTGTAAGCAATCCGTCCTTTGAAACTGACCCATGTCAAGAAATTGATCCAAAGCATGTCAAAAGCAATCCAAAAATTAATCAAGATCAATAATTTGTATCTCCAAGATACTACAATGATCTAATGGATACTCTCATAACCATACAAGGTGTTGCAAATGATGATTATATCCATATAGCACATACTCCTCTGTCTACCCATGAGATGCTTTCTATGGATGGACATGTAGATGATCTTTATTCAAAACAAGATTCCTTTTCTCCTAACATTATTGCACATAAAGAGCAGATTATTGATTCCTAAAATCAAACAAAGTTGTCAACATCAGAATCAAATATATCCCAAATTCAAACTAAGGACATCATGTATGAAGATATCCAACATTATCTACTCAAAGAAATAGCTCAGAGAGAATAGGATATTTTAGAGTCAATAGAGTAGCCAATTGAAACAATGACATCTGTAGTGGTCATTTATCAGAGCATGCTTACTGAACAAGTCATCTCAAAACAAGCAGAATCAAGGAACACAGGTACTACTAACACCATATAGGGGGAAACTTTATCTAGTGCAAGCATCAACATAGGGAGCACAAAAAATCCTTATGTTGAAACTAATGCCAATACTACAACCAGCCACAGATGAATCTTCATCCAACCATCATCCCATCCATGAATTGGAACCAACATCAAAAGAAATATTTGAATCAAAGCACAAAGAATGTTATCAAAGAAAAAGAAGCTAAGGAGGATAATAAACAAATCAAATACACATGGATACCAAAAAGTACAAAGAAGGATTAAATCCCAATCAAACTCCATTAATCAAATAAACTATGGGGAAAAATAAAAAAGGGAAAAGTATCCATCAAATATGTCCACAAAGGAAAAAGCAAGCTTCTCAAGCAACATACAAAGTATATCAAGAAGTTGGTCCTAATTCCACACACACTTCAATATCCACCCATCATTGCTCATCTTCCCAAGTTTGGAAAGTCAAAGGTTCCAAACTATCAACCAATCCATCTTTTATCCCTAAAAACACTCCACCCACACCTCCACACATGATATCCAATTATCACATTGACCATGTATTGGAAATAACCCTTCATCATAAGGATTCAGAAGGCACCCTATCATGATGTGCACACAAAGAAAAAGTTAACTTTGATATAAACAAAGCAGATCAGGAATCTCAAAAGTTGCTTTCAAGTGCATGTATCTTGGAAAAGAAGCTTCTTCAAGCAAGATATCAATGTCACATTATGACAGAAACATCTACATTGACACCACCAAGTGGTTCAAAATGAGCTTAAAATCTTTTACAAATACAAAAAAAAAAAAATCGATAAAAAATAGAAAAAGATCAAAATAATATAAAGAAAAAAATTGTCCTATAGTGAAAACCACTTCAGTGGCACTTTGTATGGGTACCATGATGAAAACCTGGAAAACAAGCATCATGTGTAAAGATTGAGCATCAACACACGCCAATTCAAGTAAAAGCATCTCATCTTATCCATAATAAATACAACATTCCATCCATCTTATCCATAATAGATCCATTCACCCATGAACCATTGATCCAATCCATTTTTCATTCATCTACATCCATAGTCTAAGTTATCTTGATCTTGGGGAAACTTTGGTACACACTTACACTTGCTTATGGTAAACATCTTAACATGGGTCATTTTCATTAATCGTATCCTACCCAACATTATCTAATCCATGAAGCACTATCCAAATGAGCATCATTTGTTTGAACACCTTATCTTATCACAAGATAATCCATATCCCTCCATCCATACACCTATCCAAGCATCCATCCATGGTAGTCCATACATTGCTAAACATTGGGGGTAGATATTTACATCTTGCTTCGAGAATAAATCTTGATCTATATCCTCCAACTTATGTGGTGATCTGAACATTGGAAAATGTGAAATCAAATTGGTCAAACCACTTGTGAACAAAAAATTCAAATCACTAGCCCATGGCATATTTTGATGAGAAGATGTTCCTTATAAAGTTTCATCGAACATCGAACATCAATCCAAACAATCACTATCAGTTGCATTTAATTTCCACTTCAAATATCACATCAAATCATCCAAAACAAACTTTTGCTCCAAATCAAGCTTCAAAATCCTGATCAAGCAAATCCAATAAAATCATCATCTCAGGATATCCTTCCCAATCCTTGTGTTGCTTAACACTATCCTTGCATTATTGTGTATCCTCAACAATGTTATCACTAATCAATCCCTCATCTTCTTAGGATATCCATCCTAATCTTTTTTTTTCTTAACACTATCCTTGCATTGTTGTGTATCCCCAACAATGTTATCATCATCAATTCATCAATCTAATCAATCAACCTTAGCTTGTTTTTTAGCAAAATATAAAAAAAGGTCACTAATATCATCACATATCCATATCCAAATCATCAAAATCATGTGAAAACCCAAAAACATTAAAAAAACCAAGAAAATGCAAAAGTAGGTCAAAAAGTCAAAAAAAATTAAAAAACATGGCATTTGAACTACGTCGTCTCTTAGCTTACACATAGGCAAGGCTAATCTTCTATCAGCCCCCAAGACTTCAAAATCCAAAAACATTCATAAAATCTCAAAAAAACCCCAAAAACATTGGAAAATCTAAAAATTAAAACATTTGTAAAACATCTTGAAAATACCAAAAAATATCCTCAAAACATTTGAAAAAGATCAAAAACATTCAAAAACCCCAAAAAATCCATTTGTCTCATCTCTCTTTCACCCACAATAATCTCATCCATAATAAATCAATTGTCACCCTCACCCTTTGGCAAAACAAATGGAAACTAGCACAACAATCAACAAAATCAAACTTCAAATGCAAAATCAAAATCCTGATAATTTTCAAACATGTCAATCAACCTTAAATATCAAAATCCTATCAAAAAACTTGTCAACCCATCATCATCCTACACAATGCATATCCTACGATATATCGTTTCGACAATGGGAATCATTTTGGATATCACTTTGGATTCTTATCCTACCCAAAACACATCCGCTTGGTTTGTGGTATGAAGAACATTGAATTTTTTGTGTGCTTGATTTTTTCTTTTGATTTATCTTGTTGCGCTTATTCCAATGACCTCTTGATGATGTCTAATCAAAATGATTTAGAGAGAAAGGAATGGGGCATTGATAATTATCATTTTATCTACGGTGCTTGTTGGATATTCTTGTAATATAACTTTGGTCATGCGTGCTTTGTTTGGTTTGTAGGGAGGGTGTTTTGAATATCTTGTTGACCACATAGTAAGGCTCGCCTTTCTATGTTTTGGTTTGAGATGTTTGAGATATCTAAAATTACATTTTGGATAAGATTTTGTATGCCAGGTGTGAACAAGGATATTCCTATCTGGTTGTTGAGTCAAAGTCCATTACACTAGGTACAACACCATCCTAGCCTTTATACCTTGATGCATCGTACCTATGTGTGTTATCAAACATAAGATAATTGGTCCTTTAAAAATCCTAACTCCTTGGAAAGAAATCATCATCATCATTATCATCATCTCATGTCTTGTTAGAATCCATTTTTTTCTTCTATCTCTTGCTTTTCGGACTAACAAGGTACTAAGATAGTTAATCAAAATTCATCATCATCAATGAATCTATCCTGCATCCACAAACTATCAGCATACTGTATATCATATCATATCATATAAGAAATATTGATCATCTTACATGCATTGCATTTCATCATTGCATAATATAAATTGGTTATTCTAACCATCTCATAAACCGTAAATTAATCATCCATTCGCATAATCACAAAACCATCATCATATCATATCATGTGCATCCATATCATCCATGCATCATCATCTCATCCATTACATATAAACATCATAATCATCTCATTTATATCATCAATAATGTAACTGTCATGGTACGAATTAGGATCAAGTGTGTGTAATATATCAAAATAGACATGAGGTTACCTGATCCAGGTGGATCCAGAAGACCTCAAAATTTCATAGTCTCAAAATCAGTCAAAAGTAGTCTTAGATCGAAGAGCACGATGACACGATGCTAACGCAACTTGAATCACGTCAAAAGGAGATCGTAGGTGGAAGTTATGCTTGGTCAAAGGTCTGGTCAAATAGGGTACCAGGGGCCGACAAGAAGTGAAAAAATTGATCATCTCAAAATTCATCAAAATTGATGTCAAATCGAAGTGCTCGTCAAGACGATTCTGATGGCATTTGTTTCATCAAAAATGAAGCTCCTATGATGGAGAAATGGTTGGTCAAAGTTTTAGGTTGACTTGGTGGACTTGGAGGTACAGGGGATGATGTTAGCATTCGTACATGATGACATCAGCAATCTGTAAAAATCTGAAGTGGACCAATCAGGTGCTGACACGTGTCCATCCATACAGGTGATGTGGCATGCTGTACAAGGTGATGAGGAAGATGATGTGGCTCTTCGTACTCTGATGTGGCGTCACAGTTGTGGCATACATGGTGGACAACTCGGCAGCTTGGTCAGCGTACACATCAGCGTCTCCGACGAACAGGTGTCGACACGTGTCCCTGCGGAATCGGTGAATTTTTTGGTCTATTTTAGCAAAATATTTGGAGGGCTCGATCCCCTAACCTGGCCCGAAATAGCCCACGGGTGCACCGTTGCATTGTCGACGCCGTCGCTACTATTTATAGACTGCGGTTTATTTTGTTAAGAGTTTCGACGGATAATATTGTTAAAAATGGTTGGCGGGGTTCGAACCCCCGACCAATAGTATGCCAAAAACATAACGCGTCGTTAGACCACTAATAGCGGTTTAACCATATATGGAGTTTTTTTTGTTTTGTTAAAGGTTTGTTGGCCAAGCCTAACAAAATGAGGCTAAATGGCAAAGATTCACTCCAACCACCTGAAAGAAAAGATTATAAAGAATAAAATTGTTATTTTTCGAGTTGTTAGAGGAGGTTAAATCATTAATTTGATTGTTAAGCCTATTTTGGCTTAATTTTATGTATAAAAGGAGGAGAAAAGTGAGTGTTCTCATTCCGAGAATATGGAGAATTGAGGAGTCTTGTGAGAATTTTTCTCTTGGGAGAATTGGGGAAATTCTTTTAAAGTGTGTTCTCATCTCTTAGCTCTTGGAGAGTTTTTGTTGCTCTTAGTAAAGGGTTATGGGGAAGTGAGAATTTTCTTATAATGGGCTAAGTGGTCTCTAGGGAGAAGAGATAATAACTTAGTGAGTCCTTGAGGATTTGTTTGACTTTTGAAGTCATTTGTAAAGGCTTGACGCCTATGTACTCTTGTGTGAGTGTGAGTTGCAGTTTCATTCTCTGAAAGCATTGTAAAACTGACAGAAGGACTGAGCAGGGTGCGAGAAAGTTCTTGTCAAGACAGTGTTTCAACGGGAAGAGCCTGAAGTGCAAGAATCTTCCTTGGTAGCAGATTGTAACTCAGTGAAAGACCATGGTGATGTAAAAGAAGTTACATCATAGTAATGGCATTGATCACGCTTATTTGCAGATCCGGAGACGTAGCCAGATACTGGTGAACTCCATTATCAAATCTCTTTGTCTCTCTTTTCTTGGTGCTTGATTCTATCAGCTTCTTTACTTTCCTATGTTTTATGTGTTTATTTGCTCAATTCACAAGCATCGTCAGTTTCGATCTTAAATCAAATATGTATCCTAGTGAATCTAACAAATTGTTAAGTGATTTATAGTAAGGAGTTTACAGATCAAGTTGGTATCAGAGCTAGTCTGACAAGTTGCAGGTTGTGGAATACTTGGAGCAAATTCAAGAAGTGAGGTGAGATGTCATCACATAAGGAAAATTAGTTTCCTTTTGTCTTCGATGTAGAATTTTATAAGACCTTCATGGTGATGAAAGCCAAGGTTGATGAAATGTATGAGGAATGGAAGTTTGAAAAAGAAGGCTTGTTGAAGAAAGTCAAAGATGCAGACTCAGTGAAATCTCCTCATTCTTCTCATTCTCTTCCTTGTTCTCTTGGTGATTCTGAGAAACAATCTCGAAGTGTTGGATTGAGTTTTTCAACCAAAATGGACTATGAAGGAAAGGGGCTTGGTAGTCATGGACAAGGCATGGTTGAATCTGTGAAGATGGAAGCTGGACCTCGCTATGCAAGATCGGGGTATGGTGAAGGAGAATGCTCCAAGGCAGTGGACACAAAGAATTCTCTGAAAGAAGAACCATTCCAAGAATGATTTGAGAGAGGTGATGGCACATCACTTTCAGGCAGTGGTGACACATGCATGATGTCCAAGAGAAGGATGAACATAGATTCTTCTCAGCATGCATGCACCAAGGGTGACCATCAAAGGTATAATAAAACTGATTGTTCCAATGTTTCTTTTGATTTTAAGAAGATTGGCAATGTAAAAAGTTTATGGTATAGAAGACCATGCAGATTTTGTGGGTTGAATAACCATAGTGTTGCCAAGTGTTGGAAAAGAATGGCTTTGTACAGGAAGGTAGAGTCAACTAGGAAAGGGACACTGTGTAAAGACTCATCTCCAATTCAGAAGAAAGAGAAGGGAAAGAAAGTTTGGATGTTAAAAACACCTTGCTCCTATTGCAACATAGGTGGACATCAGGAAGCTAACTGTTGGAAGCTTCATCCAGAGCTTCATCCAAAGAAGGACAAGAAGAAGATTGCAATTGATTCTCAATTGGTGAACACAGGGAAAATGAAGAAGCTCATGTATGTGAGGAAAACTTCTTCACTCATGTGTGCAAAGGTGGGAAAAGCAGATGGTTTGAAGCATGAAAATGAAGTAGTTGCTTGTAAGCCTAACTATCATGTGTTTCAGGGATCATTAGTGCCGCAACATGATGATTTGTCATGGAAACCTATTAAGAGGATTAGAAGTATTGTTAGCTCATTGTCATTATCATCCTTGTATTTTTTAATGTGCTAATGTTTTGTACATGTATAGTAGCTGGGATAATGAATATAGAAGGATGTGAGAAAATGCAAATGGGTAGCAATGTGATTGCAGTTTTCATAATTGTTGTACAGCTTTTTGATGAAGTAGGTGCACAGAAAGGGTGGACAGATATTGGATAGGTGGGAAGGAGTTTCTTCTCACATCAAGTCTGATTGAGAACCTTTTGGAGGTCCAAAAGTTCCTCAGTGGGGAGAAATGATCTAGGTGGATCCAAAAGACCTCAAAATTTCATAGTCTCAAAATCAACCAAAAGTAGTCTCAGATCGAAGAGCACAATGACACGATCCCGATGCAACTTGAATCGCATCAAAAGGAGATCGTAGGTGGAAGTTATGCTTGGTCAAAGGTCTAGTCAAACAGGGTACCAGGGGCTGATAAGAAGCAAAAAAATTGATCATCTCAAAATTCTTCAAAATTGATGTCAAATTGAAGTGCTCGTCGAGACGATTCTGACGACATTCGTTTCATAAAAAACGGAGCTCCTATGATGGAGAAACAGCTGGTCAAAGTTTCAGGTTGACTTGGTGGACTTGAAGGTACAAGGGATGACGTCAGCATTCATACATGATGACATCAGCAATCCATAAAAATCTGAAGTGGACCAATCGGGTGCTGACACATGTCCATCCATACAGGTGACGTGGCATGCCATACAAGGTGACGTGGAAAATGATGTGGCTCTTCGTACTCTGACATGGCATCACAGTTGTGGCATACGTGGCAGATAACTCGGCAGCATGGTTAGCATACACGTTAGCATCTCCAGTGAATAGGCACTCGACATGTGTCCCTACAGAATCGGTGAATTTGTTGGTTTGTTCTAGCAAAATATTTGGAGGGCTCGATCCCGACCTGGCCCGAAACAGCCCACAGGTGCACCATTGCATTGTCGATGTCGTCGGTACTATTTATAGAGTGCGGTGTATTTTGTTAAGAGTTTCAGCGGATAATATTGTTAAAAATGGTTGGCGAGGTTGGAACCCCTGACCAATAGTATGCCAAAAACATAATGCGTTGTTAGACCACTGATAGCGGTTTGACTGTATATGGAGTTTGTTTTGTTTTGTTAAAGGTTTGTTGGACGAGCCTAACAAAATGAGGCTAAATGGCAAAGATTCACTCCAACCACCTGAACAAAAATATTGTAAAGAATAAAATTGTTATTGTCCAAGTTGTTAGAGGAGGTTAAATCATTAATTTGATTGTTAAGCCTATTTTGGCTTAATTTTATGTATAAAAGGAGGAGAAAAGTGAGTGTTCTCATTCCCGGAATATGGAGACTTGAGGAGTCTTGTGAGAATTTTTCTCTTGGGAGAATTGGGGAAATTCTTGTAAAGTGTGTTCTCATCTCTTAGCTCTTGGAGAGTTTTTGTTGCTCTTAGTAAAGGGTTTATGGGGAAGTGAGAATTTTCTTATAATGGGCTAAGTGGTCTCTAGGGAGAAGAGATAATAACTTAGTGAGTCCTTGAGGATTTGTTTGAATTTTTAAGTCATTTGTAAAGGCTTGATGCCTATGTACTCTTGTGTGAGTGTGAGTTGCAGTTTCATTGTCTGAAAGCATTGTAAAGCTGACAGAAGGACTGGGCAGGGTGCTAGAAAGTTCTTGTCAAGACAGTGTTTTAGCGGGAAGAGCTTGAAGTGCAAGAATCTTCCTTGGTAGTAGATTGTAACTCAGTGAAAGACCATGGTGATGTAAAAGAAGTTGCATCATAGTAATGGCATTGATTATGCTTATTTGCGGATCTGGAGACGTAGCTAGAAACTGGTGAACTCCATTATCAAATCTCTTTGTCTCTCTTTTCTTGGTGCTTGATTCTATTAGCTTCTTTACTTTCCTATGTTTTATGTGTTTATTTTCTCAATTCACAAGCATTGTCAGTTTTGATCTTAAATCAAATCTGTATCCTAGTGAATCTAACAAATTGTTAAGTGATTTATAGTAAGGAGTTTACAGATCATTACCCATGGCTAATGACTATCTACATCATCAAATCTATCTACATCAAACATTTGAGTTGAACTAATCTTAAACCTCTTTGTTGAGAGATCAATCCTCGAATTGAACCTCTTCACTCGATCTCTCGAGGGGGTAGTAGACTAGCATAATTATTTTTGTTGGGGTAGCAGTGGGGCATTAGAAGAAATTAGAGAATTTTTTGGCTTTTGATCAAGATAGTTTATTCTTTGAACCAATGCAGCACGTACTTTTCATGAAAGAGGGGCAAAATGTAGACATGGAAAATATACCGATTCACATTGCACATCTGATCCCAACTACTAACATTGTTTCATCCTAAATCATCCCTCAGTCTAACCATTTAACCAAATACCTTTATTTGATTAAATTCATCAATTTTCCTCTCTTAATTAAATAAATCATTTTATCCAATTAAGTCATTCTGTCTTGTTAATTAAATCAATCAATCTGATCTAATTATCTCTATTTAATTAAATAATTCATTTTATTTGATTAAACATCTAAAGTCATCTTATTAAATTAAATAAATTAAAACCTTATTTGATTGAATCTAACATCACCCCTTTTCATTAAATAAACCAAAAATATTTATTTCATTAATCCATTTATCATTTTCCTCTCATTTTGATTTATTTAAATCCAAAAATCTAAGTCAAATTGTCAAATCAGCTAATCTCCTTTAAATTAATCAATCTTGATTAATGTTAGTATTAATCCATCAAATCCTCTAGTATTTTCCACTTGCACATGAAAATAGATTTAATTCATTTATTAAATCTCTGTTTTCTCTCAACATGGCATAATAGATGAATATTCCTTCAAATTTGAATTCAAATCCAAGTGGACTTTTTCCTTCCAACAAGGCATTTATTTCATCTTACATGTCCTTTTGTATTGAGCCAAGTGGCCATTACTCCATTTGACTCTCCCTCCACCTTGTTGTTTCACTAATTTCAAATATCACCTAATTGCATTTATGGGCACATTCATCAAAACGTGCACATCCTCCATCCATCCATCTCTTGAAAAGTGGTACCTTGCCATTGGTTGAAAGTTAGTCCCACAATGCTTCATTTTGGGCATTTCTCCAACTTGTCAATCTATAAATAAGAGGCTTCATTCCTCATTTTAGCATCCACAATTTGAGCAAACTTACTATACTCAAATCCATTTTTTTTATTGTTTTTAGACTGTAGGAATCAAGTAGCATGACCCCCTATAAACTGCAGTGCACCTGGTAAACTTTTTAACGTGACCAGTGGCGCTAGCGCGATACGCCCTCTAGTACCACGGGACAGGGGAGACTAGAACTCGTGTCCAGCAGAGCCGCAACGGAATTACTTAGCGAACCGAGCTAGGGCCCCCACCCTACTCAAATCCATATTCAAGCTTTAGCATTTTCATCCATTTTTTCAAGTTTATAGCTAGGTTATGCAAGTTTTTCATCATGGAGCTTCATTGAATCTTCAAAAAAGTGGATCACCCATCATCACATATCAATCATGCATCATAGGAGTTAGGAAAGTGCCAATTTTCACATCAAATTGGCACCAATTCCTCCATGGGAGCAAGAGTTTGCTTGTTTAATTAGGATTCAATCCCTCTTTTATTTCTTTCTTATTGTGTTCATCACTTTTCCTAATTTAAGATTTGTAAATGGATTTCATTGGGAAGTTAGATTCTAACTTGCATTTTAATCTTCTAATGTGTGTGTTTGTTGTGTTTTGCAGGTGCTAGGATCTTGGTTCACACACTTTAGAACAATTATACATTCTGAGCAATCTGTGTGCAAGGCAACATGGATTCCAAGCTAAAACATATCTACCAAAAGAGTGCCTTGCCATGGTAAAAATCATGGTGTTGTGACTAATCAAGAGTGTCCATGTTGGGGGCTCTTGGAAGCCATAAAAACCATGCACATGTGTAGAGCCACGATGCTTCCATTCATATCTATACCAATAATATTTTGCATGCAATAGCTTTTCAATCATCTCTTCATGGAGAATTGAGAATCTATGATGGAGATATAAAGATGTTATATGTGGATTTTGAACAACAATATCTATTAGTGTCTTTGTTGAAGGCTCCATCGCTAAATGAGCCACATATGAGAAAAAAAATTTCATATCAGCCTATTTTGTGTCTACGCAACCTAAAGTAAAAAAAAGGGTATGTATTCCAAGTTGTTCAATCATTGCAGATAGTTGGGCCTGACAAGAATTACAAAAAGAACAAATCCCATGCAATGATGCACCGATACACATTAGCTGCTTAGCTAATCTGGCCATCAAAAGCAGCTTGAAGATCTTCATGTAATGTAGACAATGACCTATTTATTTTTTCTTCCAAATCCCCTCTAACAAATACATATATAGTTTGTTGGTTGTTATGTCTCATTATCAAACTATAGAGGAAATACCTAAACCTAACATATTTTCCAAATCTATGGTCAAAATATCTCATTAAGTGGAGGGCATATTCATGTAAGTGAATTCAAACATTCCTCAGTTGGAGGGGAAGTGTTGTTCCAGTGGGAAACAATGTTGGAAAGGCCATTGTAAATAAACCTTATGTGTTGTATTCACTAACAGGAGAAGTGCTAATTTTAGGCCAACACAAAATATTTTCCCCTCTTTTTTCAATTTGTAATACCTCTTTGATTGCTTGGAGCTCCCATCTAGCATTTGGAAAGGAAGGGATAATGAGGAAAATTTTGAAGAGAAATTTTCATCTTGAGCAACATTTGTTGAGCTGGTTGATGGCATTAGGTCTTCATTGGAAACTTGCTCTATTGTATGCAAGAAATTGGAGACATTAACAACAATATCAAGTAACATATTAAGAGCCTCAATTTCAATCTCAACATCATTGTAATATTTTTCATATTGGATTTTGTATTTCAATGCATCCATGACATGATGTTTATTAACATAGAAATTGTAATCACCACCTTCAATAGTGGCTCATCATACGATCACAACCTCAAGGTCTTGCAATTGACACAAAAAAAGTTTGTCTATGCTAGAGATACCTTGAGGAAAGCTTATCGTGTGACCATTGTATTTAAATTGACCTCCTCTAGTGTGGTACACTTGAAAAATTTGAGCCACCCTACCAATAAGCATTTTTTTAGCATGTGTTAGCCTTTTTAGCAACAATGATTGCAGGACTAGGTCCATGCCATTTGTAGAGCTAAAGTGGTGGGTTCTTTTTTCATAATTACATCTTACCCATGTTGTTGCCAACTCTAACATTCGAGTGTGCATCCCTATGTAGCTTTCTCTACATATCTGACTAAAGGAAAGGTTTGAAAGTGCATATATGTGGTGTTGAAATTGCTTTACTGTAGAAAGGTAGCAATCATTGAATATTTCTCTCAAGCCTTGTTGTGCTAGTCCAGCAAGGGGATTTATCTAAGATTGTGTATAAGGGGTGGTATCTACCATTTCCAATGCGCACTGCAAGGGAAGATTGATAGCAGGTAGAGTCGCAGTTGTGCATGGTGCAGTTAGCCTTGGTTCCATGTATTTTATATGGTGCTTCACACAAATTTCCTTTCTATGTTGGCTATAGTACAAATGGTTTTGTTGTTGTTTTTTACCCATTTTAAATTCAATAATTGAGTGGGTTGTGAAACTTGAATGTACTCACACAGCCTAGGACTATACATACAAACTCAACCATATTAGCATTTATGAATATACATGTATAATCATAGATATATTTAAATTATTAATTACACACAAAAATGTAACAAAATATATATGTGTATCCACGTGTATATAAATGCATATCTATGGATGATCACAAAACGAATAACATAGTTTGAACATTGGAATATATAAAAATATATACAAAAGGATTTTATAGATTTTTGTGTTAACCATTTCCACTATTTCAATATTGTTATATCCCACATTTAGAAGAAAACAATATTGAATTTATGCAACCAACTATAAGATATGTTTCTAGAAACAAAGTGTATATAAGTATTTGTGTAGACATGTATCTATGCAAGGAAAAATATATTCCATTAAAACCAAAACCACACAACCCACTATCAGTATCCTCACCAACATTTTTTTTGTCATTGTGGAGGCTCATGGAATTCAACAACACCCTTAACCAAGAACATTGTGGAACACCCACATAGAATTTCATGGAATTCCACCACACATCATACAATAACAAAGTAGGGTTGTCTTCATATTTGATCTATCATATTCTACTCTTTTGACAATACAACTTAATCGAAGTATACTTTCCCACACTACAACATTGAATATTGCATTTACTTCAACCATCACCTTCGCACAATAGTGATAGGATGCATTAACCCTCGTGCAAACAAACACTTACCATTCAACTTTCACATACACATACACATACATGTACATATACATATATATAGACATATACATATACATACGCATACACATGCACATGTTAGAGTTGTGAAGCAAGCACAAAACCACGAGCCACAGGATCAAACACAAAAAAATACACCTTCCATGCACGAGATCTGCAAACAAATATATGCAATATTCTTCAACAAGAAAAAACTATAGAAGACAGAAAAATTTAAAGAATTTATGAAAGCTACAAATATTCTCCCATTTTAATAATTACAATGAGATCAATGCTTATAAAAGGAGATCAAGAAACCCTAAAGTGAAACCTAAAAAGGAAACCCTACTGTGCACACTTAATAATTATTAATGTGCCTAAGTTTAGCTTAAATAACTAAAGTGATAAGTGACTTAATTAATTAACCAATATGATTAAATTAATTAAGTGAAATAACTTATTACTCTAACACTCCCCCTTAAGATGAACTTAGGAAGTAGCTAAAACACTAAGAAAAAGATACATGAAAGTAAAGATGGGTCCCAAAAAACAAGGCCAAGTAAGGTACCCATGTACAAACAAAAGATCTCTATAATGCGGAGAAATAGAGAAAACCTCGTGGGAAAAACTCCACTCCTAAAAGAGATCAAAGGCGATTGAAGGACTGAAAAGCCTCCAAATCAAGAAAATGTCCTAAAAAAGAAGAACATGTAGAACATCATAGAAGCATGAAGAAGCTGAAAACAATTGTTCAAAGATGACTGCTATGGTGTTGAAGAACCTCCTCTAAAGATAGGATGATTAGGATCAAGAAGACAACAATTTGCATGAGTGCCCCAAATGACACTACTTGAATCAGATGGCAAAACAAGGAAAACACCTAGAACAAAGATACAGATGGTAAAGGTACCTACCAAAAGTCTAAAGAACTTTGATCAACCAAGGAAATGGAACGTCGCCTCCAAAAATAGGAATGAAAGAATGTCCATATGGTAAGTGATCCATCTCACCGAAATGCATGGGTAGCTAGCTGCTGCATCTACCTAGTACATAGGAACAAATACTGTATACATAGCTCACTCCAACAAAACAAAGGAAGCATTAACACCAATAGTAGAAACCCCCCCATAATGTTGGAAAGGGAGAGGTGTGACAGATACACTAAAAAATGAATGCCCGAAAGTACTGCATGAAGAGGAACCAAGAGCATCTTAGGTGCAAACATCAAAATACAAGATGATAGAAAGGATGTGAAAACAAAAGTCACATACGCATTATAAAGGTATAAAGACAAAGAATGGAAAACAACAACCCCCATGGCACTTTATATCATAGTGCAAGTACAACAAGGCACAAAGTGATGTGAAAGAATCCCAAATATACATGCACAATGTTGTGGCACTTTATCTTAGTGCATTTACAAAAGAGAACATGCATGAAAAAGATGTCTACAATGTCCAAATAAGACTAAAAATTGGAAATACATATAGAACAACCATAAACAATTCATCCCACACAAACGTAAAAAAATTTCAAGAGCTAAACCATCCAATTAATCCACCAAAGTGTGAAAACATAAAAAATTGAATAAAATGTACCTAGAGAACAATCTGGAAAAATTACATGGATGGAACTTAAGAGCTCTGAAAGATAGTTCCAATGCCACTAAGATCATGAAAAATGGAGAAACTAGTCAAAAGTTATGAGCTCAAACTAAAAACAACTTCTTTGATTTCAACAAGTTGTAGAATACACCAGTAGAAAAATAAAGTGATGAGACCCACACCACTGGAAAGCTGATAGAATCAACTTTCTGACGATATCTCGTTTGCCAAAAAATGATATCATATGCCCAAGTTATGGCCTCTAGAAGAAAACAACTCCAAAGGAGGAAAAAACCAGTGCTGGATTAAATTTGATAGTCATACGGCTATTGCAGAAAAAAAATCTAGGCTTAAATTTGATGGCTAAAATGGTCGACGCCACATATGCATAATTTGGCTTATTACAAAAAAATATCTTTTAAAAAAAAATAATTAAAAAAATCATTTACAATGAAAAAAAAAAATTTAAAATTATATGGAGGGGGGGGCATGTGGGCCCCACCCCCACAACCTCTCTGGGTACAGGTACACCTATGCAAGGTACCTTGTACCCAAAGTTTAATTTAAAAAAAAACAAAAAAGCTTGTTAACAAAGATTTTTACTTTAAATTTTTTAAAGCTTGTTTTATTAAAAAAAATTACATTAAAAAAATGCAAATTTTTTTATGGTGCAGAAAAAAATGATTTTATTTTTTGACGAAATTTTACCTCGATTCGTGTGCATGGCCATACGAGCAATTTTTTTTCCTTAGAGATCAACCGATTCAAATATAGGTGAGTTTACAGTCGATCTTTAGGTTTTTGGCCACTCCAGAAGTAACAGTGAGGTCCGTTTGGGCTCAAAATGCTCTGAAAAATCAAGCACCCTTGGATTTAACAAAAAAATCTCTTTCTTCAAACCCTCACAGATTTGACAAAAAAAAGCCAAAATTGACAAAACAAAGGTCGATCTTGACTATTGGAACAACTCTGGATTCAATGGAGAGGTCTAATGCATGCCAAAATGCTTCAAAAAACATCCTCCAAAATTTGCAAAGAAAGCAAAGGGGATTTAGATATGAAGCCTACAACCCTTGTTGAAGAAGATAACCTCATAAATCAAGAAGGGGTTTGTTGAATCCATGCATTGATACCATGTGAGAATTGTGAAACAAGCACAAAACCATGAGCCACATGATCAAACACAAATGAATACACCTTCCATGTAAGAGATCTGCAAAAAAATATATGCAATATTTTTCAACAAGAAAAAGCTACAGAAGAGAGAAAACTTTCAAGAAAATATGAAAGGTATAGATTTTCTCCCATTTTAATAATTACAATGAGATCAATCGTTATAAAAGGAGATCAAGAAACCCTAAAGTGAAACCTCAAAAGGAAACCCTAGTGTGCACACTTAATAATTAATAAATAATTAATTATTAATGTGCCTAAGTTTAGCTTAAGTAACTAAAGTGATAAGTGACTTAATTAATTAACCAATGTTATTAAATTAATTAAGTGAAATAACTTATTAATCTAACAACACATACACATACACATACACATACACATACACATACACATACACATACACATACATATACATATACATAAACATATACATATAAATATACACATAGAGCAACAATAGGATGCATTAAACCTCGTATGAGAAAACACTCACCATTAAGCTTCTGCATATCAAGGCCACCAACTCCACCATCTCCATCCCATGTAATTACGAAGCTCCACGTTGCCATAAAAAGTTTGGGTCAAGTCACTATTGTTCGAGACATGTTATACATATACATATGCATGTACATACACATATGCATATACATAAACACACATATACATATACATATACATATGGACACACATGCACATACATATACATACACATATACATAAACATATATATATATATATATACATACGTATACATATACATATACATGAAAGGGATTGTTTTTATATGCTAGAAAATATCAATGTGTATCTCCTTGCACATCTATATGATTTTCCAGGATCACCCATGTGTGTATACACATTAAAGCGAAGAAAAATTGAAATAATAACACTAAATTTGCAACATGTATAACAAAAAGGAAATTTATACTTATGGAATCAGGATCCGAAGGTCGATGGTTCACACCCTTAGAGCAAAACTCCACAATAGAAACAGTGAAAAATGTCAACAAATCAATAATGGGGGGATCTCGAGACCCATCCACAAAACTTGATTCCATAGACATAGTTCTAGGAACTTTTTCCAACGACAAAATGTTACAATTTGAGTTGACTAATTGACAACTTTATTTCACAATAAATAAATAAAAAAGATTAATGTATTGCAACATCCTAGTGGAAATTGGTAGATAACTTAGAAATACTGATCTATAACCATTCCACTTCTAAAACTGATCAAACAACACAAGATACAAGAACGAGAATAGAAATGCACTTTTAATACTGCCAAAACACTAGGGGATACATCAACAAGAATACAAATGATAAAGGCATATGGATATACCCCTATATGTATCTATTCATCTTTGAGGTTGCTTATACATATATCCATGCCATTTTCTATTATTTTACTATATTTCTACATATAGCTATATACAAATATTTTTTATATGTTGCTAGTTGGTCCTTTCACCCTTCCTTATCAAAACAATAGGCTATGCAATGTTTAATAAGAATATAAATTATTAAGTACATATATGCATTAAATCTCCCCTTTGTCTGCACATATAACCAGATATATATATTCATATCTACACATGTATATATCTAGTTATATACACACCACTATATCTAAATAGATGTGTATACCATACTTTTTCCTCAATATGTAACTCCTCCCCTTGAAATTTATCAAGAGATCAAACATCAAGATTGAATTTTTCATCAATTGTCTAGATAAGAAGGGTACAAATTCAAACCTTTTTTTTCCTATAGGATATTGTTCACTCTGAAGTAAGGCATTACTATAGGGAAAAAAAGGCTTGAATTTGTAGCCTTGTCGGCCAGTCAATTAAGGGAAAATCTAGTCTAGATGTTTGTTGTCGTCATAAATTTCAAGGGGAGGAGTTATTAATCTGCAATTGCTCCTATGTCAATGGTTATAATGCCAAAGATGCACAGTGTCGACATTATGTGGGATTTGCATAGCATGCAAAGTGAGGAGCAAGCAAAGGGAAAAATTTATGCAAACTAGTAACATGTTTTTAACTTTAGAGCTTATTAAATTATATACGCCATAGGGGGATTTCGGCAACCTTCAAAAACAAAAGTAGAATGGGAAATGGTTTCTTGTGGTGTTGGATAAAGGCAATCAAGATGGTGGGACCAAGCCAATGCAAGATACACTATTTTTTGTGTTTTTTTTAATGTATTTAGTTTCAATAGGGACATTCACTACCAAGGGGAAATTAGTTTTATAGATTTCTTATGAACATGTTATACATACTACACCATTAAATGCTCTATTATTAACATCTCAATGCTATATCATTTAATGCTATGGTTGTATTGTAGGAATTTTCTTAGAAGTTAAATAATACTTATATATGATATTTATAACTCTTCAAATAAAATTCTACATAAATACAAATAAAGATAGCATAGACAACTGTTTAGATATACATTTGCATATATAAATTGATGGTGCATAGTCAAATGAGCCACAATGGTCATGGCCTATATATATCAATATATCTTTCTTCCTATATGTATTTTTTAAAATATGAAATGGGGAATTCAATACATATATATAGACATAAATTTGAGCTACATTTCCTAGAACTAAATATTATAAACAAATAGAGAAATTCTAAAAGAGCTATGAGACGACAAATACTATTCACAGCTAAGCTGATGAAAATCCCAGTGGAAACTTCAAACAAATAGCCTATCAGCTAAAAATATAAAGCTGAGTAGATAAAAGAGATATTATAATAACACTTAAAAGCCACAAAAATATTTTTTCTCCATGCTTATATAGATATCTTTTCAACTTGACAAATCAATTATGTAAACCCAATTCTTTATCACCATACCTATTTTCTTTAGGCCATGAGAATAATTATATGATGCAAAAATATCTGAAAATGTGTATAAGGAAATAGACTTAATTATAAAAATGAGCTACATTTCTTGCCATTAAATATTATAGAGAAATCATTTATGCAACATACCCATGTAAAATGACTTGTCGCAAATAATTGTCATTCTAACATCTCTTATAGAATTTCTCTACTTCTCTTCAATATTTATTAACAAATAACATAGCTTGAATCTTATATCAATATGTTTCATGATATTCATTTTTTCCTAATATGCTTGAAGCTTCTTGAAACATACTACCAAGGCTTGTTTAGGTAAGGGGTGGAGCTTGGTAATTACATGCACTGGCAGTGTCTTATATCAATATGTTTCATTATATTCTTTGTTCCTCATCTATTTCAACTTCCCCACAGCAAAATCTTCTTCATAATATTCCCTTTTTTAGTTCTCCATAACAAACTATTCATTATCATAGTTTTCATGTTCTATTCTCCATATTTTCAACTTTTATTTAATGTGGGTTCTAGAACATCTGTCATTTTCCTATGATTCTTAAGTGTTTGCTAATAGCTCTTTTCCAATTTCTCTTGTTGTCTTATACCAATATGTTTCATGATATTGATTTTTCTCAAATTAAAAGTATAAATTTGAATAGATAAAAGAGCTATTAGACTAACAGTTTAAAGTCACCAAACTATTTTTTCCTCCACACGTATACACATATATTTTCAGCTTAACAAAACAATTATTTAAACTTGGTTCTTTATCATGATACCTATTTTCTTTAGGCTATGAGAACAATTATATGATGCAACAATCTCTGGAAAATGTGTATAGCTCCATAGGATTAAATATAAATTCAAGCGACATTGATTGGCATTAAATACTATAGACAAATCATTTATGCAAAATATCCATGTAAAATGACTTGTAAAAAAATAATTGTTATTATAACACCTCTTATGCAATTTCTCTATTTGTATTCAATATTTATTAGCCAATAACATAGCTTGAATCTTGTATCAATATGTTTCATGATATTATTTTTTTCTTGATTTGCTTGAAGCTCCCTAAAACAAACTGCCTACGTCTATTTATGTAAAGGTTCAAGCTTGCTAATTATGTGGGATGGTAGTGTATTATATCAATATGTTTCATTATATTCTTTCTTCCTCTATTGTTTCAACTTCCCCACAACAAATTGTTCTTCATGATATTCTTTTTTTCAGTTCCCCAAAGTTGTTTTAAATTTTCCCTATTTTTTCTATAATATTTAGTGGGGAATAATGTAGCTCAAATTTTGAATTGACAACGCAACTATGATTCTTAAGTGTTTTCCTAATAGCTCTTTTCCAATTTGGATTTTTGTCTTGTACCAACATGTTTCATGATATTCTTTTTTTCTCAACTTTTTGAACTTCCCCATAATAAACTGTTCTTGAATTATATTATTTTTTCTAGTTCCCCATATGAAATTGTTCATTATCATAGTTTTCCTATTCTATTCTCCATATTTTAAAGTTCTATTTAAGGTGGGTTTTCCAGCATATGTCATTTTCCTATGATTGTTTAGTGTTTTCCTAATAGGTCTTTTCCAATTTCCCTTCACCCAAAAATTTAGATATGGACATCTATGTATGTGAAATTACTTATAAAGAATATTCAATGTAAAAAATATAGTTCAAGTCAAATACATGTATAGATTTGAGTTTGCAACATATTCCTGCTCACATGAAATTCTATCACTATCTAGACAAGGTGTAACAACAAATTCTATGTAGTAGTTGGCTTGTCAATTCAAAATTCAAGCTAGATAATTTTCCACTAAATATTATAGAAAAAATAGGAAAATTGTAAAACAAATATTAGAAAAAGACTTAAGAATCATATGTAAATCACAAATGATCAAAAACCCACACTAAACATATTCATACAAGACAAGTAGTTTGTGTAAGAGTTGGATTTTCAATTCAAAAATCAAACTACATTCTTTGGCACCAAACCCACAATAAATAAAACTTGTAAAGCCAATGAGTAGCAGTAACCTACACAAAATTCCTATAATGCCACACACTCAATCAAAAATCTGAGCTACATTGCCTGACACTAAATATTCTAAACAAATAGAGAAATTATAAAAGAGCTATTACAGGACAAATCCTATTCATGATTGGGATGACAAAAAATCTCATCGGAAACTTCAAACAAATAAATTGAACAAATAAAAGTGATATTAGAAAGAATAACACTTAACACCCACCAAACTAATTTTATCTCCAACATGTTTTTGCTTTCATACTAACCCCCATGCATATATATACATATGCAATCACTCCTATGTTAATCTATAGTTGGTCCTATGTTAATGGGTGTAATGACGAAAATACACAGATATAACTAAAAAAATAAATAAAGGGTGATAAAATTACTAACCCTCACCATATTTTTTGACCAAAGAAACAAGTTTTAGTTACAATTACTCCTATCGTAATGGGTATAAGGCCATATATATATCCAATCACTCCTATGTTAATCTACAATTTGTCTTATATTAGTGATTGTAACAACAAACATGCATAGAGATAACTAAAACAACAAACAAAGGGCGATAAAATTAGTAACCCTAACCATATTTTTTGACCAAAGAAACAAGATTTAGCTACAATTATTCCTTTGGTAACAGGTATAAGGCCAAAGATGCATAGTGATGATAACAAAAAATAAACGGGGGATGAAAAATTTACTAACCGTAACCATACTTTTTTATGAAAGAAAGAAGATTTAAGTGCAATTTCTCCATCCATACAAAACCATAACGTCAAACACCCATGTAAACTAAATTACAAAACTTGGATAACAAAAATTTTAACATAAACAATAAATAAATAATTTATGCAAAACACCCATGTAAAACAACTTACAAATTGTTCAAAACAATAGTTTTAAAATCCTCCAATCTCCTATAAAATGGAGTTGAAACTGTCAATTTTTACAATAGTCTCCTATCAAACAAACCATAGAACCTAAGCCGATGATTTTTAGAATAGTCTACTATCAAACCAACACCACAATGGCTCTTTTGACAATGCAACTTAATCAATATATTTTCTCACACATTTCAAACTTTACTTTCCCACACTGCAACACCGATGTAAAACAACTTACAGATTCTACAGAACAAAAGTTTTTACATAAACAATAAATAAATCATTTATGCAAAAAAACCCATGTAAAATGACATATATTGTGGAGAACAACATTTTTAAAACCCTCCAATCTGCTATGAAACCGAGAATAGAGTAGAAGACGATGATTTTTACAATAGTCTGCTATAATAAAACCAACACCGCAATGGTTGTTCTGAAAATACAACTTAAACAAAGTATAATTTCCCACACTACAACACTCAATATTGCATTTACTTCATTCACCCTCATTGTACAACAAAAACATAATGAATTAACACTCCTGTAAGCAAACACTTATGATTTAGCTTCCACGTATTGATGACACCAAATCTACCACCTCCAACCCACATAATTACCAAGTTCCACGTTGCCACTAAAAAACTCGATCAAGTTGCTATCAATCAAAACATCTTCGACGTCAGCAAATCTAATTCATAGTTGGGCTAACGAAAATCCCAGTAGAAACTTCAAACAAAATAGCCTATTGGCTAAATACTACTAAAACCTTTCCTCCTATTTGTCCAAGTATATTAACCATTACCCATCTATATTTCTACTAACATATTTCTTTCCACAAATTTTTTGAAATCAATTTCAAACTACAACTTCCTCCCCACTCCACCTTTTTTGTCTTTAAGTCAGCATTAAAATCCCCCCAAGTAGACAAAATTCACAGGTAGGATTATTGCATATGGTATCTAGCTCACTCCATTTTTCTCCTTTCTGAATGTAGGTGATAGGAACATATATATTGATAAAAAAAGACTGCAAGTTGGATGCAAGACTTCTTACCTTTCTTGTGATCCAACACTTACAGGAAGCCACTTCTTCTAATGACACATTTTTTTGTCACCACAAATTTAGTAAACTACTAGAGGGGCCAGTAGCATTAACCCCAACCATTTTTTACATCCTTAAGATTTTACTAAAATACTCCTTTTC
The DNA here is from genome assembly GCA_007258455.2 of Sequoia sempervirens. NCBI lineage: Eukaryota > Viridiplantae > Streptophyta > Pinopsida > Cupressales > Cupressaceae > Sequoia > Sequoia sempervirens. Next base: position 307,640 of record VDFB02055997.1, read on the forward strand.
ATGTTCTACTAGTTTTGTTTCATGTGTAGTAAAAAAATATTTTCCTAGAAGGAATCCAATCTATGCCTGAAAAGGCATCATTTTTTAGGGGCATTTAAGCCCCTAACATTCCAAGATATGATTTTTATTGTTGTTTAGGAAGGGAGCCACCCTTCCCTACTTTCAACATCTCACTAATCTTTAGTTGTTCACTAGCTGAGCATTGTCCCATTTAAGTTTCTCTTGGTTGGGGATTCAACCTCTTTTCTTCTTCTCTCCACAATCTAGAGATAGCTTGGAAAATTGGTTGCTTCCTTATAGAAAATGCCCAAATCGTTGATCCCTAATTGCTCATTGAAAATGACCTTGATTCACTTGTTTGATTTTGGGGGAGACAACATCATCATCTGACTCTAGATCAACTTCTACAAGCTTTGGGCCATCCACCCAGTCCTCATCCAAACCTATAGCCTCCAAGTTGAGTAAGCCTTTTTTAGCTACTTTTTCCAATTCTACCAATTCATACCCTACTTAAATAAGGGAATTAAGATCATCTTCATGAATGTTGGGGTTCATAAAATCCATGGATTCTAAAATTTTCTCATCTAGTGCTTTCTTTTGATTCATCACATCCTCCTTCTACTCCATTGTAGGGAGTGCTTTTGACATTAGGTTAGGGTTTGTCACATGAGTCTTCTAGAAGTCAGTCAGATTTCCCAACTAAATTTTCCTTGGAGGGACCAAGGTCACAACCATTGACCCATTTTTTCATTGGAACATCCTTTTTGGCACCACCTATTCAACCGGAAGACTAACATCAACCTAGTGTCTTGAAAGGATAATATTGGGACATGGATCTAGAATCAAAGTTTGCAACCTATTACCGTAGTCTATGAATAAATTGGTCTCTCTCTAGTGCAAGTTGTTGGGATTATTTTCTACACACAATCTTACATAGGTTCTCATCCCATCCTCATTGAATCTTTTTTCAACACATATGTATTTTCTTAAGTGATTTTTGACGCCTTCCAGTATTCTAGGTTCCCAAAATTCCAAGGGTGAATTGGGAAATTTGAACTAGTCCTAAATCCTATCCATGTTGTGACAAACAGAATCAAAACCTATCACCCACATATGAATATAGAATCTACAATCATCCATTAACCATATCCCACTTTTGATATCTTCTCTAATTACTTTCAATGGGTAAATCACTATAAAATACCCATTAACTAGAGTTATGCATTGCAATTCTTCCCCCAATGCCCACACCACCAACTGATCATACTATAACAATTGCAATATTTACCATATCATTTTACCATCAAGCCCAATTTTTCCAATCATGCAATTTTTAGCTAAATTTTTTTTATTCCAACAACCATTGTCTTTCTATTGTTTCTTCTTAGATTCAACCTATTCTTTTCTTCCCAGACCTTATTGCAGAAGTTATCATTAAAATTAGAAGATATATCTCTTTCCTCTGAGGTTAGATCACACTACTACTGATTAGTTGTGTCCCTAGTGGAGAAGCTCAGAGGGAATCCCCCGGATCTTGAAATAAACTGGCCCAACAACGGTATAGACGCTCCGCTCCACCGTCTCCACGCTCGCCTTCAACGGACTAGATTTTTCCTTTGGATGGTCGTACAAGCTCGACAAGCATGTTGTTTCCTTCAACACCGCCACTTGAAAAAGCCCCAAATATTTGAGCCTCCTCTCTTGCTCCACCTGAACCGTACTCAATACCACCACACAAACCCACTACTGGAATTATTTTCAGGCTGTAGCTCGCCAAATTGGAGAAGTGAAAGGTCAATACCAACAAGAGTTTGGAGGAGCGGACACCAAGAGAGGCAGGGAACACTAATTTTATTTCGTCGGTGTTTATATTTAGAAAAGGTTTCTTCTGCCGAGAAATTCTGCTTCCTTTTTCGACGGCTCCCAGTCCTCTACAGATTTCTTGAACCAGGTAAGCCAAAGGTTTTTTGGCCTGTGTTGAATGTTAGCTATGTGATTTTATAATATGTATCAATTTCAATGGCTATGCTCTATTGCCCAATTGCTCAGGGGCGGGATAATGAGCTTGATGTTTGCTTCCTTTTGTTGTTGAATTCGGTTAAGTTTGTTAATTTTGCATGAGCTAGCTAGGAATTGAACTCGTGATGTCCTAGATGATCTTTATCACTTGTTCCTTTAGGGTCAAAAGTATGCATTGTTTTTCCAACAATTTTCCTATTTGGTTAAATTTTCGTAGTAAGTTATTATATTTTTGGGTTACATTTTGTTGTTGAATTCTTATTCTTGTGTTTTTGGATTGAGGAATTACTGGAAGATTTGCACATGTAATTGTCTCTGCTTTCATCTGTATAGTTTTCTCCCTTTTTCTCTTTTATTTTCCTAGGACCAGCTAAGACCCGAACATAAGAGTTCCCATTAGCATGCTGCAGCGGACTCTTTATAGCAAGCTAGTTGGTCGCTTTGCTATTTGATTTTCTTTGGGATACGTTCTTCAAATTGGTAGTGTGACTGATGCTTCTGATTTCACTCGTAATTTCTTAATTAGCTATTTTTTCATATTCACATACTTTAGTTAAACAATCTTTTTGTTTATTCTTTTTCTTAATGGTTCATTGGAGACATGTTGAACCCTTCATTAGTCAACTCTAAAGTAGTAGTACTTTTGTAGTCCCATTGATTTATTTGGTGATCTGTGAACATTAGGATTTTTTCTTTCTTTGTTCCTTCCAATATTTTCCTTGTTATTGCCTTGGCAATGCCCTATTCCATTTCTTCAAGTTGGTTATAACTATTTCCAATCATTACTATACTGTATTCCATGAAGCGCTTGTTTGTTTTAGGATGAAGATACATACAATGACTATGCCAACCAATGTTAAACTCCTAAGAGCTTACATAGAACATTGAAGCTATTGATTAAACTCTCTAGTCTTCTAAAAATTGCCATTGACTCAAAATTTCATAGGAACTATGATTTTATCAGAAATACAAGAAGAGTTTAAAAAAGGAAGGGATTGAATTTTAACTCATTCTAGCTGTATAAATTAAATTGGACTTGCAACTTCACCAAAGAAAAGAGGTTATCCATCTCTACAAAATTATCAATATGCTAATGTTTTTATCTATTTTCCAATGAACACAATCTTTAAGCCAGGAGCAAAACAATAGGAAACATCCATCTCTTTTTTGGGTTATAGAATTTTAGTATTATTCCCATCATTATATTTGCCAATGAGTGTTTTTAAATTCTATTGGAGATGATCTTTTTTTATGAGGTTAATAAGAATATAATTGAAAAAGCGGGGCTTATGCTTCTGTTAAGCATAAAATGTTCTACCTTTTAAAAGTAGTATGACTACCTATGTATAGAACCAAAATATTAGTCTTGCCTTACCCTGGTTTATTGGGGCAGCATAAGTAGTTGATATTTCTATCCAAATCAAGATATACATTTGAATTGAGCATATTAGTTATCCCAAGTGAACCTCCATGAACATAAATCCCCATGAAGTGAAAACACCCTTATAACTGGGTTGTTGGAGATTGTTTGATTGTAGATATTCTTTGAGTGTTTTCCCCATTTTCTTGAAGTTTATTTAGTTGCACACACTCCTCCAAATAAGGAGTGAGAAACCATCTAAGGCTTTATCTCCCCAATATGTCTACACAAAATCAAATAAGACAAATAATTGTTTGCATTTAATTTATTTCATTTGTTTCCCTTTAAGATTATCTAAACTATTTTTTGATTCAACCAATATGTCTACAGAAAATAAAATACTACCATACAATTATTTTGCGTACTCCATTGCACACCTAAAGTGCAATAGCTAGTTTTTATTTATTTTATGTTGAATTAATTTGAAAAATATAAATGAAGTGTTTGAATTTTTATAATCATTCAATTCACTTCATAAAAAATATTACTTTCCTAAAATCTTCATAAAATAAAGGAGATAGAGAGGTATGGAGTGATTGAGTGAGAGGACAGATAGAGATAATTAGAGAGGGAGGGAGAGATAGTGAGAGAGAGAGAGAGAGGTGAGATAAATAGAGAGAGAGGGATTGAGGTTGAGGGTATAGCGTCGATGTATTAGGGTTGATAGTCTAATGTATAGGGTAGAGACATAATAATTGAGGGTTGAGGGTTTAATGTATAGGGTAGAGGGTTGAGGGATTAAGGATTTAATGGTTGAAGGGTTAAGGGTTGACGATTTAAGAATTTAAGGGTTGAGGGATGAGGTTGAGGGTTTAAGGGTTTAGGGTTGAGGATTAAGGGTATATAGTTGATTCTATAGGTTTTAGG
>VDFB02055997.1:312045-483983 GCA_007258455.2 Sequoia sempervirens
AAAAAACCCCAAAAACATTGGAAAATCTAAAAATTAAAACATTTGTAAAACATCTTGAAAATACCAAAAAATATCCTCAAAACATTTGAAAAAGATCAAAAACATTCAAAAACCCCAAAAAATCCATTTGTCTCATCTCTCTTTCACCCACAATAATCTCATCCATAATAAATCAATTGTCACCCTCACCCTTTGGCAAAACAAATGGAAACAAGCACAATAATCAACAAAATCAAACTTCAAATGCAAAATCAAAATTGAAACAACAAAATTTTAAATGCAAAATCAAAATCCTGATAATTTTCAAACATGTCAATCAACCTTAAATATCAAAATCCTATCAAAAAACTTGTCAACCCATCATCATCCTACACAATGCATATCCTATGATATATCGTTCCGACAATGGGAATCATTTTGGATATCACTTTGGATTCTTATCCTACCCAAAACACATCCCCTTGGTTTGTGGTATGAAGAACATTGAATTTTTTGTGTGCTTGATCTTTTCTTTTGATTTATCTTGTTGCGCTTATTCCAATGACCTCTTGATGATGTCTAATCAAAATGATTTAGAGAGAAAGGAATGGGGCATTGATAATTATCATTTTATCTACGGTGCTTGTTGGATATTCTTGTAATATAACTTTGGTCATGCGTGCTTTGTTTGGTTTGTAGGGAGGGCGTTTTGAATATCTTGTTGACCACATAGTAAGGCTCACCTTTCTATGTTTTGGTTTGAGATGTTTGAGATATCTAAAATTAAATTTTGGATAAGATTTTGTATGCCAGGTGTGAACAAGGATATTCCTATCTGGTTGTTGAGTCAAAGTCCATTACACTAGGTACAACACCATCCTAGCCTTTATACCTTGATGCATCGTACCTATGTGTGTTATCAAACATAAGATAATTGGTCCTTTGAAAATCCTAACTCCTTGGAAATAAATCATCATCATCATTATCATCATCTCATGTCTTGTTAGAATCCATTTTTTTCTTCTATCTCTTGCTTTTCGCACTAACAAGGTACTAAGACAGTTAATCAAAATTCATCATCATCAATGAATCTATCTCGCATCCACAAACTATCAGCATACTGCATATCATATCATATCATATAAGAAACATTGATCATCTCACATGCATTGCATTTCATCATTGCATAATATAAATTGGTTATTCTAAGCATCTCATAAACCGTAAATTAATCATCCATTCGCATAATCACAAAACCATCATCATATCATATCATGTGCATCCATATCATCCATGCATCATCATCTCATCCATTACATATAAACATCATAATCATCTCATTTATATCATCAATAATGTAACTATCATGGTACAAATTAGGATCAAGTGTGTGTAATATATCAAAATAGACATGAGGTTACCTGATCCAGGTGGATCCAAAAGACCTCAAAATTTCACAGTCTTAGAATCAGTCAAAAGTAGTCTCAGATCGAAGAGCACGATGACACGATCCTGACGCAACTTGAATCGCATCAAAAGGAGATCGTAGGTGGAATTTATGCTTGGTCAAAGGTCTGGTCAAATAGGGTACCAGGGGCCGACAAGAAGCGAAAAAATTGATCATCTCAAAATTCATCAAAATTGATGTCAAATCGAAGTGCTCGTCGAGATGATTCCGATGGCATTTGTTTCGTCAAAAATGAAGCTCCTATGATGGAAAAATGGTTGGTCAAAGTTTCAGGTTGACTTGGTGGACTTGGAGGTACATGGGATGACGTTAGCATTCGTACATGATGACATCAACAATCTGTAAAATATGAAGTGGACCAATCAGGTGCTGACACGTTTCCATCCATACAGGTGACGTGGCATGCCGTACAAGGTGATGAGGAAGATGATGTGGCTCTTCGTACTCTGACGTGGCATCACAGTTGTGGCATACATGGTGGACAACTCGGTAGCTTGGTCAGCGTACACATCAGCATCTCCGATGAACAGGTGCTCGACACGTGTCCCTGCGGAATCGATGAATTTTTTGGTCTATTTTAGCAAAATATTTGGAGGGCTCGATCCCCTGACCTGGCCCGAAACAGCCCACAGGTGCACCGTTGCATTGCCAACGCTGTCGCTACTATTTATAGACTGCGGTTTATTTTGTTAAGAGTTTCAACGGATAATATTGTTAAAAATGGTTGGCGGGGTTGGAACCCCTGGCCAATAGTATGCCAAAAACATAACGCGCCATTAGACCACTAATAGTGGTTTAACCGTATATGGATTTTTTTTGTTTTGTTAAAGGTTTGTTGGCCAAGCCTAACAAAATGAGGCTAAATGGCAAAGATTCACTCCAACCACCTGACAAAAAAGATTGTAAAGAATAAAATTGTTATTGTCCGAGTTGTTAGAGGAGGTTAAATCATTAATTTGATTGTTAAGCCTATTTTGGCTTAATTTTATGTATAAAAGGAGGAGAAAAGTGAGTGTTCTCATTCCGGGAATATGGAGAATTGAGGAGTCTGGTGAGAATTTTTCTCTTGGGAGAATTGGGGAAATTCTTTTAAAGTGTGTTCTCATCTCTTAGCTCTTGGAGAGTTTTTGTTGCTCTTAGTAAAGGGTTATGGGGAACTGAGAATTTTCTTATAATGGGCTAAGTGGTCTCTAGGGAGAAGAGATAATAACTTAGTGAGTCCTTGAGGATTTGTTTGACTTTTTAAGTCATTTGTAAAGGCTTGACGCCTATGTACTCTTGTGTGAGTGTGAGTTGCAGTTTCATTATCTGAAAGCATTGTAAAACTGACAGAAGGACTGAGCAGGGTGCTAGAAAGTTCTTGTCAAGATAGTGTTTCAGCGGGAAGAGCCTGAAGTGCAAGAATCTTCCTTGGTAGCAGATTGTAACTCAGTGAAAGACCATGGTGATGTAAAAGAAGTTACATCATAGTAATGGCATTGATCACACTTATTTGCGGATCCGGAGACGTAGCCAAAAACTGGTGAACTCCGTTATCAAATCTCTTTGTCTCTCTTTTCTTGGTGCTTGATTCTATCAGCTTCTTTACTTTCCTATGTTTTATGTGTTTATTTGCTCAATTCACAAGCATCGTCAGTTTCAATCTTAAATAAAATCTGTATCCTGGTGAATCTAACAAATTGTTAAGTGATTTATAGTAAGGAGTTTACACATCAAGTTGGTATCAGAGCTAGTCTGACAAGTTGCAGGTTGTGGAATACTTGGAGCAAATTCAAGAAGTGAGGTGAGATGTCATCACATAAGGAAAATCAGTTTCCTTTTGTCTTCAATGTAGAATTTTATAAGACCTTCATGGTGATGAAAGCCAAGGTTGATGAAATGTATGAGGAATGGAAGTCTGAAAAAAAAGGCGTGTTGAAGAAAGTCAAAGATGCAGACTCAGTGAAATCTCCTCATTCTTCTCATTCTCTTCCTTGTTCTCTTGGTGATTCTGAGAAACAATCTCGAAGTGTTGGATTGAGGTTTTCAACCAAGATGGACTATGAAGGAAAGGGGCTTGGTAGTCATGGACAAGTCATGGTTGAATCTGTGAAGATGGAAGCTGGACCTCGCTATGCAAGATCGGGGTATGGTGAAGGAGAATGCTCCAAGGCAGTGGACACAAAGAATTCTCTGAAAGAAGAACCATTCCAAGAACGATTTGAGAGAGGTGATGGCACATCACTTTCAGGCAGTGGTGGCACATGCAAGATGTCCAAGAGAAGGACAAACATAGATTCTTCTCGGCATGCATGCACCAAGGGTGACCATCAAAGGTATAATAAAGCTGATTGTTCCAATGTTTCTTTTGATTTTAAGAAGATTGGCAATGTAAAAAGTTTATGGTATAGAAGACCATGCAGATTTTGTGGGTTGAATAACCATAGTGTTGCCAAGTGTTGGAAAAGAATGGATTTGTACAGGAAGGTAGAGTCAACTAGGAAAGGGACACTGTGTAAAGACTCATCTCCAATTCAGAAGAAAGAGAAGGGAAATAAAGTCTGGATGTTAAAAACACCTTGCTCCTATTGCAACATAGGTGGACATTAGGAAGCTAACTGTTGGAAGCTTCATCCAGAGCTTCATCCAAAGAAGGACAAGAAGAAGATTGTAGTTGATTCTCAATTGGTGAACACACGGCAAATGAAGAAGCTCATGTATGTGAGGAAAACTTCTTCACTCATGTGTGCAAAGGTTGGAAAAGCAGATGGTTTGAAGCATGGAAATGAAGTAGTTGCTTGTAAGCCTAACTATCATGTGTTTCAAGGATCATTAGTGCCACAACATGATGATTGTCATGGAAACCTGTTAAGAGGATTAGAAGTATTGTTAGCTCATTGTCATTATCATCCTTGTTTTTGTTAATTCTGCTAATGTTTTGTACATGTATAGTAGCTGGGATAATGAATATAGAAGGATGTGAGAAAATGCAAATGGGTAGCAATGTGATTGCAGTTTTCATAATTGTTGTACAGCTTTTTGATGAAGTAGGTGCACAGAAAGGGTGGAAAAATATTGGATAGGTGGGAAGGATTTTCTTCTCACATCAAGTCTGATTGAGAACCTTTTGGAGGTCCAAAAGTTCCTCAGTGGGGAGGAATGATCCAGGTGGATCCAAAAGACCTCAAAATTTCATAGTCTCAAAATCAGCTGAAAGTAGTCTCAGATCGAAGAGCACAATGACACAATCCCGATGCAACTTGAATCGCATCAAAAGGAGATCGTAGGTGGAAGTTATGCTTGGTCAAAGGTCTAGTCAAACAGGGTACCAGGGGCTGATAAGAAGCAAAAAAATTGATCATCTCAAAATTCTTTAAAATTGATGTCAAATTGAAGTGCTCGTCAAGATGATTCTGACGACATTCGTTTCATCAAAAACGGAGCTCCTATGACGGAGAAACGACTGGTCAAAGTTTCAAGTTGACTTGGTGAACTTGGAGGTACAAGGGATGACGTCAGCATTCGTACATGATGACATCAACAATCCATAAAAATCTGAAGTGGACCAATCGGGTGCTGACACGTGTCCATCCATATAGGTGACGTGGCATGCCATACAAGGTGATGTGGCAGATGATGTGGCTCTTCGTACTCTGACATGGCATCACAGTTGTGGCATACGTGGCAGATAACTCAGCAGCATGGTTAGCATACACGTTAGCATCTCCAGTGAACAGGCACTCGACATGTGTCCCTGCGGAATCGGTGAATTTGTTGGTTTGTTCTAGCAAAATATTTGGAGGGCTTGATCCCCTGACCTGGCCCGAAACAGCCCACAGGTGCACCATTGCATTGTTGATGTCGTCGGTACTATTTATAGACTGCGGTGTATTTTGTTAAGAGTTTCGGCAGATAATATTGTTAAAAATGGTTGGCAGGGTTGGAACCCCTGACCAATAGTATGCCAAAAACATAACGCGTTGTTAGACCATCGATAGCGGTTTGACTGTATATGGAGTTTGTTTTATTTTGTTAAAGGTTTGTTGGCCGAGCCTAACAAAATGAGGCTAAATGGCAAAGATTCACTCCAACCACCTAAACAAAAATATTGTAAAGACTAAAATTGTCATTGTCCGAGTTGTTAGAGGAGGTTAAATCATTAATTTGATTGTTAAGCCTATTTTGGCTTAATTTTATGTATAAAAGGAGGAGAAAAGTGAGTGTTCTCATTCCGGGAATATGGAGACTTGAGGAGTCTTGTGAGAATTTTTCTCTTGGGAGAATTGGGGAAATTCTTGTAAAGTGTGTTCTCATCTCTTAGCTCTTGGAGAGTTTTTGTTGCTCTTAGTAAAGGGTTTATGGGGAAGTGAGAATTTTCTTATAATGGGCTAAGTGGTCTCTAGGGAGAAGAGATAATAACTTAGCGAGTCCTTGAGGATTTGTTTGAATTTTTAAGTCATTTGTAAAGGCTTGATTCCTATGTACTCTTGTGTGAGTGTGAGTTGCAGTTTCATTGTCTAAAAGCATTGTAAAGCTGACAGAAGGACTGGGCAGGGTGCTAGAAAGTTCTTGTCAAGACAGTGTTTCAGCGGGAAGAACCTGAAGTGCAAGAATCTTCCTTGGTAGCAGATTGTAACTCAGTGAAAGACCATGGTGATGTAAAAGAAGTTTCATCATAGTAATGGCATTGATTATGCTTATTTGCGGATCTGGAGACGTAGCTAGAAACTGGTGAACTCCATTATCAAATCTCTTTGTCTCTCTTTTCTTGGTGCTTGATTCTATTAGCTTCTTTACTTTCCTATGTTTTATGTGTTTATTTGCTCAATTAACAAGCATCGTCAGTTTCAATCTTAAATAAAATCTGTATCCTAGTGAATCTAACAAATTGTTAAGTGATTTAGAGTAAGGAGTTTACAGATCATTACCCATGGCTAATGACTATCTACATCATCAAATCTATCTACATCAAACATTTGAGTTGAACTAATCTTAAACCTCTTTGTTGAGAGATCAATCCTCGAATCGAACCTCTTCGCTCGATCTCTCGAGGGGGTTGTATACTAGCATAATTCTTTTTGTTGGGGCAGCAGTGGGGCATTCGAAGAAATTAGAGAATTTTTTGGCTTTTGATCAAGACAGTTTATTCTTTGAACCAATGCAACACGTACTTTTCATCAAAGAGGGGCAAAATGTAGACATGGAAAATATACCAATTCACATTGCACATCTGATCCCAACTACTAACATCGTTTCATCCTAAATCATCCCTCAGTCTAACCATTTAACCAAATACCTTTATTTGATTAAATTCATCAATTTTCCTCTCTTAATTAAATAAATCATTTTATCCAATTAAGTCATTCTGTCTTGTTAATTAAATCAATCAATCTTATCTAATTATCTCTATTTAATTAAATAATTCATTTTATTTGATTAAACATCTAAAGTCATCTTATTAAATTAAATAAATTAAAACCTTATTTGATTGAATCTAACATCACCCCTTTTCATTAAATAAACCAAAAATATTTATTTCATTAATCCATTTATCATTTTCCTCTCATTTTGATTTATTTAAATCTAGAAATCTAAGTCAAATGGTCAAATCAGCTAATCTCCTTTAAATTAATCAATCTTGATTAATGTTAGTTTTAATCCATCAAATCCTCTAGTATTTTCCACTTGCACATGAAAATAGATTTAATTCATTTATTAAATCTCTGTTTTCTCTCAACATGGCATAATAGATGAATATTCCTTCAAATTTGAATTCAAATCCAAGTGGACTTTGTCCTTCCAACAAGGCATTTATTTCATCTTACATGTCCTTTTGTATTGAGCCAAGTGGCCATTACTCCATTTGACTCTCCCTCCACCTTGTTGTTTCACTAATTTCAAATATCACCTAATTGCATTTATGGGCACATTCATCAAAACATGCACATCCTCCATCCATCCATCTCTTGAAAAGTGGTACCTTGCCATTGGTTGAAAGTTAGTCCCACATTGCTTCATTTTGGGCATTTCTCCAACTTGTCAATCTATAAATAAGAGGCTTCATTCCTCATTTTAGCATCCACAATTTGAGCAAACTTACTATACTCAAATCCATTTTTTTATTTTTTTTAGACTGCAGGAATCGGGTAGCACGACCCCCTATAAACTGCAGTGCGCCTGGTAAACTTTTTAACGTGACCAGCGGTGCTGGCGCGACACGCCCTCTGGTACCACAGGAAGAGGGAGACTAGAACTCGTGATCAGCAGAGCCGCAACGGAATTACTTAGCCAACTGAGCTAGGGCCCCCGCCCTACTTAAATCCATATTCAAGCTTTAGCATTTTCATCCATTTTTTCAAGTTTATAGCTAGGTTATGCAAGTTTTTCATCATGGAGCTTTATTGAATCTTCAAAAAAGTGGATCACCCATCATCACATATCAATCATGCATCATAGGAGTTGGGAAAGTGCCAATTGTCACATCAAATTGGCACCAATTCCTCCATGGAGCAAGAGTTTGCTTGTTTAATTAGGATTCAATCCCTCTTTTATTTCTTTCTTATTGTGTTCATCACTTTTCCTAATTTAAGATTTGTAAATGGATTTCATTGGGAAGTTAGATTCTAACTTGCATTTTAATCTTCTAATGTGTGTGTTTGTTGTGTTTTGAAGGTGCTAGGATCTTGGTTCACACACTTTAGAACAATTATACATTATGAGCAATCTATGTGCAAGGCAACATGGATTCCAAGCTAAAACATATCTACCAAAAGAGTGCCTTGCCATGGTAAAAATCATGGTGTTGTGACTAATCAAGAGTGTCCATGTTGGGGGCTCTTGGAAGCCATAAAAACCATGCACATGTGTAGAGCCACGATGCTTCCATTCATATCTATACCAATAATATTTTGCATGCAATAGATTTTCAATCATCTCTTGATGGAGAATTGAGAATCTATGATGGAGATATAAAGATGTTATATGTGGATTTTGAACAAAAATATCTATTAGTGTCTTTGTTGAAGGCTCCATTGCTAAATGAGCCACATATGAGAAAAAAATTTCATATCAGCCTATTTTGTGTCTACGCAACCTAAAGTAAAAAAAAGGGTATGTATTCCAAGTTGTTCAATCATTGGAGATAGTTGGGCCTGACAAGAATTACAAAAAGAACAAATCCCATGCAACGATGCACCGAAACACATCAGCTGCTTAGCTAATCTGGCCATCAAAAGCAGCTTGAAGATGTTCATGTAATGTAGATAATGACCTATTTATTTTTTCTTCCAAATCCACTCTAACAAATACATATATAGTTTGTTGGTTGTTATGTCTCATTATCAAACTATAGAGGAAATACCTAAACCTAACATGTTTTCCAAATCTATGGTCAAAATATCTCATTAAGTGGACGGCATATTCATGCAAGTGAATTCAAACATTCCTCAGTTGGAGGGGAAGTGTTGTTCCAGTGGGAAACAATGTTGGAAAGGCCATTGTAAATAAACCTTATGTGTTGTATTCACTAATAGGAGAAGTGCTAATTTCAGGCCAACACAAAATATTTTTCCCTCTTTTTTCAATTTGTAATACCTCTTTGATTGCTTGGAGCTCCCATCTAGCATTTGGAAAGGAAGGGATAATGAGGAAAATTTTGAAGAGAAATTTTCATCTTGAGCAACATTTGTTGAGCTGGTTGATGGCATTAGGTCTTCATTGGAAACTTGCTCTATTGTATGCAAGAAATTGGAGACATTAACAACAATATCAAGTAACATATTAAGAGCCTCAACTTCAATCTCAACATCATTGTAATATTTTTCATATTGGATTTTGTATTTCAATGCATCCATGACATGATGTTTATTCACATAGAAATCGTAATCACCGCCTTCAATAGTGGTTCATCATACGATCACAACCTCAAGGTCTTGCAATTGACACAAAAAAAGTTTGTCTATGCTCGAGATACCTTGAGGAAAGCTTATCGTGTGACCATTGTATTTAAATTGACCTCCTCTAGTGTGGTACACTTGAAAAATTGGAGCCACCCTACCAATAAGCATTTTTTTAGCATGTGTTAGCCTTTTTAGCAACAATGATTGCGGGACTAGGTCCATGCCATTTTTAGAGCTAAAGTGGTGGGTTCTTTTTTCATAATTACATCTTACACATGTTGTTGCCAACTTTGACATACGAGTGTGCATCCCTATGCAGCTTTCTCTACATATCTGACTAAAGGAAAGGCTTGAAAGTGCATCTATGTGGTGTTGAAATTGCTTTACTGTAGAAAGGTAGCAATCATTGAATATTTCTCTCAAGCATTGTTGTGCTAGTCCAGCAAGGGGATTTATCTAAGATTGTGTATAAGGGGTGGTATCTACCATTTCCAATGGGCACTGCAAGGGAAGATTGATAGCAGGTAGAGTCGCAGTTGTGCATAGTGCAGTTAGCCTTGGTTCCATGTATTTTATATGGTGCTTCACACAAATTTCCTTTCTATGTTGGCTATAGTACAAATGGTTTTGTTGTTGTTTTTTACCCATTTTATATTTAATAATTGATTGGGCTGTGAAACTTGAATGTACTCACACAGCCCAGGACTAGACATACAAACTCAACCATATTAGCATTTATGAATATACATGTATAATCATAGATATATTTAAATTATTAATTACACACAAACATGTAACAAAATATATATGTGTATCCACGTGTATATAAATGTATATCTATGGATGATCACAAAAAGAATAACATAGTTTGAACATTGGAATATATAAAAATATATACAAAAGGATTTTATAGATTTTTGTGTTAACCATTTCCACTATTTCAATATTGTTATATCCCACATTTAGAAGAAAACAATATTGAATTTATGCAACCAACTGTAAGATATGTTTCTAGAAACAAAGTGTATATAAGGATTTGTGTAGACATGTATCTATGCAAAGAAAAAATATATTCCATTAAAACCAAAACCACACAACCCACTATCAGTATCCTCACCAACATTTTTTTTGTCATTGTGGAGGCTCATGGACTTCAACAAAACCCCTAACCAAGAACATTATGGAACACCCATGTAGAATTTCATGGAATTCCACCACACATCATACAATAACAAAGTAGGGTTGTCTTCATATTTGATCTATCATATTCTACTCTTTTGACAATACAACTTAATTGAAGTATACTTTCCCACACTACAACATTGAATATTGCATTTACTTCAACCATCACCTTCGCACAATAGTGATAGGATGCATTAACCCTCATGCAAACAAACACTTACCATTCAACTTTCACATACACATACATGTACATATACACATACATGTACATATACATATATATAGACATATACATATACATACGCATACACATGCACATGTTAGAATTGTGAAGCAAGCACAAAACCACGAGCCACAGGATCAAACACAAAAAAATACACCTTCCATGCAAGAGATCTGCAAACAAATATATGCAATATTCTTCAACAAGAAAAAGCTATAGAAGATAGAAAAATTTAAAGAATTTATGAAAGCTACAAATATTCTCCCATTTTAATAATTACAATGAGATAAATGCTTATAAAAGGAGATCAAGAAACCCTAAAGTGAAACCTAAAAAGGAAACCCTACTGTGCACACTTAATAATTATTAATGTGCCTAAGTTTAGCTTAAATAACTAAAGTTATAAGTGACTTAATTAATTAACCAATATAATTAAATTAATTAAGTGAAATAACTTATTACTCTAACACTCCCTCTTAAGATGAACTTAGGAAGTAGCTAAAACACTAAGAAAAAGATACATGAAAGTAAAGATGGGTCCCAGAAAGCAAGGCCAAGTAAGGTACCCATGTACAAACAAAAGATCTCTATAATGCAAAGAAATAGAGAAAACCTTGTGGGAAAAACTCCACTCCTAAAAGAGATCAAAGGCGATTGAAGGACTGAAAAGCCTCCAAATCAAGAAAATGTCCTAAAAAAGAAGAACATGTAGAACATCATAGAAGCATGAAGAAGCTGCAAACAATTGTTAAAAGATGACTGCTATGGTGTTGAAGAACCTCCTCTAAAGATAGGATGATTAGGATCAAGAAGACAACAATTTGCATGAGTGCCCCAAATGACACTACTTGAATCAGATGGAAAAACAAGAAAACACCTAGAACAAAGATACAGATGGTAAAGGTACCTACCAAAAGTCTGAAGAACTTTGATCAACCAAGGAAATGGAATGTCGCCTCCAAAAATAGGAATGAAAGAATGTCCATATGGTAAGTGATCCATCTCACCGAAATGCATGGGTAGCTAGCAGCTGCATCTACCTAGTACATAGGAACAAATACTGTATACATAGCTCACTCCAACAAAACAAAGGAAGCATTAACACCAATAGTAGAAAGCCCCCCATAATGTTGGAAAGGGAGAGGTGTGACAGATACACTAAAAAATGAATGCCTAAAAGTGCTGCATGAAGAGGAACCAAGAGCATCTTAGGTGCAAACATCAAAATACAAGCTGATAGAAAGGATGTGAAAACAAAAGTCACATACGCATTAGAAAGGTATAAAGACAAAGAATGGAAAACATCAACCCCCATGGCACTTTATATCATAATGCGAGTACAACAAGGCACAAAGTGATGTGAAAGAATCCCAAATATACATGGACAATGTTGTGGCACTTTATCTTAGTGCATTTACAAAAGAGAACATGCATGAAAAGATGTCTACAATGTCCAAATAAGACTAAAAATTGGAAATACATATAGAACAACCATAAACAAGTCATCCCACACAAACGTAAAAAAAATTCAAGAGCTAAACCATCCAATTAATCCACCAAAGTGTGAAAACATAAAAAATTGAATAAAATGTACCTAGAGAACAATCTGGAAAAATTACATGGATGGAACTTAAGAGCTCTGAAAGATAGTTCCAATGCCACTAAGATCATGAAAAATGGAGAAAATAGTCAAAAGTTATGAGCTCAGACTAAAAAAACTTCTTTGATTTCAACAAGTTGTAGAATACACCAGTAGAAAAATAAAGTGATGAGACCCACACCCCTGGAAAGCTGACAGAATCAACTTTCTGATGATATCTCGTTTGCCAAAAAATGATATCATATGCCCAAGTTATGGCCTCTAGAAGAAAACAACTCCAAAGGAGGAAAAAACCAGTGCTGGATTAAATTTGATAGTCATACGGCTATTGCAGAAAAAAAATCTAGGCTTAAATTTGATGGCTAAAATGGTCGACGCCACATATGCATAATTGGGCTTATTACAAAAAAATATCTTTAAAAAAAAATAATTAAAAAAATCATTTACAATGAAAAAAAAAAATTTAAAAATTATATGGAGGGGGGGGCATGTGGGCCCCACCCCCACAACCTCTCTGGGTACAGGTACACCTATGCAAGGTACCTTGTACCCAAAGTTTAATTTAAAAAAAAACAAAAAAGCTTGTTAACAAAGATTTTTACTTTAAATTTTTTAAAGCTTGTTTTATTAAAAAAAATTACATTAAAAAAATGCAAATTTTTTTATGGTGCAGAAAAAAATGATTTTATTTTTTGACGAAATTTTACCTCGATTCGTGTGCATGGCCATACGAGCAATTTTTTTTCCTTAGAGATCAACCGATTCAAATATAGGTGAGTTTACAGTCGATCTTTAGGTTTTTGGCCACTCCAGAAGTAACAGTGAGGTCCGTTTGGGCTCAAAATGCTCTGAAAAATCAAGCACCCTTGGATTTAACAAAAAAATCTCTTTCTTCAAACCCTCACAGATTTGACAAAAAAAAGCCAAAATTGACAAAACAAAGGTCGATCTTGACTATTGGAACAACTCTGGATTCAATGGAGAGGTCTAATGCATGCCAAAATGCTTCAAAAAACATCCTCCAAAATTTGCAAAGAAAGCAAAGGGGATTTAGATATGAAGCCTACAACCCTTGTTGAAGAAGATAACCTCATAAATCAAGAAGGGGTTTGTTGAATCCATGCATTGATACCATGTGAGAATTGTGAAACAAGCACAAAACCATGAGCCACATGATCAAACACAAATGAATACACCTTCCATGTAAGAGATCTGCAAAAAAATATATGCAATATTTTTCAACAAGAAAAAGCTACAGAAGAGAGAAAACTTTCAAGAAAATATGAAAGGTATAGATTTTCTCCCATTTTAATAATTACAATGAGATCAATCGTTATAAAAGGAGATCAAGAAACCCTAAAGTGAAACCTCAAAAGGAAACCCTAGTGTGCACACTTAATAATTAATAAATAATTAATTATTAATGTGCCTAAGTTTAGCTTAAGTAACTAAAGTGATAAGTGACTTAATTAATTAACCAATGTTATTAAATTAATTAAGTGAAATAACTTATTAATCTAACAACACATACACATACACATACACATACACATACACATACACATACACATACACATACATATACATATACATAAACATATACATATAAATATACACATAGAGCAACAATAGGATGCATTAAACCTCGTATGAGAAAACACTCACCATTAAGCTTCTGCATATCAAGGCCACCAACTCCACCATCTCCATCCCATGTAATTACGAAGCTCCACGTTGCCATAAAAAGTTTGGGTCAAGTCACTATTGTTCGAGACATGTTATACATATACATATGCATGTACATACACATATGCATATACATAAACACACATATACATATACATATACATATGGACACACATGCACATACATATACATACACATATACATAAACATATATATATATATATATACATACGTATACATATACATATACATGAAAGGGATTGTTTTTATATGCTAGAAAATATCAATGTGTATCTCCTTGCACATCTATATGATTTTCCAGGATCACCCATGTGTGTATACACATTAAAGCGAAGAAAAATTGAAATAATAACACTAAATTTGCAACATGTATAACAAAAAGGAAATTTATACTTATGGAATCAGGATCCGAAGGTCGATGGTTCACACCCTTAGAGCAAAACTCCACAATAGAAACAGTGAAAAATGTCAACAAATCAATAATGGGGGGATCTCGAGACCCATCCACAAAACTTGATTCCATAGACATAGTTCTAGGAACTTTTTCCAACGACAAAATGTTACAATTTGAGTTGACTAATTGACAACTTTATTTCACAATAAATAAATAAAAAAGATTAATGTATTGCAACATCCTAGTGGAAATTGGTAGATAACTTAGAAATACTGATCTATAACCATTCCACTTCTAAAACTGATCAAACAACACAAGATACAAGAACGAGAATAGAAATGCACTTTTAATACTGCCAAAACACTAGGGGATACATCAACAAGAATACAAATGATAAAGGCATATGGATATACCCCTATATGTATCTATTCATCTTTGAGGTTGCTTATACATATATCCATGCCATTTTCTATTATTTTACTATATTTCTACATATAGCTATATACAAATATTTTTTATATGTTGCTAGTTGGTCCTTTCACCCTTCCTTATCAAAACAATAGGCTATGCAATGTTTAATAAGAATATAAATTATTAAGTACATATATGCATTAAATCTCCCCTTTGTCTGCACATATAACCAGATATATATATTCATATCTACACATGTATATATCTAGTTATATACACACCACTATATCTAAATAGATGTGTATACCATACTTTTTCCTCAATATGTAACTCCTCCCCTTGAAATTTATCAAGAGATCAAACATCAAGATTGAATTTTTCATCAATTGTCTAGATAAGAAGGGTACAAATTCAAACCTTTTTTTTCCTATAGGATATTGTTCACTCTGAAGTAAGGCATTACTATAGGGAAAAAAAGGCTTGAATTTGTAGCCTTGTCGGCCAGTCAATTAAGGGAAAATCTAGTCTAGATGTTTGTTGTCGTCATAAATTTCAAGGGGAGGAGTTATTAATCTGCAATTGCTCCTATGTCAATGGTTATAATGCCAAAGATGCACAGTGTCGACATTATGTGGGATTTGCATAGCATGCAAAGTGAGGAGCAAGCAAAGGGAAAAATTTATGCAAACTAGTAACATGTTTTTAACTTTAGAGCTTATTAAATTATATACGCCATAGGGGGATTTCGGCAACCTTCAAAAACAAAAGTAGAATGGGAAATGGTTTCTTGTGGTGTTGGATAAAGGCAATCAAGATGGTGGGACCAAGCCAATGCAAGATACACTATTTTTTGTGTTTTTTTTAATGTATTTAGTTTCAATAGGGACATTCACTACCAAGGGGAAATTAGTTTTATAGATTTCTTATGAACATGTTATACATACTACACCATTAAATGCTCTATTATTAACATCTCAATGCTATATCATTTAATGCTATGGTTGTATTGTAGGAATTTTCTTAGAAGTTAAATAATACTTATATATGATATTTATAACTCTTCAAATAAAATTCTACATAAATACAAATAAAGATAGCATAGACAACTGTTTAGATATACATTTGCATATATAAATTGATGGTGCATAGTCAAATGAGCCACAATGGTCATGGCCTATATATATCAATATATCTTTCTTCCTATATGTATTTTTTAAAATATGAAATGGGGAATTCAATACATATATATAGACATAAATTTGAGCTACATTTCCTAGAACTAAATATTATAAACAAATAGAGAAATTCTAAAAGAGCTATGAGACGACAAATACTATTCACAGCTAAGCTGATGAAAATCCCAGTGGAAACTTCAAACAAATAGCCTATCAGCTAAAAATATAAAGCTGAGTAGATAAAAGAGATATTATAATAACACTTAAAAGCCACAAAAATATTTTTTCTCCATGCTTATATAGATATCTTTTCAACTTGACAAATCAATTATGTAAACCCAATTCTTTATCACCATACCTATTTTCTTTAGGCCATGAGAATAATTATATGATGCAAAAATATCTGAAAATGTGTATAAGGAAATAGACTTAATTATAAAAATGAGCTACATTTCTTGCCATTAAATATTATAGAGAAATCATTTATGCAACATACCCATGTAAAATGACTTGTCGCAAATAATTGTCATTCTAACATCTCTTATAGAATTTCTCTACTTCTCTTCAATATTTATTAACAAATAACATAGCTTGAATCTTATATCAATATGTTTCATGATATTCATTTTTTCCTAATATGCTTGAAGCTTCTTGAAACATACTACCAAGGCTTGTTTAGGTAAGGGGTGGAGCTTGGTAATTACATGCACTGGCAGTGTCTTATATCAATATGTTTCATTATATTCTTTGTTCCTCATCTATTTCAACTTCCCCACAGCAAAATCTTCTTCATAATATTCCCTTTTTTAGTTCTCCATAACAAACTATTCATTATCATAGTTTTCATGTTCTATTCTCCATATTTTCAACTTTTATTTAATGTGGGTTCTAGAACATCTGTCATTTTCCTATGATTCTTAAGTGTTTGCTAATAGCTCTTTTCCAATTTCTCTTGTTGTCTTATACCAATATGTTTCATGATATTGATTTTTCTCAAATTAAAAGTATAAATTTGAATAGATAAAAGAGCTATTAGACTAACAGTTTAAAGTCACCAAACTATTTTTTCCTCCACACGTATACACATATATTTTCAGCTTAACAAAACAATTATTTAAACTTGGTTCTTTATCATGATACCTATTTTCTTTAGGCTATGAGAACAATTATATGATGCAACAATCTCTGGAAAATGTGTATAGCTCCATAGGATTAAATATAAATTCAAGCGACATTGATTGGCATTAAATACTATAGACAAATCATTTATGCAAAATATCCATGTAAAATGACTTGTAAAAAAATAATTGTTATTATAACACCTCTTATGCAATTTCTCTATTTGTATTCAATATTTATTAGCCAATAACATAGCTTGAATCTTGTATCAATATGTTTCATGATATTATTTTTTTCTTGATTTGCTTGAAGCTCCCTAAAACAAACTGCCTACGTCTATTTATGTAAAGGTTCAAGCTTGCTAATTATGTGGGATGGTAGTGTATTATATCAATATGTTTCATTATATTCTTTCTTCCTCTATTGTTTCAACTTCCCCACAACAAATTGTTCTTCATGATATTCTTTTTTTCAGTTCCCCAAAGTTGTTTTAAATTTTCCCTATTTTTTCTATAATATTTAGTGGGGAATAATGTAGCTCAAATTTTGAATTGACAACGCAACTATGATTCTTAAGTGTTTTCCTAATAGCTCTTTTCCAATTTGGATTTTTGTCTTGTACCAACATGTTTCATGATATTCTTTTTTTCTCAACTTTTTGAACTTCCCCATAATAAACTGTTCTTGAATTATATTATTTTTTCTAGTTCCCCATATGAAATTGTTCATTATCATAGTTTTCCTATTCTATTCTCCATATTTTAAAGTTCTATTTAAGGTGGGTTTTCCAGCATATGTCATTTTCCTATGATTGTTTAGTGTTTTCCTAATAGGTCTTTTCCAATTTCCCTTCACCCAAAAATTTAGATATGGACATCTATGTATGTGAAATTACTTATAAAGAATATTCAATGTAAAAAATCTAGTTCAAGTAAAATGCATGTATAGATTTGAGTTTGCAACATATTCCTGCTCACATGAAATTCTATCACTATCTAGACAAGGTGTAACAACAAATTCTATGTAACAGTTGGCTTGTCAATTCAAAATTCAAGCTAGATAATTTTCCACTAAATATTATAGAAAAAATAGGAAAATTGTAAAACAAATATTAGAAAAAGACTTAAGAATCATATGTAAATCACAAATGATCAAAAACCCACACTAAACATATTCATACAAGACAAGCAGTTTGTGTAAGAGTTGGATTTTCAATTCAAAAATCAAACTACATTCTTTGGCACCAAACCCACAATAAATAAAACTTGTAAAGCCAATGAGTAGCAGTAACCTACACAAAATTCCTATAATGCCACACACTCAATCAAAAATCTGAGCTACATTGCCTGGCACTAAATATTCTAAACAAATAGAGAAATTATAAAAGAGCTATTACAAGACAAATCCTATTCATGATTGGGATGACAAAAAATATCGTCGGAAACTTCAAACAAATAAATTGAACAAATAAAAGAGATATTAGAAAGAATAACACTTAACACCCACCAAACTAATTTTATCTCCAACATGTTTTTGCTTTCATACTAACCCCCATGCATATATATACATATGCAATCACTCCTATGTTAATCTATAGTTGGTCCTATGTTAATGGGTGTAATGACGAAGATACACAAATATAACTAAAACAATAAACAAAGGGTGATAAAATTACTAACCCTCACCATATTTTTTGACCAAAGAAACAAGTTTTCGTTACAATTACTCCTATCATAATGGGTATAAGGCCATATATATATCCAATCACTCCTATGTTAATCTACAATTTGTCTTATATTAGTGATTGTAACAACAAACATGCATAGAGACCTAAAACAATAAACAAAGGGCGATAAAATTAGTAACCCTAACAATATTTTTTGACCAAAGAAACAAGATTTAGCTACAATTATTCCTTTGGTAACATGTATAAGGCCAAAGATGCATAGTGATGACAACAAAAAATAAACGGGGGATGAAAAATTTACTAACCGTAACCATACTTTTTTATGAAAGAAAGAAGATTTAAGTGCAATTTCTCCATCCATACAAAACCATAATGTCAAACACCCATGTAAACTAAATTACAAAATTTGGATAATAAAAATTTTAACATAAATAATAAATAAATAATTTATGCAAAACACCCATGTAAAACAACTTACAAATTGTTCAAAACAATAGTTTTAAAATCCTCCAATCTCCTATAAAATGGAGTTGAAACTGTCAATTTTTACAATAGTCTCCTATCAAACAAACCATAGAACCTAAGCCGATGATTTTTAGAATAGTCTACTATCAAACCAACACCACAATGGCTCTTTTGACAATGCAACTTAATCAATATATTTTCTCACACATTTCAGACTTTACTTTCCCACACTGCAACACCGATGTAAAATGACTTACAGATTCTGCAGAACAAAAGTTTTAACATAAACAATAAATAAATCATTTATGAAAAAAAACCCATGTAAAATGACTTATATATTGTGGAGAACAACATTTTTAAAACCCTCCAATCTGCTATGAAACCGACAACAGAGTAGAAGACGATGATTTTTACAATAGTCTACTATAATAAAACCAACACTGCAATGGTTGTTCTAAAAATACAACTTAAACAAAGTATAATTTCCCACACTACAACACTCAATATTGCATTTACTTCATTCACCCTCATTGTACAACAAAAACATAATGAATTAACACTCCTGTAAGCAAACACTTATGATTTAGCTTCCACGTATTGATGACACCAAATCTACCACCTCCAACCCACATAATTACCAAGTTCCACGTTGCCACTAAAAAACTCGATCAAGTTGCTATCAATCAAAACATCTTCGACGTCAGCAAATCTAATTCATAGTTGGGCTAACGAAAATCCCGGTAGAAACTTCAAACAAAATAGCCTATTGGCTAAATACTACTAAAACCTTTCCTCCTATTTGTCCAAGTATATTAACCATTACCCATCTATATTTCTACTAACATATTTCTTTCCACAAAGTTTTTGAAATCAATTTCAAACTACAACTTCCTCCCCACTCCACCTTTTTTGTCTTTTAGTCAGCATTAAAATCCCCCCAAGTAGACAAAATTCAAAGGTAGGATTATTGCATATGGTATCTAGCTCACTCCATATTTCTCTTTTTTGAATGTAGGTGATAGGAACATATATATTGATAAAAAAAGACTACAAGTTGGATGCAAGACTTCTTACCTTTCTTGTGATCCAACACTTACAGGAAGCCACTTCTTCTAATGACACATTTTTTTGTCACCACAAATTTAGTAAACTACCAGAGGGGCCAGTAGCATTAACCCCAACCATTTTTTACATACTTAAGATTTTACTAAAATACTCCTTTTCATGTTCTACTAGTTTTGTTTCATGTGTAGTAAAAAAATATTTTCCTAGAAGGAATCCAATCTATGCCTGAAAAGGCATCATTTTTTAGGCGCATTTAAGCCCCTAACATTCCAAGATATGATTTTTATTGTTGTTTAGGAAGGGAGCCACCCTTCCCTACTTTCAACATCTCACTAATCTTTAGTTGTTCACTAGCTGAGCATTGTCCCATTTAAGTTTCTCTTGGTTGGGGATTCAACCTCTTTTCTTCTTCTCTCCACAATCTAGAGATAGCTTGGAAAATTGGTTTCTTCCTTATAGAAAATGCCCAAATCGTTGATCCCTAATTGCTCATTGAAAATGACCTTGATTCACTTGTTTGATTTTGGGGGAGACAACATCATCATCTGACTCTAGATCAACTTCTACAAGCTTTGGGCCATCCACCCAGTCCTCATCCAAACCTATAGCCTCCAAGTTGAGTAAGCCTCTTTTAGCTACTTTTTCCAATTCTACCAATTCATACCCTACTTAAATAAGGGAATTAAGATCATCTTCATGAATGTTGGGGTTCATAAAATCCATGGATTCTAAAATTTTCTCATCTAGTGCTTTCTTTTGATTCATCATATCCTCCTTCTACTCCATTGTAGGGAGTGCTTTTGACATTAGGTTTGGGTTTGCCACATGAGTCTTCTAGAAGTCAGTCAGATTTCCCAACTAAATTTTCCTTGGAGGGACCAAGGTCACAACCATTGACCCATTTTTTCATTGGAACATCCTTTTTGGCACCACCTATTCAACCGGAAGACTAACAACAACCTAGTGTCTTGAAAGGATAATATTGGGACATGGATCTAGAATCAAAGTTTGCAACCTATTACCGTAGTCTATGAATAAATTGGTCTCTCTCTAGTGCAAGTTGTTGGGATTATTTTCTACACACAATCTTACATAGGTTCTCATCCCATCCTCATTGAATCTTTTTTCAACACATATGTATTTTCTTAAGTGATTTTTGACGCCTTCCAGTATTCTAGGTTCCCAAAATTCCAAGGGTGAATTGGGAAGTTTGAACTAGTCCTAAATCCTATCCATGTTGTGACAAATAGAATCAAAACCTATCACCCACATATGAATATAGAATCTACAATCATCCATTAACCATATCCCACTTTTGATATCTTCTCTAATTACTTTCAATGGGTAAATCACTATAAAATACCCATTAACTAGAGTTATGCATTGCAATTCTTCCCCCAACGCCCACACCACCAACTGATCATACTATACCAATTGCAATATTTACCATATCATTTTACCATCAAGCCCAGTTTTTCCAATCATGCAATTTTCAGCTAAATTTTTTTTATTCCAACAACCATTGTCTTTCTATTGTTTCTTCTTAGATTCAACCTATTCTTTTCTTCCCAGACCTTATTGCTGAAGTTATCATTAAAATTAGAAGATAGATCTCTTTCCTCTGAGGTCAGATCACACTACTACTGATTAGTTGTGTCCCTAGTGGAGAAGCTCAGAGGGAATCCCCCGGATCTTGAAATAAACTGGCCCAACAACGGTATAGAGGCTCCGCTCCACCGTCTCCACGCTCGCCTTCAACGGACTGGATTTTTCCTTGGGATGGTCGTACAAGCTCGACAAGCATGTTGTTTCCTTCAACACCGCCACTTGAAAAAGCCCCAAATATTTGAGCCTCCTCTCTTGCTCCACCTGAACCGTACTCAATACCACCACACAAACCCACTACTGGAATTATTTTCAGGCTGTAGCTCGCCAAATTGGAGAAGTGAAAGGTCAATACCAACAAGAGTTTGGAGGAGCGGACACCAAGAGAGGCAGGGAACACTAATTTTATTTCGTCGGTGTTTATATTTAGAAAAGTTTTCTTCTGCCGAGAAATTCTGCTTCCTTTTTCGACGGCTCCCAGTC
Organism: Sequoia sempervirens; assembly: GCA_007258455.2. Taxonomy (NCBI): domain Eukaryota; kingdom Viridiplantae; phylum Streptophyta; class Pinopsida; order Cupressales; family Cupressaceae; genus Sequoia; species Sequoia sempervirens. Next base: position 334,486 of record VDFB02055997.1, read on the forward strand.
CTCAACAGATTTCTTGAACCAGGTAAGCCAAAGGTTTTTTGGCCTGTGTTGAATGTTAGCTATGTGATTTTATAATATGTATCAATTTCAATGGCTATGCTCTACTGCCCAATTGCTCAGGGGCGGGATAATGAGCTTGATGTTTGCTTCCTTTTGTTGTTGAATTCGGTTAAGTTTGTTAATTTTGCATGAGCTAGCTAGGAATTGAACTCGTGATGTCCTAGATGTTCTTTATCACTTGTTCCTTTAGGGTAAAAAGTCTACATTGTTTTTCCAACAATTTTCCTATTTGGTTAAATTTTTCGTAGTAAGTTATTATATTTTTGGGTTACATTTTGTTGTTGAATTCTTATTCTTGTGTTTTTGGATTGAGGAATTACTGGAAGATTTGCACATGTAATTGTCTCTGCTTTCATCTGTATAGTTTTCTCCCTTTTTCTCTTTTATTTTCCTAGGACCAGCTAAGACCCGAACATAAGAGTTCCCATTAGCATGCTGCAGCGGACTCTTTATAGCAAGCTAGTTGGTCGCTTTGCTATTTGATTTTCTTTGGGATACGTTCTTCAAATTGGTAGTGTGACTGATGCTTCTGATTTCACTCGTAATTTCTTAATTAGCTATTTTTTCATATTCACATACTTTAGTTGAACAATCTTTTTGTTTATTCTTTTTCTTAATGGTTCATTGGAGACATGTTGAACCCTCCATTAGTCAACTCTAAAGTAGTTGTACTTTTGTAGTCCCATTGATTTATTTGGTGATCTGTGAACATTAGGATTCTTTATTTCTTTGTTCCTTCCAATATTTTCCTTCTTATTGCCTTGGCAATGCCCTATTCCATTTCTTCAAGTTGGTTATAACTATTTCCAATCATTACTATACTGTATTCCATGAAGCGCTTATTTGTTTTAGGATGAAGATACATACAATGACTATGCCAACCAATGTTAAACTCCTAAGAGCTTACATAGAACATTGAAGCTATTGATTAAACTCTCCAGTCTTCTAAATTGCCATTGACTCAAAATTTCATAGGAACTATGATTTTATCAGAAATACAAGAAGAGTTTAAAAAAGGAAGGGATTGAATTTTAACTCATTCTAGCTGTATAAATTAAATTGGACTTGCAACTTCACCAAAGAAAAGAGGTTATCCATCTCTACAAAATTATCAATATGCTAATGTTTTTGCTATTTTCCAATGAACACAATCTTTAAGCCAGGAGCAAAACAATAGGAAACATCCATCTCTTTTTTGGGTTATAGAATTTTAGTATTATTCGGACCATCATTATATTTGGCAATGAGTGTTTTTAAATTCTATTGGAGATGATCTTTTTTTATGAGGTTAATAAGAATATAATTGAAAAAGCGGGGCTTACGCTTCTATTAAGCATAAAATGTTCTACCTTTTAAAAGTAGTATGACTACCTATGTATAGAACCAAAATATTAGTCTTGCCTTACCCTGGTTTATTGGGGCAGCATAAGTAGTTGATATTTCTATCCAAATCAAGATATACATTTGAATTGAGCATATTAGTTATCCCAAGTGAACCTCCATGAACATAAATCCCGATGAAGTGAAAACACCCTTATAACTGGTTTGTTGGAGATTGTTTGATTGTAGATATTCTTTGAGTGTTTTCCCCATTTTCTTGAAGTTTATTTAGTTGCACACACTCTTCCAAATAAGGAGTGAGAAACCATCTAAGGCTTTATCTCCCCAATATGTCTACACAAAATCAAATAAGACAAATAATTGTTTGCATTTAATTTATTTCATTTGTTTCCCTTTAAGATTATCTAAACTATTTTTTGATTCAACCAATATGTCTACAGAAAATAAAATACTACCATACAATTATTTTGCATACTCCATTGCACACCTAAAGTGCAATAGCTAGTTTTTATTTATTTTATGTTGAATTAATTTGAAAAATATAAATGAAGTGTTTGAATTTTTATAATCATTCAATTCACTTCATAAAAAATATTACTTTCCTAAAATCTTCATAAAATAAAGGAGAGAGAGAGAGAGAGGTATGGAGTGATTGAGTGAGAGGACATATAGAGATAATTAGAGAGGGAGGGAGAGATAGTGAGAGAGAGAGAGGTGAGATAAATAGAGAGAGAGGGATTGGGGTTAAGGGTATAACGTCGATGTATTAGGGTTGATAGTCTAATGTATAGGGTAGAGACATAAGAATTGAGGGTTGAGGGTTTAATGTATAGGGTAGAGGGTTGAGGGATTAGGGAATTAATGGTTGAAGGGTTAAGGGTTGACGATTTAAGAATTTAAGGGTTGAGGGATGAGGTTGAGGGTTTAAGGGTTTAGGGTTGAGGATTAAGGGTATATGGTTGATTCTATAGGTTTTAGGTTATAGGGTTGAGGATCTAATGTATAAGGTATAGGGTTCAAATTGAGGGTTGGGTATGTGTAGATCATCATGGAAAAAACAAGCCCTCAGGTGGCAAAAAATTTAGAAAAATCAGAGTTAGGCAACTTGATGTACATATTTGAATAAGTTATCTATATTATTTCAAAAATATGTAAGAATATAATTTATAGAAAAATTGAATGTAGTTTCTAAACTACTAGGTTTCTTTTAAAAAAAATAAAAAATCTATTTGTTGAAAATTTGAAATTTCAATGCAGTAGTACTTGAATTTTAGGAAAAAAATAAATAGGTGTCTGTGTGACCACCTAACCACAATAAAATGATAATATTTTTTTATAAGATTTTAGATATAAGTAGAGGACTCATGTCCCAATGTGATGCATATTTTTTGTAATTTTTTTCCAAGTAAATAATTAATTATGATTTTTTTATTACAACTTTTAAAAATAAAAAAACTCGTATGTCTAACCACCTTAACTTGGTCAAAAATTCATGAAATTCATTTCTTCTTTTTTTAATCCTATATTATATGAATCATATAATGTGACACATATGTTTAGATTCAAAAAATGTGATACCATTTGAAAGCTATAGATGCTTTTCAATCAACCTATCAATGAGGACTTTAGTTGTAATTCAAATAGAAAATAAATAATAAGTATTTATTAAATTTAAAGTAAAGCATAATTTATATTGGTGGAAATCTGAGAATCTCCTTTAAAAACCCTTTTCATTTCATCAATTTTGGGTTAAAAAAAGACGTCAACCACATGCCCTACAAAAACCCATCATATCACCACCTTTTGGCCCATCATGATCCTGACATACCCGGTTGAGGGTTTAATGTATAGGGTTTATATAGAGTTTAAGGGTTGAATTAATAGAGTTTAAGGGTTGAGGGATTAGGGTTTAAGGGTTGATGTTTGAGGGATTAGAGTTGAGGGATTAGGGTTGACTGGATTAATTGTTGAGTGTTGAGGGTTTAGGCATTGAGGGTTGATGGATTAATGTTAAGGGATTAGGGTTTAAGGGTTTAGGTTTGAGGGTTTAGGGTTAGGGTAAGGGTTTAAGCATTTAAGGGTTGAGGGTATAGGGTTGATGGATTAGGGTTGAGGGTTTAGGGTATTATTTTGAGGGTAGATGGTTGAGGGTTTAAGGTTTAGAGGGAGGGATGATGGGATGGAGCACTACAGGGAGAAGTGAAATAGAGATAAGGAGAGAAGAGGATGGATGAAGAGAGAGAGATGAAGATTGAGGATCCAATGTATAACATAGAGGGTTGATAATTAAGGGTACACGATTGAGTGTTTAGGCTATTGGGTTGAGGATAGAGGGTTGAGGGTATAGGGTTGAAGGTCCAATGTATAAGGTAGAGGGTTGATGGTTTAATGTATAGGGTAGAGCATTAAGGGATTAACGGTTGATGGTTTAAGGGATGTGGATTTAAGGGTTTAAGGTTTGAAGCATGAGGGTTGAGGGATGAGGGTATAGGGGTTGATGGTTTAGGGTTTAAGGTTTGAGGGTTGAGAGATTAAGGATAAGGGATTAGGTTTTATGGTTGATGGATTAAGGGTTGAGGGTTGAGGGATTAAGGGTTGATGGGTGAGAGTTTAAGGTTTTAATGTTGATGGTTTAGTTTTGATGGATTAGGGTTAAGGGTTTAGGGTATTGAGTTGAGGGTAGAGGGTTTAATTGTTGAGGTTTGAGGGTTAAGGGTTTAAGGGTTTAATGGTTGATGGTATAGGGTTGAGGGATTAGGCTAGAGAGAGAGAGATGGAGGGAGGGAGATATGGAGGGGGGTCCAATTTATATGGTAGAGGGTTTAGAATTGAGGGTATATGGTCGAGTGTTTAGGTTATTGGGTTAAGGGTAGAGAGTTGAGGGATTAGGGTTGAGGGTATAATGTATATGCTAGAGGGTTTAGGGTTTAATGGATAGGGTAGAGGGTTGAGGGATTGAGCATTTAAGGGTTGATGGTTTAAGCATTTAAGGGTTGAATATTTAATGTTCAAGGGTTGTGGGATGAGGGTTGAAGGTTTAGGGTATCATGGTTGAGGGTTTATGGTTTAAGGGTTGAGGGTCGAGGGACTATGAGTTGAGGGTAGAGGGTTTAAGGGATTAAGGGATGAGGGTATAGGGTTGAGGTTTTCTGATATTTGGTTGAGGGTAGAGGGTTTAAGGGTTGAGGGTTGAGGGTTTAAGGGTTTAAGGGTTGAGGGTATAGGGTTGAGGGATTAGGCTAGAGAAGGAGAGATGGGGGGAGGGATAGATGGAGGGAGGAGTGAGATAGAGAGAAGAGGAGAGAAGGAGAGAGAGATGAGGGTTGAGCATCCAATTTATAGGATAGAGTGTTGAGAATTGAGGGTATAGGGTTGAGGATTGAGGGATTAGGGTTTAAGGGTTGAGGGATTAGGGTTGAGAGTTTAAGGGTCAAGGGTTTGAGGAGAGAGAGAGAGAGATTGAGTGAAAGGTACATTGCACAAATCAAACTCCCTAACAAATCTGATAGGAGCAAATTGCACAAAGCATCATTAAATAGGAAGAGATTACATGACAGATTTGAGAAAAACCATGTGACCCGCTGAAGAGAGTCACCTATCAGTCCAATGACCAACCCTCCTACAAAATTTATCCAAGAAATCCTACCAAATTTTTTTTGACTGAGGACCCACAATAAGAGGAATCCCCAAATAAACCAAATGAAGAGTTCCAATTTGAAATTGAAGAATCTAAGTAATCCCAGACTGAATAAGCTGAGGAGTATTGAATATGTAAATCATAAGCTTTTTCCATATCAAGTTTGATAAACATAGCCTTATCCTTAGAGATTACCATAGAATGAATAGCCTCAATAGTTACAACGACCCCATCCAAAAAAATTCTACCTACCACAAATCTCACTTGCTCATTAGAGACCAAAGAATTGAGCCAAGGCTTAAGGATTTTTGCAATTAGTTTAGTAATGATTTTATAAACCACATTGCAAAGGGCGATGGGATGGAACTGATCCAAAGTACAAGCACATTGCTTCTTCAAAATAAAGCAAGAAAGGTGGATTTCATGGCCTTCAACATTTCTTTATTCCTTTGAGACTCTTGAACAATCTCCAAAAGACCCTCCTTGATAATCTCCCATAATACATGAAAAAATTCAATAGGAAAACCATCAAGACCTGGGCTTTACCTTTTTTCATTTGCAACACAATAATCTCCAATTCCTATAAAAGGATAGGCAATAAAAGAGCTTCATTCATCTCATGAGAAACTAAATAAGGAATACAAGCAAGAATATAATTTTCTTTAAAACTCGCAGGGGGAGAGTCCTTAGTAAAAAGAGATGAAAACAATTTGGAAGCCTTCTGGGAAAAATTTACTTAAGAAGAGAGTTGAACTCCCTCAGAAGAAACCAGAGAGCTGATAAGATTACCATATCTTCTTGTAGCCATAGAGTGATGGAAGAAGGTCATTTTTCTATCTCCCTACTGAAGCCAATCAATTCGGGACTTCTACATCCAAAAGAATCCCTCCCTCAACTCCCATTCCTCAAGATCATTAGAAGCCATAAACTTTTCCCTACTCAACTCAATCGTGAGACCAAGGTAACAAATTTGGTGGGTGATAGAATCCAAGTGAGTTTGAGGCGTCAACTTATTGTGATGAAGATTCCTGAATCATTGAAAGTTCCACTTCTTAAGTCTATATTTCACAAACTATAATCTCTTGACAAAGGCATACATTGTTGTACCATACAAAAGTCTCCCTTTATGCTACCATTCAATCATCATCTCATGGTGTGAAGGATCACGTAACCACATGATTTGGAATTTGAAAGGAGGATTCTTATGGACTTTGAAAGGCACCATTGAAAGCTTAATTAGACAACAATTTGAACCTCTCCAATCCAAGATCTCAGAGCTAGTAGTCCACCTATGCCCAACCCAAAAATATGAGACACGAAACCTATCGAGCCTCTCATAAATAGTAGCATCACCACACCTTCAATTGTTCCAAATGAAAATACCATTATTAGGTTTCACATCAATAAGGTTCAACCTAGCCATGTCAATAAGAAGCAGAGCAGTAGGGTCAAGCTTAGCAATACTCCCTCGCTTCTCCTCTAAACAAGAAACAACATTAAAATATCCAGCCATAATCTAAGGGTACCAAGGAACTAGAGAGTGAACATAGCTAAGATGATTCTAGAGTTGGAACTTACCCACCAGATCAGTGGGAGAATAAACATTAGTGAAAAGGCAAGATTCACCAGACTCTAAACTAGTAGCAATCATAGAGATAGAAGAATGACTAGAGATCTAGCACAAAGGAAGGACCTTTCTTGGATCCCACAAACAAGCCACATCTCCAAAGTTACCAAAACCACCAACACACTGACAACACCCATGTGGCCAAACACTAGATGCTCTATTCAACATTCCATCCACTGATAGCTTAGTTTCCTGAAAGAAGACAACATCAGGGGAATGACAACCAATCATCTCTCGAATATCCTATTGTCTAGGAGTGCTATTCAAAACGATGAGAGAAATGAGAATCCAAGGTTTTTACCAACCAGATTGCACCAGAGTCTCACCCATCAACTTAACCTTCTCAGGGTATTTCTTGCAAACTGCCTAAGAATCTTTCTTCGCAGGCCCCTTTTTAAGAGCCTTTTGTTGCAAACCTAACGCCTATATAGCCCCTCCTTTTCTCCTTGAATCCAAATGCTCAAACACCTATGAAGGAGAAAAAACTACCATAGCTCTATCATCCTTTGAAATAGAAGATCTATAAAGATTGAAGGCATCTTTCTACTAAAGAAAAGTATATATTTCCATCTTACCATGGTCCATCTAACCAACCTCCATCTGAACAACCTCTATCTAACCAACCTCCATCTAGCCAACCTATATGATTTCCCTAATTGAGTCTTGATTCCCAGTTTCTTCATCCTCTAGAAAGACCACTTCCAACTAGCCAATGCCAACAGGAATCCCAACTAGAATCCCCTCTTCCTAAACCAAGTCATTGAAATCTTCAAACCAATTAAAAATTGCATCATCTTGTCTATCCTTGAGAGGTCTCTTCTAACCAATCCGCTTATTATGAGGCTTAATGGGAACAAATCCCTCCATATTTTTAGCCCCCTCCACCATAGGAGCCTTTCCCTTATCTTTCTTAGTTGAAGTCTTAGAAGAGGCATTTGTTGTAGCAGCTGCATAGTTAATATGAGGGCATCTACTTTACAAATTCCCATATTCATGACAAAGATGACAACAAAAAGGGAGAGTTTCATAATCGAGTTGTAGAATCCGGGAAGAGGATCCAACATAGACTTCAATAAAATTAGGTAAAGGATGGTTTAAATTAGCTTAAACATAAATTCGAGCATAAGGGATTACCTTTTTGTCCAAAGTTTGTTGGGAAAGTCAAATCAGTTTACCAAGTAGTTAGGCTATCATATACAAAATATTGCTTCTCCATAATTCCAATGGAAGCTGAGGCAGATAAATCCAAACTGGAACCCACATAGGAAGTTCTTCATAAGAGTTGAATCCATCATGCCCAGGTTTGATAGAGAGCCCAATCTAATTGTAAAAGTATGGGCCACCCTCAAAAGACTTATTCCTACCTACCATGCATGAAAATAAAACTAAAAAATAGTTATTGGCGGTCAACAAAATCTCCATATCACCTTTAGGATTCCAAACCCTGTGTCCAAGATTCCAAAGCCGACAAAGAAAGATGAAGGCCCATGAACTTGTAGATTTGAGCATGATTTCTCAAGTAATTAACATCCTCCACTATGGAATCTAGTTGAATTAACAAAATAGGATGATCCAAGCACTGCTCCAAGTAGTCGTTCACCTTTTTAATTCTAGGAAACCTCACCATTGAGGAAGAACCTTCTCCGTTCAAGTTTCTTTTAGAAGACTCCATAACCAAAGAGGTAAATAGGCATGAAAATAAGGCACATGAGTAGAACACCACATTGCTCCAGAACCCAATATCAAAGAAAGAATCCAAATGGAGGGACTGCAGACCCCCCATGCCTAATAAGAACAATTTGAAAAGGAAGCACAACACCACCCATAGAGGTGCTCACACCTCCATAGCCACCACACTCCAACCACAAAACACTAACACCCTTAACCAACCACACAAACACCCCCACAAACCAACACAAAGCACACCTAGAGAACCAAAAAAACCCACACATATGAAGAGCACACCTAGTAGACCCTACAATAGAGAAAGAATGGACATGCAATGAGAGAAAGTGGCATGTATGCAACAACCTACTACAGGCTACATGCCTCCATCCACACCTACAATGCCATCCAGGTCTTCTCATCTAATGTTCTAAAGTATTAAGAATAAGAAAATATTGAATTTTTATTATAGAATTATTAAATTTTTACAATCATCATGTTAATAATTAGAAATCATTGGATTTCTACTAATTGAAACTATGGATTATGCTTAAGAGGTATTTAAGAATGTTATAATGAAGCAAACAATTAGTTATATCCACTAGAATAAAAGGAATAATATGGCATAATACTATCTTAAGTAATAATAGGAAAAACACTCTTTAATAGAAATTCTTGATAAGAAAATCCTAATGGAGAGCTTAGGGTGATAGATCTAGATGTTGAAATGATTACATAGAGAAACAGTTTGAGTAATTCTTTTAAATATAATTGAACATTTATTTTTTTATAAGTTGTGGTATGTGATAGCCATTGACCATTCTATTTACAATAACAATTTCTTTCAAATAGTCAAAGTTTAAATAATCAAGATTATAAAGTATCATTTTAAAAAAATATTAAATCTTAGAATTAACAAATTTATTAAAAGAAAAAAAAAGTTTTCTAATTTTTACATCTTTATCAATCTTACTATATTTTGATAAAATATTTTATTTTTTAAATATTATCCTGAAAAAAAAATTATCAATTCTTGCCGGAGTGTCAATAAATTATAGATTTTCAAATTAAAACCATTTTTTAAAAAAATGATCAACTCTCACATGATTATTAATGTTAAGAAGTGATTTACAATTGTAATAAAGAATGGAACATAATGACATACGTGTAATAAAGAATCATATCTTTTCTTTTAAGCTTAATAATCATTTACATGCAAAAATATTAATATTCAAACAATAAATATAATATTAGTAATTTTATTCAATAATAAAAATAGTTCTTATAATAAGATATAAAGTAAATAAATTAAAGTAAAAATTTAAAAAATAAAAAATAAATATCTTTTTTCAAATAAAAATAAGAATTTCTACCATACAAATTATCCAATGTCAATGACAAGAACACATAAATTCTACTGAAATTACAATCCACCATAAACATTGAATAATAAATTGTTTGGACGATTAATATTAATCATTCAATTTTAAGAGTTTCATTTGTAGATCTTTATCTGTGAATAGCAAATATATATCGTTCTGTTCAGCTTTTCCAATTCTGACTTGACACTGGTATCAGCGCAGGCAATTATGTGAAAATAATGCTTGTGATTTGCAGAGAAGAGATTTCCAACGCAAACTTTATAAACGGACAGTATAGAAGGAATCGCATATTATCAGGAAAAATAATTTTAATCAGAGAGAAGAACAAATTTATACGCAGTAGTAGCAGTGAACCCTGTCACCGTGAAATTGTTTAAACATGGAAGCACAGAAGAATATGACAAGGAAATAAAACATAGAATAGTCTCCTAACAAGGCATGGTTTCTATGCCAAAATAACGAGCAAAGCGTAAGGCCGTTTTGATTTCAAGGCATGGTGTCCATGAATTTCTCAAGCAACGCTTGTCTGCCTTGATCGAAGCTTGGGCTACGCCAGTTGAAGATTATCCTCACATGCTCTACTTCTCTCGGCAACGCATCCCATGCATTTGGGTCAACAACCTTCTCAAACTCCTTCTCCGGTACACCATTCAACAGCACCACAACGGGAGCGCGATGGAGTTCTCTCAGCAGGGAAAAAGCACCTACAAAAATAAGGCACACAGGTTCGCGCTTGTCCTTGAAATTGCAAAGAAAGGCGAGGGTTTGGATTGTGGGCATGGCCTTCACCAATTCCATATACTCTTTCAGGCACCCTCTTGCATCAAAGTTCACATGTGCCGCACCCATCCTACGCTTCTGCTCTGTGAGGTCATGCCATCCAAGAAAGTAAAAGAAGGCAAAGTCTAATTCGAGTGGGGAGGTCAGCGTTGTATACGCGTCCAGCTGCTCAATGCCCCATATGAAGTGGAATCTGGGATGCTTGAGGCGGGGGCAGGCCTGCAGAAAGGCCGCGTGGTCATGTGCCTGGTTGAACAGTTGGGAATCGGGCCAATAATACTCCAGCCTGGGGCAGTTCCTCCCCACAATGTCTGAAGTCACCAAGGCCTCGTGCTCTCCTCTCACATACCTCCATTCCGAGTCCACTTCCAGCCATTGCAGCTGCTGCTGAGATGAAAGAAACTTGTGGAGGAAGTAGCCATGCGCAAGAATGTCCACCACGCGCGGTGTGCCCGCATAGAGGTCGATTTCGTGGTGGGTGGAGAAGGAAAAGTATCCCAAAATGGCGTCCACTGTTTCCTCATCGTATTTGTGGTGGCGGTGAACGTCATAGCAGAAACGCAGTCTCATGAGGCGGCTGCGGGAGAAGTGGGTGATGAGGCCGTTGCAGATGGATGGTGTCACGCTTTTGAAACACGACATGTCCACCCTACGACGCTGCTCGTATAAATTTTTGGCCTTGGATGCCACACCCCTGCAACACAACATAAAGTTTGCAACATCTTTCAGAGATAGTTTTTCCCCTATTACAATGATTATCTCATTCGGAAGCTCTGGCAACTTCATACAAGTACGCCTTGACCTTCTCCTTCCTTCTCTGAATTCGCTCATCCCGCACAAAACCTGAATAAAATCATTCATGTTGATTTCAAGCTTCAGAATCATATTATGCAATTTAAACTGAGAGAACGTCTGCAGAGCAAGTCTTAATTCATGGGCGGACTTAAACAGCACACATTAAGCCTCGTGTGGGCCCCCTTTTATAGAAATTTATATTATAATATTAAAAATATATATTGATAGTTAAATAGCTGTCATATATATATATAAATATACAATTTACAGTCAACAGCCTTAGGCCATCCCAATACATACATTTCCTGTGTCTGACTTTCTTCATTTACTTCTATCCCCACCCTTAGCTACTATCCAAAAAAGTTACAATTGTAGATTGGCCAGACCAGTCCCAAACTACCTACAAACACATACTAGCAGACCCATTTGACACAGTTTGATTACAAATCAAAAAACTTCATCGCTAACTAGGGTTTTCATTAACATTTGTATAATAAAAATATATATTTAATTAATGATAATAAATTTCCACAATTCATATTGTTCTGGAATATATTTCTGGATTTGATTGTGTTGAAGCTTTTTTCATTAAAAAACTATTACATTAAAAATATAATCTCAAATATAAATATATAGTATTTTATATAAATATATGATTTGATCCTTTAAGGGAAATAAAGACAGTTTGTTGCATTAAAAAAAGATGTTACATAATGCAGTTAACAAAAATGGAGAAGGAGAAATAGAGTTGCAATTAAGCGGGCCAACACTAAGCATCAACACTTAGTGTATGTTGTTTAAGCCTACCCTTAATTTAGGGTTTTTCCTATTTCTCAGAACAATGTTTTTGGAATATATGTCAGTAAATATAGTACATTTAATCCATGAAAAAAGAGAGAGTGCTTATCTGTAAGATGACCACCCTTAATTTAGTGTTTTTCCTATTTCTTAGCACAATGTTTTTGGAATATATATCAGTAAATACAGTACATCTAATCCAGAAAAAGAGAGAGTGGAAAAAGAGAGAGTGCTTACAGAATCAGTTCTTGAAATTTGACTGAGTTCAACACTTGTTACTTGCCTGATGCTTTATTTTCAAGAATGACAATGATCACAAACTGCAAAATTAGGGTAAAATTCAAGTGAAAGGTATGAATCAATGGTATCAACCACCAAATACATAAAACTTAAACTCTAAAGATCATAATTCAACAATGAATCACAAATGAACATAGAGAAACATAAAATAACAAAGCAATAATACCATAATTCCTATGCCATGGTTGAATCACCTTCATTGCTCTTCTCCATTTTGCTTTATATGCTAGCTTACCCTCAGATTTGTAGTATGCAAGAATATGAAAGATAGTGGTTGTAATTAGTCAATTAGTGTCAAAATGAAAGGGATAGGTCTCTTTTATAGAAAACCAAATTTGAATGAAGGGCCAAGATTAGATAATGGAAATCAATGGATGAGATTGCTTTGAGAAGCGAAGAAATAGGGTTAGGGCTAAAATAGGGTTCAGTTAATGATGGACGATGGAGATTAAAAGTTAATAAAACCTTATAAAGGTTGAGATAAGAGATAATATTTGGTACAGATAAAGAGGTGGTTGGAATAAATTAAATGGCATCAGGAAAATTCATCCCAACAATTTAGCACAAAAATTCACTGTCGTGACAAATTCATCGCAAGAGAAATTCACTACTAGCAATTCACCCCCATGGAAAATTAATCGCAAAATTTTAATGTGGTGAATGTCGGGGTGAATTGAACCAACATAATGTGATGAATGTGACCATGAATTGATTTTTCATGGTTGTGAATTTTTCTAGAGCCAAATTAGAAGAGATAGTGAATAATTAAATAATAAAAGCAATTATTTAATTATAGAAGAAGAAAGAAAAGTTGAATTTTTAATTAAAATAATTAGAAATAATTGTTTAATTAGAAAGTGGAGTTAAAAACAAATTAGTAAATAATTACTAGTGGAGGGAAAACAATTAATTAATTATAATAGGAAAATGTCAATAAATAATTAAATAAATGAGAATTTATTTAATTATATAGTGAAAGGATTAATTGACGTAAATAAATAAATATTATTTTATTTAATTATTCAAAAGAAAATGAATTAGTTAAATAATTAAAATTATTTAATTAATAGAAGAATATGATTTTACACAATAATTAGTTAATAATAATAAAATTTATTTAATTATGTAAAAGAGAAATTAATGTGAAAAATGGTGTTTGTATGGTTACATTTTCCTACATAGAAACAACACAATTCATTCAATTAGAACATCGGCTTATCAAATTACAAATAAAATTAATTAATTTAATCTTACATATTTTAGAAACAAAGAAGAAGTGGAATTCCAACAAATGCAAACCTTATAACTGAAACTCACGACAAGAAATCCTACTTTTCAAGTTCTAACTCATACTCTTGTCTCTCTATTTAATAATTTAGCTCAATTTTTGATAAACTATAACATACTAAATATAAGAAGGAAATTCTTTTAATGGTAATAGGATTGTATTTACATTATTTTGGATATTTAATTTTTTTTTATTACTATTGTAGAAATATTATTGTATAAATAAAATATATTTTGAATTTTTAAATAAACAAAAAAAAAATTAATGATAATAAGTTTCCACAATCCATATCATAAGTCTAGCTTCTGGATTTGATTGTGTGCAAAGTTTTTAGCATCAACGTTTCAAATGGATCATGTAGTGTGATCCGAAACATTGATGCTAAAAACTTTGCACACAATCAAATCCAGAAGCTATGGAGACTTAAAATAAAATAATTTTTAAATAAACAAAATAAGATAATTTTTAAATAAATGAAATAAAATATTCTTTTATACTAATAAAAATGGTTATTCTAATTATAAAATAGTAAACAATAAAAATAAAAATAAATAAAAAAAATTGTTTAAATAAATACTTAAAAAAAATCTTTAAATAAATAATACAAATAAAATTATTAAATAATTTTAATGTAAAAATAATAATTTTTTTTTTCAATAAAACAAATTTTAAATAGATAAAATTAGTCAATATATTTATAATAATAAATATAATAATAATAAAAATATATAATATTATAATGAATAAAATATATTTATGTGGTTCCATTTGTTTCTATATACATGAACATAAAATAGAAAGATGTCATCCATGATATTGGAGTAATATGTAATTATTTTTATTAACAAACTAAAATTTTAAAGTTAAAGTTAAAAACATAAAAGTTTAAAGTTTAATTAAATTAAGTAAATCAAGATTCATTATAATTTATTTATTAGTTTTAATTTTAAAATTAAAATTAGTTAATTTTAATATACATATTTTATTTTATTTTCTTATTTTGTGTTAAATTAATTTGAAAATTATTTTTAAAGATTAAAAAAAATTGTGTTTGAATTTTTATAATCATTCAATTCATTCCACAAAAACATATTACTTTCTTAAAATCCTCATTAAATTGTTATCTTTGTTTAAAGAATAGATCTACACTTCAAGATATAAGCCCCCAAACCCCCTAAATTATAACTATCATCTCTTAAGTCATGCTACAAAATTAACATATAGAAATATTAATAACCATGATATTTTATCATTATTAATTTCATATAGAATTTTCTATATATAACAAAAAATAAAACATCCCCGCCATATCTTCACTCATACTATCTATCCATATGAGAGGAAGGAAAATTACCTCATTCCTCTTTTTGGAAATCATGGCTGCTACTTTAAAGACTCTATATGCGAGGAGGGGGGGAAATACATAGGCCCCTCCTCATGGCTTGAAACATTTATTACATTTTTTTATCATGTTGACAAGAAAAAGAGTGCATTAAATGTCGTCCTCACATACATCACAACAACAATGCACATGAATATTAAAATTGACATTACAAAATAATTTTATCTTTATTTCGATAACCATCTTCCTAATGGTTTGATGTAGTATAAAAATATTATCACTCAAGTCATGAAAATGACTGGATTTTCAACCAAAATACACCTCCACTTGATGTTTAACTCTTGATATATCATCATAAAATAAATATGTTCCTACATCAATTTATAGTAAGTATACACAACTTAAATATTTTCACATGAAAGATATTGTCTTCACACTAATTAATTTGGATCCAAATAATATTAGAAAGTGCTACCATAATTATCATGAAGGGAGAAACACCTACCTCCTTTACACAAATAAATGTAAATCAGAACCTCAAATCCATATTGACAATCTCCTTTCTCCAAAGAGCATATGAAGTCTCCTAACATCTTCTCCCCTTCAACTCTTTCCTTCTCTGCATCCACCTCTCCCTACCCCTCCCACCTACTCTAGGTCTCCCACACTTCTTCATCTTTATTATTACCAAAGGAAGCTCAACTATTCTTGTAATTTTTAAATAAACAAAATAAAATAATTTTTAAATAAGTAAAATAACTTCTTATGTTAATGAAAAATATTATTCTAATAAATAATAAAATAGACAATAAAAAATAAAAAATTGTTTAAATAAATATTAAAACAAAACAATTCTTCAAATAAATAATTAAAAATTAAATTATTAAATAGTTTTAAAGTGAAATAATATAACTTGTCTATAAATAAAATAATCTTTAAATAAATAATTTTTTCAATATGTTTATAATAATATATTTCTTTTTACAAATTATATTTAGAGAATTTAAATAGATCATCAAAATATATAAACTTATAATGAATAAAATATATCAAAAATATTTATGCTTCTATATATATGGGTATAAAATAGAAGGATACCATCCATGATATTCAAGAAATATATTATTATATTTAGTAAAAAGCCATTATTTTAAAGTTAAAATAAAAAAAACTTAAAAGTTTAAAGTTTAACTAAATTAATAGTAAATCAATTATTATAATTTATTTAGTATATTTTATTTTAATATTTCTTTTTTTGTGCTAAAATTAACTTGAAAAATATTTGTAAAGATAAAAAAGTGTTATGAAGTGTTTGAATTCTTATAATTATCATCCAATTCATTCCATAAAAAAATTACTTTTGAAAACCCTCATGAAATTGAATAGATTCACACGTCAAGATATAAACCTCCAAACTCTCTAAATTATTACTATCATATTGTTAGTTTTCATGCTATAAATTTAACGTATAGAAATATTAATAACCATGATATTTTATTATTGTTAATTTTCATTTGGAATTTTTCATATATGATAAAAAGAAAAAAAATCCCCAGCATATCTTCACTTATACTATCTATCCATATGAGAGGAATGGAAAATTACCTCATCCCTCCCTCTACCAATAATGGTTTCTAGTTTTAGAACTCTATATGCAAGGATAGGGGAAATTACATAGGCTTGTTGAACACCTAGAATACTAAGAAGGAGGGTGAATTAGTATTATCTAAAACCACTTAAACATTTAAACATTCATTCCACATAGCATATTCAATTTGTAATAAGAAAGGAAAGAAATCATCAAAATCACATAACACATGGAAATTATATTTTTACGTGGAAAACCCAAGAAGGAAAAAACCACGGTGTGGATTAGCTCACAATATATTATAACCGGTTATAAGATATTACAGAAATTCGCACTATAGGTGGACTCACTACCCATAGAATAAAGAAAATATAGAAGAGAGTAGTGGCACACAACTGAGATTTGAGCTTTTACAATTGCATCTACAATATGAATGAGTTACAATTCCATTGAAGCTCAATACACAAACTTTATACACTTCATACTAATCTGCTCTAACACTATGCTTTGCTCTACCCCTGCATTACATTCACACAATTTTCATAAAAAATACTTGTACATTCACTATCAACATCATCCAAAACCTAAATGATCCTATACTTATAAACATTTCATTTCCAACATCAATTAGGTCAACCTAATTAGATGTATCATGAAAAATATAACTTGTAAGCTCAACATTCTATATTACACACCTTGTGACTTAATACAAAACATGTAAATAATAAAAATAGGTTGATGTGGACCTATAATAGAACCCTTATAACATATCAACACTTCTCAAAAATCCATAGTAGCCCAAAGATACTAGGTGGGCACCTATAAAGACCTAACATCAAAGTTCACCAAGTGATCAATCACAAATGGACATGCGGACCTCCAACCTTCATGCCACTTAGAGCACATACTCTATTGGAACCCTTAAACACTTCCACAAATTTGTAAGACTAGATACCATTCCATAATGAAGTGCAAACTAATCAAAACATACACCATGTACTAGAAACCATAGTCACTAGTAGACTAAATGTTCTATCATTCATAACTTCTTCACCAAAGGAAAAACAATGCAAAAATATATATTTAGATTCCTCTAACATCCAAAAAGATTCCAATGGAACCACAAAGTAAAATTCTTCAATACAGACTAATGCAGACCAAATTACCAGATGTCTTGTACACTAAAATACCTTTTCTGATTTAGCCAATTATCCACTTCAACTATTTTCACAAGATCAAACATTCTTGCAACTATGCACTGTATTAACATTTTTATGCATTCTCATGCTTCACCAATTGGTTTGCACATTGATCTTCATCCGAAATCACAATTTTGACATCAAGGCCAACACTGTATCTACATTCTCTACAACCCCTACTCATACTCATGCTCATGTTGCCAATAGACATATCAATGATAAAATCTTTAATATTTAAACAATCTCCACCTTTGTCATTAATGAAAAAATGCCAAAATTTCTCTCCAAAACTATTCTCCCCCTTTTAACATCAAGGTCAAAGGGTGCATACATATGTTATGTTCTTTTCCCTCCCTTTGACACATATCTTCTCCCCCTTGCATAACTTACATGATTTTGCATTTATTAGATTACACAGATACTCACATACTCATGTGCTCCCTCTAATTGATATATACATGTATACAAGAGAGTAAAAAATTTAAAAACTTTACTAACACCCCCTAAGAGTGTTATCCAACAAATTCAATCAAAATTTGCATTGGAAAACTGTCTCTGAACATCTGCAATGATATGGTGAAATATGACTATGAAATTGAAAATTTATGATAGGAAAATCAATATACACCAATAATTAGAAGAATTGTTTGATACCTGCAACTTCTCAAGGTGTTCTTGACTATCTTTCTTTCCTTCTTCCCAACCTTTCTTGGCTAGGCCAAGCATGTGACTTTGAGTCTCGAACTCGATAAGAAGTTCTTCACCATCATCTAGAGTGTTGGGTACCATATTTAACTTCATTTCTTTTTCTGCACTCATTAGAGCACTAGAGATAGGTGTGAATTTTGCATTTACCAAATCCTTGAGATGTTTAAACTACACAATTATCTTCTCTTTTTATACTTGCACTTGGAAAAACTACTCGTGCAAATTCTCAATTATCGTCCTTGTGCTCCCATCAATATCTTATGTCAGATCATAGGCACCAGATTCCTTATCATTTTGGGACTCAATGGAGTGCGTATCATCCTTAATACTTTTGGTGGAGCTATGCCACTTCATACAAAATTGGAACAACATCTTGGCTTTCACAACACATAATTTTACACATCTGTGAGATTATCTTGAAATTTACTATGTGCAATGGCACAATTCTTTCAATTTTTTTGTTAGTGGTTGCCAATTTTTCTCTACACTAGTGAATATAACAAAAAACATTGGTGGCTCTAACTATCATATCATCACAAAGACATTTTTCTTTAGATTTTGCAAAGAGTTTTGTGAATTTCATTTTTTTTAAATGTACATATCCAATATCTGATTGCAATTTTTTTTCTAGATTTGGTTTGTGCCTGACATCTTTTTCTAGCATTGTTCTTCCTTTTATTTTTTCTTTTCGTATTCTTATCCATAATGTAGAGAAAACTTGGCCAATTATAATTTTGATGGTTTTAAAAATTAAGTTGGAGATATGATAAGAAAATTTTCAATTTGAATTTTTTAATTCCCATTGTGCAATTATTTGATATAAAAAAAATTTCTCAATATTTTCATCATGTGGCTCTCTAAAAAATATTTTTGGAAAAATCATCTCTTCTGCATGTTTCTCTTGAAATATTAGAGGTTGTTTTCCTTCTGCTAGTGCAATTTTAATGATTTTGTCTTCCATACAATGTATAGTTCTTGACTTAGTAAATCCATGTATTAAGGTGTCTATTTCCACTTCCATGTTATTTCTAGTATCATTTCCATTGTCATTGTCACTATCACTTGATGAAGAGTTAGTAATTACAATCCGTTCTTTTGAATGATACAAACGCTCATGCCAATTTTTGTTCAGTTTGACATTTTGCATTTTGTATAACTTTGTTGTTTTACACAATTCATTCAAAGAATTCATAGTAACATTTGGTGATACTCTACCTTTTTGGTATGCATTTTCATATTGTAAGCATCTTTAATGCAATAACAATTGTACATGTTTCATTCATTGAGTGTAGCAAAACTATTTGTATAATGTTCATGTTTGTTGGCATATTGATAATAGTTCCATTTCGTCCTATTTGAGATCTCTTATGTCCTAGTTTCCAAATTTTCACAAAAGCAATTCAAAGGGAGACAATTATTTTTTCAAGTTCAAAAAGTCTACTTGTGTATTGTAGTGGCTTATTTGTTTTAATATGTTCTAGTGTTGCATATAGTGGTTTTTTTTTTGTCGCAATTTTCAATTACAAAAGTTGCATATTTTTTCCCAAATAATTCCTTTTTCATTTTGAAAAGTAAGTCATATGTTTCTTTGCATAAATTTATTACTTCTTTTTTTTAAATGTAGTTGGCCACAAATTATGCACACATGTTGAGGTGTGTCTTCTATTTTTTCCATGCAATATTCTATTGGTGTTTTTCTTTTCCTTTTGGAATTGTTTATGCAATCCATTCTAGTTTCTTTACATATTTGTTGTTTAATTTTACGAAGTGAGCTATGGAACATTTCAGTCAACTCATTTGTATTTTGTGTAGTGCTGCTAGTCTCTACATGTTTAGTGTTTCGAATGGAGTGTTTTATTTTATTCAAACTAATCTTATGTTTTTCTTTAATCATTGTCATTTTTTGTGATTCTTCTGTGTAAATGTCATTTTTCATTATTATCTCTACTCCACATGGCATATAATGTGTATGCATGTCATTAACTTTGTAACACATTATATTGTATAGATTTGTTGGTTTGACACATTTGCTTGATATTTTGTACAAGACATGTTATTGTTTGTTGTCCAAAATTTTATTTTTATTTTAAAAATGTAAGATAGCCATTGAACACATAAATCACATCATTCAATTCCACTTTGTTCAAATGAGTTTCCAACTTTTGTAATAAATGTTTTCCAATTTATTACATCAGAACTATTAACCAAGTCATAGTTGAGACATGTTTCAAGGCAATCCTTTGCCACTTTTTCTCTATGGAGCATTGCATTGCAAAATATTGAGTCATGTATCATCTAAGACATTCACTATCATATTTATTGTTTGTCAAAATAGATATACTCTTCAAAAGGTTGTCACCACAGTTTGATATTGATAATGTATGTTTACATAGTTTGGACATTGTACATATTGAATTTTCCTCTACAAAAAAAAAAATTAAAGTTTTTTTTATTGTTTACTTTGGTGAGAATTTTGTTTTATTGGGTTTTTCTTTTTCAACATAAGTGGTTCAAAATATCCATGACTAGGATAAATTGATCATGAAACAAAATAGATATGTAGGTATTTATGAATTCTCATTGAAATGAAAGTAGTCTCTTTTCCTTGCTAAATACCAAATACATATTTGAATATCTAACCATTTAGCTAGTCATTTAATGCAAAATGATTCCACCCAAAGGCTAGAATCATAATAACTTGGATTTGGAAGTGTAGATATTTGCATTCGTTGCAAACATGTACTAACATAATTAACTCCATGCAATACATTTAATGTTTATGGGTCTAGTTCATATCTATATGAAAATAAAGATTTAGGATAGATCTTTTCTTGCTAGATAGTTTATAAAATGGTCAATTTTTCTATTTCCTAGTTCCATAGATGTGTAATGCATGTGTAATAGTAATTGTAAAGGGTCAAAAAGGAAATCACCTACATTGTATACAAAAGGGCTTATTTTAAACATATTATTTTTCAATACTATGTCAATTTACATATATTTGTCTATCTTTCTTGATTCATAATTCTCCGCATCTATAATACTATGCAATTTAGATTTTTATGTTGATATTCCATGGTTACACGAATTTGACATTGAAGCTTTTGAATTATTCTCTTCATTTTTTGGAGTGTTTAGATTGGTTAAATTGTTGTTCATATGGCTTTCTTTTTCTTGAGAAAAGTAGCTTAAAGTGTCCATTAGTAGGATTTTGATCATGAAACAAAATTGAATATGTACTACTTTGTGAATTTACATTGAAGTGCAAGTACTTTGTCTTGTGTGTTAAAGACCAAATACATATTTCAATATTTAACCACTTTCCTAGCCATTTAATACAAAATAAATCTTCCCAAAGGTCGTAGTCATTACAATTTGGTTTTTGAACTGTAGATAGTTTCATATGTCGCAAGTATGTATTGACATCAGTAACTACATGCAAACATTTCAATGTTTGGGGATCTAGTTCATATGTATATGATAATAAAGTGTCAGGATCATCTCTTGCTAAACAATTTTGAAAATGATCAATCATACCATTTTGCAAACCTACAAAAGTGAACCTCATATTTAATAGTAGTTGCAAAGAGTCAAAAAGGAAATTGCCTAAGTTGTATAGAAATTGACTTGTTCTGAAAAGTTTATCATTTTTCAAAACTGTGTCTATTGTTTCTTCTCTAGTCCTATGTATTGGTTCATAATTACCTACATCTATGATAGTATGCAATATTTTTTTTGATTCAATTTTTTTCTTTCATTTTATGCACCATATAAAACACTTTGAATATTAAAACCAAAAAATAAGGAATATCTTCCTTGTGAAACTTGTGGTATTGAAGTATGCTTTATAAATGTTCTTTTACTTTTCAATACACACCTATTGTAAAATATGCAATGTAAACACACTTAATAACAATTAAAAACATATCAATCCCATTATTAAAAATGACCTTATTATGAAAATGTTATAATATTTTTACAAACTATGTCATTGATGTCATTTTTATGTGAATCATAATCCTTAAATTAAAAACATAATATAAATATTCAATAATATTATATAACTATAAAAATATATACAAGTTAAATATATTAATAATATAAAATACATTAATAATATAACAATAAATAATAATGTAATAATATAAAATAATACTAAATATATATAATTATTATTAACAAGAGATTAATAAATAACTATAATCCTAAAATAATCATTTATCATATAAATATAATATAATATAAATTTGAAGCTAACTTTAATTAAACTATTTTTTTTTGTTAAAAAAAACCTGGCTTAAGGATCTAGGAACCATAAAAGGGAGACCATGTGGTTGAGGAAAATCCTAATGAAGAAGATGACGATACATCAACTACAAGAAAGAATAGAAACACAGGCATTGAAAAATTTGAAACCACCAAATGTAGACATCAACAAAATCAAGAAGGGTGGAGCTTGATGTCATTATGCAATAGTTTATAGAAAACATAATGGAAGTTAAACCACCAAATATTATCAGCCTCCCCAGTCCTAGACAACAAATTGACCCCATAATTGGCAGCCCACTAGGCAACTTGATTTCTAGATCTTTTAATGTGGGTGAAGAAGATATCCTCAAAGTCACATTTAGAAAAGACTATAACCTCCAATATGGTTCCAAGCTTCTAGTTCTTTAGTCTCTTCCCTTGTATGGCTTCAATCATAAATTTTGAGTCCCCTTCTAGCCAAAGTTGCTTGCAGCCATAGTTCTTGGCAAGAGAAAGCCCTTTCCACAAGGCCCAAACTTCTACCTAGTTGTTTATTGAGTTTCCACAACTAGAAGCAAAGAGTCCCAAAGGTTGACCCATTGAGTCCTTGAAGACACCACCATTGCCAACAACCCATGGATTGCACTTTCCAACACCATCAATATTTAACTTAATCTAGCCAGCATTAGGAGTCACCCAATCCACATTGGCCTTATCTGGCTTCCTAGTGTGAGTATTGGTTGTCAACCACTTGAAGTGAGGCCAAGTATTGGCCCAATGCAATTCTTGAATAGATATGGAATTAAACTTCTTGTTTCGGACCTAACCAAGATCTGCCATGGAGCTCTCCACCAAGTCCCAAACTTTGTCAGCCACCTTTTCCTATTCAAGAAATATTCTCTAGTTTCGTTTAAGCCAAATATTCCATATGATCGATGATGGAGCAATCATCCAAATAAATTGTATCCCTAGGGTCTTAATCCTCAAGGACCAATAGTCAAGCACTAGGGGGACACCCCTGGGGAGAACCCACGATAACCCCTAGTGGTTTAGGAATAGAGACAAGACCCTCCTTGCATAAGGGCAGAGAAGAAACAAATGATCATTCTTTCTTCATTGCACAAACACAACACAAATCTCAAGGGACCAACTTTTCCTAGCTTCTGCAATCTGTCTCATTTAAGAGCTCTTCACTTCCAAGCAATCCAAAGGAAAGCATTGGCTTTCGAGAGGCCCAACTTCCACCATCACCATCACCAAAGAAACAATTATAGGTAGCTTTGACTATGACCTTACCACTTCCATTAAGATTCCACACAAATTTGTCTTCAGCAAGATTATTCCAAATAGGCCACCTATTGAGTTTGAAGGACAAGGTATTGCAAACCTTAGAAAACTTGAGAGCTAGTGGGGCAAGTTGCTTCCAAGAATATAAACCACTAGTGCCATCAAAGTAGTTGCAAACATGGACACCCACATGCCTTCAAAGTGGTGGACGATAAGGAGTGCAAGGAAGATGAGGACTAATGGGAATGATTCTCAAGTCAACGATCATGCCAAAATAAAATATTCCTATCATTTCCCAATATCCATATGACGTCTGAGGCAATGAGGCCGATGCAAGACTTAAAAAAATTCCAAATACTAGATCTCACGGGTAGGATAACACTAAATAAATTATTAGGGTCATTATCCAAGTATTTATCCTACAACAGTCTACTACCTTCTAAGTATATACGCCAAACTAGCCTACCCCCAAAGATTTATTCATATTGATACACCTTCTCAGACCCAACCCACCATCTAGTGATGAGATGACATAGTGTACACAAGGATGGCAACCAAGTCAGACTTAAGGAGAGTGATCCTCCTAGAAAAGGAAAGCCAACAACATTTCCATGTAGTGAGCTTGATTTGCATACTATCCACCACTGCACTCCTATCAACAACTTTAGTTCGCTTATAGAGGAGGGGCATACCAAGATATTTTCTTGGAAGGTTGTTCTTCTCAAAGCCCAAGATTTTTTGGATATCTAAAGTTTCCAAGAAATTTGTTTTTAGAAAGAAGATTCTAGATTTGGAGCAATTCACCACTTGATCGACAGTAGACTCATAAAGGGAGAGAATGTGTTTAAGGCACCTGGCTTCTCTAGCAAGGGCCTCACTGAAGAGAAGTGTGTCATCCACAAATTGAATATGTGCAATGTTACTAAAGCCACATAAAACCTACAAGATGGTGAGAAATCCCATGTAGGATTCAATCTTGATGGTTCTTCCAAGAGCCTCAACAAGGATGATAAATAAAAAAGGGGATAAGCAGTTCCCTTGGCACAGCCTGTGGCTGGCAGAGAAGGGCCTTGAAGGCACACCATTTTCAAGAATTAAGAAGGAGGTAGATGAAATGCAGCTAAACACCTATTCATACCATTCCTCTACAAAGCCAAATTTGTGCAAAAATTTGATCAAGAAATCCCATGAGACTCTATCAAAAGCTTTGTTCACGTCAAGTTTGATAAGAATTCATTCTTTCTTTCTCAAATTGATGGAGTGAATTTTTTTGTGTGCCATGATAATCCCGTCTAAAATCTGCATCCCTTTTAAAAATCCACTTTGCTCCTCTGAAATAACCCTCTCTAGATAGCCCTTAAGACAGTTCACCATGGCCTTGGAGATGATCTTATAAATTGTGTTACATAAGGCAATAGGCCTAAAGTTGTTAAAAATCTAAGGGTCCCTTGTCTTTGAGATTAAGTCTATAAATGTTTCCTTCCGTGATTTCATCATAGCCTTCCTACACTTGTATTCTTCAACTGCTTTCCAAATGACTTCTCCAACAATGTCTGAAAATCTTTGAATGAATTCGGTGTAGATCTCATCGGGGCCTGGAGCCTTCCTAGCTCCTAAGGAAAAAGTGGCAAGATGAATCTTATCCAGTGAGAAAGGGATGTTGGGCGGCTTCATCAACTTGGGGAGAGGCTTCCAAGAGGGAAGCAAAGAAATTCCTACTCTCATTTCTAATTGCAACAACATCATCAATGAAAGAACCTTTAGCTTTGTTAATTGAAAAAAAATTGTTTTGTTTCCTTCTTATTTTGGTGGATAAGTGGAAGACCCTTGTTTTTTGGTCCCCTTCACACAATCACTTCACTCTGGATTTTTTTTGCCAAAAGATTTCCTCCATTCACAACACCCACTCATGTTTACATAACAAGTCTTGTTCCCTTTCCTTAAGCTCTATCGAGTAACCATTGTGGAAATGTTTTGCACAACCTATTGTAAATCAATATCAATCTTGTTCTTCTCCTCAAATAAGCTTCCCATAACCTCCTTGTTCTAGGGTTTGATTTTCCTTTTTAGTTCTACAATTTTCTATAAGAGAACATAATGTTTATGGCCTTTGAAATCCTTACTCCACCAAGCCCGCAACACCTTTTCAAACTCCGAGTGGTCATACTATAAGGATTCCATATTAAAGGGGGTCCCAAGAGGCTTTGTGTTCCCACTGAGGGACAAGGAGATGGGTCGGTGATCAAAGCCTCTGAAATAGACCACAAAAGACATGAAGGTGTCTAGGTCTAACAACCACTCAGAATTGATGAAGAATCTATCCAATCTACACATACTGTTGTCCTCACCCACTCTCTGGTTATTCCTTCTAAACTAGCTAGACTTGGGGCAGATATCGGCCAAAGCTAAATCCTCACTAAACTGCCTAAACTTAGAAGAACTAGCAATGGAGAGGACCCTACCACCAAATTTTTCACTCAGGCTAAGCATGGCATTAAAGTCGCCACCAACAATGCATTCCTTGGACTCATGTACCCTTCTCATACCTCAGATACAATCCCATACGCCCAATCTATCAGGTTTAGAGTTGGGCCCATACACATTAGAAACCAAACAACTACCCCCAATCTTGAAGTTGCTTACTATAACAGAAAGACAAAAGGGGGACTCATCCGTAACCTACCCAACCCAACTCAAGAAATTCCAAAGGATTGCAAGACCACTAACAGAGCCATTAGCATCCACGACAACCCCATTGCCATGGCACCAAATCCTGGACAGGATCTTCAAAAACTTGCTTGTGTCAACCTTTGTTTCTTGTAAGAAAACATCAAGAGCTTCAATGGCAATTATCCACTTTAACGGGCAGCATTTTTTGGGGGTGTTGATTCCCTGAATGTTCTAGCTTACAATCTTCATAAAGACTTTCCTGTAGGGAGGTGCTTTCCTCTAGTTTTAACAAAGATTTTTTATTGATTTTTGAGAGTCATTTTCTAGATTCTTGAGGGCTTGGAGTTTTTTCTTTGTAGCTTATGAATTTCTACCCTTGGAGCTAGCACCTCCTACATCTAGGGCATTCTGAGGCCTATTCCCCAACCTTTTTTTCCCTCCTTGTAACCATACTCTAGGTATTTTCCTTATCTCTTGTGTCCTCATCATTTTCATATTTTTTTATCAACATCCCAGGGGTAGGGGAGAAAGTAATTTTTTTTTTACACTTTGTTATCCAAAAACTAATTTTTAGTTTCCAATAGAGCCTTTAACTGATCAACACCCCTATCATCATCATTCTTCAAAGGAATAATTGAAGACATGTTCCCAATCCTAGTCATGTCACCCATAGGTAGGCCCTTATCATTCTTAATGTCAGATTGGGGTTCTAAAGTAGAGACAAAATGACTTGATGAATTAGATGCAGCCACAAGCTTGGCTGAACACTTCTAGGCCATATTCCCAATTCTTCCGCACCTAAATCACCATAGGGGAAGGCCTTCATAGTTGATTTCAATTGTTGAGTCAACAAGCCTGAGTGCAATTTGAACGAGGGAACCAAGGGATTCTCTAAATTGATCTTGACAGATATTCAGGTGGATCACTCTAACTGGCCCCTACTTGGGAAATGAGTGCAATGGATGAATTTACTGAGCACATCCCTGATGATCTGGAGGATATCTTTAGTCCATAATTCCATAGGAGGTTTTTGGAGCCTGACCCAAATGGGGACATCATTGATCAATTATTTTTGCAGGTCAAATCCAGGAGTCTAGGCCTAAAGGTACAGTCCAATGCTCTCGATAAACTAAGGGCCACTAGATAAGATGTTGTCCCACTCAACTTCGGAGGATAAAAAAATACACAAAAATCCTAACACGAGGAAACTCACATCAGGAAAGCAGCCCCGTCATTTTTTCCCTATCCATGATTTGATGCACTCCATTGTGAGCCAGATACAAATGAATTTGGAAATGATCTCCTGCTTTCACACCTTTCCACCTCAAGATTGAGTAGATGGCCTATAATTTTGATGTAGGGGATTTCCTCTAAGACATACACATTCACATTTTTTATTCCCATTTTGAGCACCAAGCCCTTTGAACGACTAACCAATGCCTCCTCTGGTGGATTCTCTATCCCCTTTGCAACCCACAAGCTTCAATTAATCATGATTGTAGCCTCCTACTTGGGAGTCCTTACAAAAAAATAGCTCCTAGTGAGAACATCCCCATTTTCTACCTTTTCACAAATCCTACGCATTTTCGCATCTCTTCAAATAGATTAAATTTAAAATAATAATAATGTAATTTAATATTAAAATCATTTAATTTAATTAGTAATAATTTTAATCTAATATAAATAATTGCAAACACTGAAAAAAATTCCTAATCAATGTCATACACTTAAATCAGATTTACTAACAACATATCCTCTCTAATCCATCATCTTTTTGCATAATTAATTTAACTAGCCTAGCTAATTAATTAATTGCATCATTTTCATCCATTAGCCTAATTAATTAAATTGGGTTAATTCATCTCTTTTCGCACTAACACTTCATCTCATTAAATTAAATACATCAAAATATTTAATTTAATTCCTTAAGTCATCTTATTTAATTAAATAACCCTAAGTTATTGTGGACATAGAAAAGTAACCATTCTACTTTTTCATGTTTAGGCCCTCTTAGTGGACTTTGGCTTGATTTTTCCTAGGTCTAATGTTGTAATGTGGTCAACACATTCACATTAGGTCTTGGACCCTTGTGAACCATTAATACTTCTAGGATATCTTGGAAAGGTGTTGTGAAGTGTTGTAACTCACTTTCACACTTTTCTAGGACCCTTTCATCATAATTCATTTAAATAAATCCTTTAAGTGAGGTCTTATTTCAAAGTTTTGTAAAGAGTTGTAACCCACTTTCATGCTTTTCTAGACTTGTCTTCACTAATTCAACTCTTTCTCATGTATAAATAACCCTTTAATACACTTTCTAGCTGTTCTTAAGTGTGTTTTTGAGGATACTCCCATTGGACAACATTTAATGCTCCGTAATTCCTGACACGCACTTAATTTTCTTAAGTGGGACTAAATCACCAACAGGGGTGACTTAGTCCTTTTTGGCATAAAACTAAAAAAATAAAAAAATGGGGGGATTTTTCCCTCTAACCCTTGAGGTTAGCCTGTGATGTGTTATTTTCAAAAAATATTAGTAAAACGGTGTATAAATAAGGGTTTTTCCTCTCATTTTAACACCTATTGATTCAAGCATTCACTCAAGCAATCAACTTAATCATTATCAAGCATTCAAACACTCTAAGCATTATCAAGTCATCTAGTGGAGCACTTCATTGCATATCTTCATATTTCTACATCAAGGGTTTGGTAAGAACTTATGACATTGCATGTTGTTTATTTATCATTCTCTTTCCATTTCATTTCATTTCATAGGGTTTGATTACGAAAGTGGGATTTGACCAAGGAAAACCCCTATACTCTAACCCTTAACAATTTTTCCCCTTTTGCATGTGCGTTTGCAAACTTTGTATGTAGATTTGTCAAGAAAATAGGTGTTGAAAAGTGGTCAAGAAGTCCTCAAAGTCAATCAAATAATCACAACCCTAATTCAAGCTTGGAGAAATTTTTTACCCCATTTTTTGCAAAATCAAGTGTGGAAACTTGTCAAGAAAGCAAGTGCAGACCTAAGGCTACAAGATTATGTCCCAAAATTATTGAGATTTGTAGGAGGACTAAGTGACCACTACTGGAAAATTAGTCCCGCTTCTAGGCCTGAAAATTGATTTCAACATTTTTGGAAACCCATTTGGGAGATTCATGTTCTGGCAAAGTTTCCCGAAACTAGGACTAAGTCACCCATCCTAACGTAAGTGTCCCAGTCAACATTTTTAGTTAAATTTTTAGGATTCTAGAATCTCCCAACATCAATTTTTAGATTCCAGGTGCACCTCTTTGATTATGTTTTGTTATTTCATCATTTACTTGCATTTTTAGGCATTTTAGAATATCACATTGTGTTTTCAAACAAGTTGTATCTCTTAGGTTTTGTATTATTAGATCATTTCATGTTTAGATCAAAGCATTAAAGCATCTTAATTAGACATAATACATCTCATCTACATTAACTTTGAGTGTAGAAATTGCCCATTTTGGCGCACATCTTTCTCCTTTTAGGTGAAAAACCCTAGAAGTGCAAGAAAGAAGTTAGGTGCCAAAATCATTCTCCACATTTTTTTGAACCCAATTTTTGAACATCTTTACTTCTGATTTTAAGTGCATCCTATGTTTCATTTGCATTGCATTGTTTAAATTGCATCTTAGGGTTTTCAAAATTGCATTATTGAAAAGCTTCAATAGTTTTCATTAATGCATCATTTTTGCATTTCATACTGTCCCTACATTCATGCATCTAAAAACCATAAAATTACATTAAAAAATTCTAAAAAATCTCAAAAAAATCATTAGCGGGACTTGTAGACACTCAAAATTTTCCTCATAATTGTCATGATATTCATCTATTGATTAAATAGATATTATTTTTTACTTAATCAACTCATTCAATACTTTCTTCTATTCATGCATTTCATCAAATCATTAAACTGTCCCATGCTTGTTAACTATCCCTTTACATAAACAATCATATTCACCCCATGGTCATTCACTAATTATTTGCATAAATGATCATTCCCATTAATTTCCATTCATAATCCGTTTCATAAACATTCATGTCTGTTTGCATTATTGTTCTTGTCAGTTTCCATAATAAGGCATAATCGTTTATTATCATCCATATCATTTTCATAATCAAATTGAATGGTCGTCAACTATTGTTTCATATAAAACTAAATTATCATGTTAATCACTTCGTTTGCATAAATCATTCTTGCCAATCATCAACATTACATAAATTTTTTGTATCAACATGTTCATATTTCGCTATATAATTAAATCATTAAAATCAAGTCATAACAATCCATATTTCATTAAATCCATATTAAATCATTATTGAATCATGTTCATGCACATTTGAATCCATTTAATCATTTTATTTAGTTTCATTATTCATAAACCCTTCACTATGCATAAAAAAAGTTCTTGGTGATAGAGAGACAATGGAGAGTGATTTCATTTAAAAGCATTTTCATAGTTTTAGAAGTTCAAGTATTTTCATAGTTTAGAAGTTTTTTTTTCATTTTTCTTTTGTTTTTAATTTGAATTGCTCCATTGAGGCAAGTGTGAGATGGAGATTTTTATTCCATAGAATCCTCCATTTTCAGCTCACACAAGACTAAATCGCCACACTTTGTGACTTAGTCCTCCTACATATTTTGCATTGAATTTTCTAGTAAGTTTCTAGGTATTTTCTGCACTTTTGTTTGCTCTTTCTAAATACTATCATATTTTCCTGATTTACTGTTTTATTCTTTTTTTAACCATAGTACTTTAATTTCATTCCTTATCATCATGAATTTTTTCTTTAATAAGTTTTGGAATTCATTGAAATCCCTTACAGACATGTCCAATTGTGCCTTTGGTTGTGATCCTAATTTCCTTGAGCTTCCTCATGTTCCTTCAACTCCTAATGAATGTCCACCTTGTGTTGTTGACATCATTGGAGAAGATGATGATAGCATGCATAAGTTCTTAAATAAATGTCTTGATAATCTTGAAAACAATGCAGCCTTTTACCCATACATGAAACATTCTAACCTTCCTAATGTGTGAGAAAATATGTGAATTAAAGTAATCAATAACACACAATAGCTATAATGTATTACATTAAGGAAATATAAATTAAACAACACAATTCAATAAAACGATTCCTTAAAGGCATTACATCTTCCTCTATTCTTAAGGATCCTCATAATAGTTCTCTCAAATCTTAATTATGCATTGAATTGCATGGATGGTACCCAAGAAATGAGTAGCCATTAATTCTAGAATGTAGAAACTATATCTACACCTACATGATTTTGATATTTTTGGTTGATTGATGGACTAAATGATATGCAGAATGGTGAATTGTTGTATACAAAATGCTAATGAAATAATGTAATGTTGAGTTAAACTCATGGAGATACTATGAAAATGATTCTAAATAATATAAGAAAACTAAGTTAAACATGTGTACTATGTGCAAGATCATCATGGAAAAAGTAGGCGCTTAAGTGGCAAAAAATTTAGAAAAAGAAGAGTTAGGCAACTTGACATAAATATTTGAATAAGTTATCTATATTATTTCAAAAATATGTAATAATAGAATATGTAGCAAATTGAATGTAGTTTCTAAACTACTAGTTTTGTTTATAAAAAAAATATCTATTTGGTGAAAATTTGAAATTTCAATGTAGAGGTACTTAAATTTTAGGGAAAAAATAAAAATTAGGTCTTTGTCTGACCACCCTAACCATAATAAAATGATAATATTTTTTCATAATATTTTAGATATAAGTAGAGGATTCATGCCCCAATGTGATGCATATTTTTTGTAATTTTTTTCCAAATAAATAATTAATTATGATTTTTTATAACAACTTTTAAAAAATATAAAAACTACATATCGACCACCTTGGTCAAAACTTCATGAAATTCAATTTTTTATTTTTAATTCTATATTATGTGGAAGCATAGAATGTGATGCATGTTTTGGATTCAAAAATTTGATCTTGTTTGCAGAAAGCTATAGATGTTATTCAATGGAAGCCCTATCAATCCGGGCTTTAATCATAATTTGAATAGAAGCCAAGATAATAGTACTAGCTAAATTCAAAGTAAGGAATAATTTATATCAATTGAGAATCTCACTTTAAAGGCACTTTTTGTTGTTTTATCAATGGGTAAACCCACAATAGTAGGTTACATTTTTTTGAACGAATAAAAATTAGAAATGCTCATCAAAAAATTTAAAATGGTTTACCCCTTCTAATGAAGGGGGTTCGAATGAACCACCCCCCTTCTAATGAACCCTCCCCCCTTCTAATGAACCCCCCTCCCTTCTAATGAACCCCATTTTGCACCATATAAGGGGGGTTTGAATGAACCCCCTTTGTTCACCTTCCCCTCCACCATTTCAAAATTTATGCATTTTTTTGACTATCGAAGCTTGGGAAGGAGGTGCAAATGGAGTCAACTTGATAAACCAAGTTGGATAATTGTAGAGATTGAAACGAGCTTTCCAACAACTATAAATTTAATATATTTTGATATTATATTATATTTTATTTTTTAGTTTTACTGAACATAGGTTTTTCATTGAACATCAAGTTTAGTGAAAAATCATTGTGGAAAAATATTAAATTTGAGAAAAAAAAATTTGAAAAATATATACGCCCTAGGTATTGGTGTCCTCATTCTAACAAAAAAAATAAAATTGAATTTCAATACATACCAAAAAAGTTATACGTGTCGAAGTGCACCTATGTCTAAACTGTAAATGTTTTGATTTCAAAACTTAATTAAAAAAAAAAATTCAACAAAATGTTATAAAACAAAATGAAACCAATTGATACCAGTGTTAGCAACCTAAATTAAAAAGAATCAAATTTTTATCCTTTGTATAAAAAAAGTTATGCGTGTCGAAGTACACATCACTTTTAAAAAATGTTGTTTACTATTAAAAACTAGTTATCAAAGGAGACGCAAAAAAAAAAACAATTTAATTCCAATTTTTTTAAAAAAAATATATTTAAAATCTAAAGAAAAAATCTCACAAATCACTAGTTTACATCATTTCCAAATTCCTAATAGTTTTCCTACTATAGGTGTCAGAAAGTGAAGTTTTTTTTGAAAATGTTGATTTTAGTGTCAAGTTTGGCCAAAAAGTGTAACCCATTATTGTGG
The DNA here is from genome assembly GCA_007258455.2 of Sequoia sempervirens. NCBI lineage: Eukaryota > Viridiplantae > Streptophyta > Pinopsida > Cupressales > Cupressaceae > Sequoia > Sequoia sempervirens. Next base: position 368,383 of record VDFB02055997.1, read on the forward strand.
GATGACCCCAATTTTGGGTAAAAAAAAGTCATGAACCACATACCCATCATATTGCCACTTTTTGGCCCATCATGATCCTGCACATACCCACTATATCTAAGAATGTCATGTTTCTAATTTACTTGCTAAACTATTCTAAATGTTGAATCAAAATTCAACTAAGCTCTCAAATGCTAAGATGATTTATGCAGAGTAATTGTATGCAATGTTGTCCTCTCCAAAAGATGTAAATGAGCCTCTATTTATATATTTTGACACCAAGGCATCAGATGAGTTGGAAGCAATGAACAATCAGGATTCAATCTAGAGAGATCGATGGTGAGAAATGAGGAAGTTGGAGAGAAATAAGGAAGTTTTCCCCTTTAATATAACAATCTTTCCAAGTGTAGAAATTAATAAATAGAAAGAAGAAGCCATGTGTCCTTGAGTTGGTTGAGATTGTTGAGGGTAAATACCCATTTTAGAAATTAGGAATAATTATTTTCATGTGACACATGGTGAGGTGGAAGATGATGTGGAAGGAGGTTAGAAGAATATGGAGAAATGTGACAAAATTCAAATTTAATGAGAGGGAATCAATCAAATAAAAAAATTAGTTAAATTTGTTCATTTAATTAAATCATGAAGAAAGTGGTTTAGATAAGAGGAATTAAGAAGTATAAACTATATAAATAAACTTTACAATTTATTTATATAGTAGAGGAAATAAAGATTTTTATTAATCAAATAACTAGTATTTAATTAATATTCTCTAGACCAATTTTGGATGTATACATTTTTCCCCTCTTTGAAGTGATATGTTTACACATTAATTCAAATTTTTTTTACCAATGTTGCTAAAATTTTGATGATGCCCTAGACAGATATTTTCATAAGATAATGAATGTATGCCCCCTCGAGAGATAAATCGAGGAACTTTTGATGAAGAAAAGATTGTTGATGATTTTTGAAATTTTTTGTTGATCTGTGATGATGTCAATGATGAAATTCTAATTTGATGATATTTCAGCGATTTATCTCCTTATATTGAAGAAATGAGTCACCCTTTGATTAATTGATCATTTTAAAAAAATTAAAATATCCCACCAAAATCACACTTTTAATTACCCTTTATTAAGGTAAAAAGTGAAAAAGGATTCATTTGTGCATTTTATAATTTTGAAAATTGTAGAGTGAGAGCAACCTTGAGCATTTGAGTGAAAATAGTGATCTCGTACAAGACTCATCAATTCAAGCGGGTGCGGCGACACAATCGGCTAGTGGGATACAGATCTTCGGTATGAATTTTGAATCATTTTTCCCACCTTTTAATTTTGGAATTTAAATTTTTGAATTCTTTTGGTGCATGTGAAATTTTTCCTAGCACATAGCATAGATTTTTTAGCGCATCCACCTAGACTTTCAGTGCATAGGTCGATTTAGTGGTGTATCAACTATCTATAATGACACATCCACATTTTGGCACGTCGACATTCTGAAATGGTGCATCAAAATATTAGGTAGGGCATCCACTATAAATGGCACATTAAATTGGAGTTTTAGCGCATCCACCCAAAGGAATGACACATCAGATTTGATGGTGCATCCGAGAGATTTCCTAGTGCATCCAAGGAATTCTCTAGCACATTTGATAAAATGGCACATCAAAGAGATACCCCAACGCATCTAAGAAATTCTCTAGCACATTTAAAGAAATGGAACATTGCTAGACTATAATAGCATATCTAGCTAGTTTGGTGGTGCATCTGCCCTTTTGGCGCAATGGAGAACTGTTATGGTGCATCTAGGTCATAATTGAACTTTTTGTAAATTTTCTCCTAAAATTTGATGATGTTTAATTGCGTCAGCCCATGATTTGTTGTTGATGATAGATTAGATGATTTATTGATCTCATGATAGGTGAGATTCAATAGTGATGATGTTGTTTTGACCTCATGATAGGTGAGGATAAAAAAAAAAAGATTTTCGCAAGATTCGATGAAAATCTCACTAAAACTGATAGAATTATTGATTGATGTTTGATTGTTTTACCGATTTGATTGATTGATTGATATGTTGATTGCGATGTGCTATAATGATAGGAGACAGATTCAATAATCTTTAGTCTAAAGAGAAATTCCCACAGACTTAGGAGCTGATCTCCTAGCTATCACATGTTGATAGAGATATCATTGAGCAATGCAGTTTATCTTCACTAATTGACATACCCTAGATTAGGATTAATCAAGAATTGCTGACTGCATTGGTAGAGAGGTGACATAGCAACCACAACACTTTTCATCTGGCCATTGGAGAGATGACTATAACACCAGAGGATGTCTACATGATTTTGAGGATTCCTATGAAGGGTTATATTGTGACATATGACCATATTGAGCAAGGAGGGACAAATGCCTTGCACGGGATATTCCATGATGATCACATTAGTGGGTATGAGATTCCTTGGTAGGAGATGTTTGAGAGATATGCCCCTTTTCCTTCCTTGTGACATTTTTCAATGGTTTTGTATGTCCCAACAAGAGGGAAAATGGATTGTCCATTGGTTGGGGTTATAGCAGTCCAAGATTACAACATTACATTCCCAAGTCTAGACCTTTCAGAGCCAATTGACACAGGTGCGAGGATAGCTACAAACATAGACACAATTGTTGTCATAGGTTCAGGCACAATATTTATAGGCCTAGGGGTAGATACGGACTCTTACGGCCAAGAGGGATGCTGCCAAACAACAACTAGCATAGGTGCAGGGTCAGTTTGTTGTGTTGACTATGGAGAGAAATGCCTTGAGATGATAGGAAGAGTAGGAAGAGGCTATTACCGAGAGATTGTAGTAGGTTGTGATAGCTGCTGGATCATCAGACTATATTTGAGAGATTCTTCAGACTTCCCAAGAGGATGCATTTTATAGGGGTCGATATCACAAGGTGGTTCCTCCAGAGTGGTGGGAGAGCTTTAATCGGTCTCGATCTGGTAGGTCTTAGTCTCAGACAGTGAGTATGGGTGTTACACAACCATTTCTTGGAGATTAGAGAGATCCAAGTGTAGAGGGAGGTATAGGTTCAAGGATGTGAACACCATCTTGAGGGAGCATGAGATAGCTCTAATATTTGATGCTTATTATGATTTGGACATGTATACACTTATACTCAATGGTTTACTACCATTTTTTATGATGTATTTCTTTACATTTAGATATCATTGTACACTTGACATCATTTTGAGATATATATGTAGCGATGATGATGGTTGTCCTATGTGTTTATGCATTGATCATGATGGATGCATTTAATTTCCTATTATGTATGTTATGTGATGTTTTATGATGATGATACTATATGTTATGGATGCAACATGTGTTATAACTCTATGATGTTTTATAAATGATGAATCCTACTATGTGAATGGAATATGTTAAATGCTATGTTTTTTTTGTACTTTTTTGATGAAAATGTGTGATGCAAAATATGAAATGGATGGATGATATTATTAATGATGGGTAATTCTACATGCTCTTATGGATGTATGCTATTATGATGTATGATATGTATGGTATTCTGTGTTTTTGTATTTTCTGATGCAAGTATATGAATGCATGTATGAAATGGATGAATGGAAATTCATGTGTTGGTGTGTTGTGATGCAATTGTATGAATAAATGTATATTGATGGAAATGATATGACCAATGCTTTGTTTTTTTAGATTTTCATGATGGAAATATATATGATCTAATGACTAGATGAATTCTTTAGAAAATGACATGGTAATGCATTTGTTTTTTGGATTTTCATGATGCAAATATATGACCTAATGAAAATGAATGACATAATGATATGGTAATGTTATGAATGATTCCCTAATGCTTATGTACCTAAATGATCCTTTTTGGTAATTTCAAATGTACTCAATCTGTTAATGATAGAAATAACATTACTTGTAACATTTTACCTGCCTTGGAGAAATCTATAAATACTATTGCAACACCTAGTATGAATGCAACCTAAACATGCAACTCTAACAATGCAATGTTGTCATCCCAGTAATTAATTTATTGTGGTTGGTATCTTCATTGAGCTTTTAAAATGTTGAAAGTGAGTACAAACATCGAATGGTATAATTAGACCATGATGACCTAAGTACTACTTTCATGATGTTTGATAGTGCAAGTTAATGCAAGCATCTAGGCATAATTGGACTGAGATGACCCGAGAATTTCTTGCATAAAAAAAAATGTAACCATTTTTCTATGGTGAATCTAGAATTTCATCAGTATACTTTGTAGAGCATGTCCCACGAGGATTCACATAGTATTAATGATCAACTCACAAATAGCAAACAAAGAAAAATATCATCCTCGATCATAGCTTCTCTAGTTCTTTGACATCCTTGAGTTGCTCCTCAGAAATGATAAAAAAAATCATAATGAAAATAATTTGAAAATTTGTGTGAAAGTGATAAAACTATGATTCAGAAGGTCATCACCAAATGAGATTTGTTTTCAATTGATAAATTTGTTGTTATTGGTTCATATGGTTGGTTTTGGTGATTCTGATTGATGTTCAATGTTGTGACTCACTTGATTGTTGTGTTTTTACCTAGTTGTCATACTATTGTTTGTTTGTCACTTTTAAGCTCAAAGATAGATTTTCCACCGGTGAGTTTAGGATTTTTCCCCCAGTGGAAACAAACCAATTTATTATGGATATGTACAATGATCGACAAGCCAAGGTGAGACACAACTGGCACAACAAAATATATACATGAGGCTCAAATGAAGGATGTGGATAGTGATAGTAAAGAGACAATGGTTGACACACATTCTCATAGAGGAAGAAGCCAGCCTATCACAAATAGTGCCTGTTGCTAGGTTTTCACTACTTGCTTTTATTACATTTTTTCAAAATTTTATAATATTTTTGTATTTTTTTTGTTTTTGAATTTTTTGTCACCAAGATGCCTTTTTACTAGGTTTTCACTAGGATTTTTTTAGGACATTTTCTAATATTTTTGGATTTTTTCTAATGTTTTTGGATTTTTTTTGGATTTTTTCTAATATTTTTGGATTTTCTTTTTCCAATGCAATGGATGAGTCATCTATAGAATTTCTTGATATGGAGACTATTCATTAGCTCTTCAAATAGGTCCCCTTCTGACGTGGATACCTGGTATGCTCATAACCCATAGACTGACACAATGACAAAGGTGCCAACCAATTTGGTTAAAATTTTCCTTTCTTCTCTATATATTTCTAGTTGCGTGGGTTCTCCTTCAATACTAATTCACCAACTTGAAATGTTTGAGGTTTCACCTTATGATTATAACTTCTGGACATCTGCTGTTGGTAGGATTTCAAGTGGTTCACTACATGTTGGAGTCATTCATCTAATAGTTCCAGTTCTTGCAATCTTTATACTTGGTAGTCCTCATCAAAGATGATGCCATTCAATGAAACTTGGAGTGATAGTAATTCAACCTCAATGGGAACAATGGATTTAGATCCATTTACAAGAGTGTATAGTGTGGCTCTTGTTGGTGTGTGAATACTAGTGCGGACATCCATAAAGCAGGGTTTAATTGGATGTGCTAGTCACATCCAACATCATTGACCATTTTGTTCAAGATTTTTAGTATAGTTTTGTTGGAAGCCTCTACTTGACCATTTCCCTGAGCATAATATGGTGTAGAGAAGCGATGTTGGATATTGAACTTTTCACACAATTCCTACATGTCTTGATTTTCTAACTATCTTCCATTGTCAGTGACAATGGATTGAGGGATGCCATACTAACAAATGATGTAATTGAGGATGAATGATGAAATTTTCTTTCCTATGATGGTGATTAGGGGAATGAATTTAATCCACTTTGTGAAGTATTATGTAGCTATTATGATAAAGTTGTGTCCATTTGATGAGGATGGATGAATTTTACCAACAAGATCTAGTCCCCACTAACAAAAGGCCCATGTTGATGCAAAAGGTTGAAGTTCCTATGCTGGTGTGTGGATGAGGTTGCCATAAATCTGACACTTCTGGAATTTCTTGATGAACTAAAAAAAGACTCCTCCATGTTTGGCTAGTAATATCCTAAATGAAGGAATTTCTTTGCTAAGGTTAAACTGCTTGAATGAGTTCCACAAACACCCTCATGAACTTCCTATAAAGCCATTTTAGACTCATTGCATTCTAAACATCTTAGGAGAGTTCCATTAAGACCTCATTTGTATATTACATCTGCGATAAGAGTATGTCGTGTGGCTCGGTGAATGAAGTTGTGTTTTTTATTTCTAGACAGATCAGGGGGAGGGTGTTATCTTTTAGGTAGGTATAAATTTCATGATAGATTGAGGTATTCGTATCAGCTAGGTAATAGATAACTTGGGATTCAGTATCATCATAGGTAGGGGAGAACAATTGTTCCACCAAGAACTTGTATTGGTTTCTTTTCTTTGGAATTTGTAACAAGGAAGCAATAGTAGCCATGTCATCAACAACTTTATTGTCCGCTCTTGAAATTTGTTCAAATTTGATATCCACAAAGTATTTCATAAATTCATCCAACATTGTTTTGTAGGGAATCAATTTATCGTCCTTTTTTGATAATCATCATTGACTTGGTTAATGACCAATTGAGAATCTCTGTATACTTGCAATTCTAAGATTTTCCATTTTCTAGTTGTTTTAATGCCAATGATTAATGCTTCATACTCTACCATGTTGTTGGTACAAGGAAACATCAATATGTATGATTTTGGTATGGTATGTCCTTATGGAGTGAAAAATAGGATTTTGGCCCCCCAATCCATGTTAGGTGTGTGATCCATCAGAGTATAATGTCCACTATTTTGCAGCCAAGGTGAGGACATCAGCGTTTGGAAATTCAATGTGTAAAGGATGATTATTTGGTAGAGGTTCCTCTACTAACTAGATAGTGATTGCTTGTCCTTTTATTTATTTCCTATACACATATTGGATGCCAAATTCACTTATTATCATAACCCACTTGGCCAACCTTCTAGTTAGGTTAGCTTTGCTAAGAAGGTATTTGAGTGGATCTATTTTGGCTTTTAACTTGATCGTGTGATTCAGCATGTAGTGTCATAGCTGTTGGGTGGCGAAAAATACTACCAAGTAAGACTTTTCAATGGAGGTATAGTTGATCTCATAACCATTTAACATCCTGCTGATGTGGTAAATTTCCCTCTCTTTTCCTATGAATCCTCTTGTGCGAATAAGGCTCCCAATGATGTCTCAGTTGTTGCAATGTATAACAGGAGTGGCCTTCCTTTTGCTGGTGGTACTAAGATAGGTGGAATCATTAGGTATTGTTTCAATTTATTGAAGGATCCTTCACATTTCTCATCCCATCAAAAAGAAACATTTTTATGTAGTAAGTGAGTGAAAGGATGGGTCTTGTCTGCTAGTTGTGAAATAAACCTGCAAATTGATTGGAACCTTCCTTGTAGGGATCATAATTGGCTGATGTTTTTTAGTGGTGGCATTTCCATAATAGCTTTAACTTTGGTCGGATCTACCTCAATTCCCTTTTCTAAAACTATGTACCCCAGGAGTTTGGCTGAAGTTACCCCAAACACACATTTTTTTGAGTTCAGCCACACATTGAATTTTTCCATTCTAGTGAAGATTTTGTCTAAGATCTCCAAGTGTCCTTCCTTGGTATTTGATCTAGCTAATAGATCGTCCACATAGTCCTCCATTAAGGTATGCATCATGTCATGAAAAATTATTGTCATGGCACACTGATAAGTAGCTCATGCATTTTTCAATCTGAATGGCATAATGTTCCAATAGAATGTTCCCCATGGACAGGTGAAGGTTGTCTTATCTTGATCCTCTGGAGCTATCTTGATTTGGTTATACTTGAAAAAACCATCCATAAGTGATAACATGCCATGTCATGTCACTAAATCTACTTTTATGTCTATGTTAGGTAGAGGAACATCATCTTTAGGACAAGCGTTATTAAGATCCCAGAAATCTACACATTTTATTTATGTTGGATGCGCTCTTTGTTTTTACTTTTTCTAGATCTGACACTGCCATTGAACGATTTTCACTATCAGATCTATTTCTTGTATTATTCATTTTACTACTAAAAGATTTGATACTCCCCTATTTGGAAGCTTCATTATGATGTTCAATGGTGGAATTTGTTTCAGTATTTTTGGTGCAGAGGAAATTAATGATGTCATCATTGTTTGAGAAGGTAGGGATGTCATATGGCTCAGTTAGGTCCCAATCTATGAGTTTGAGATGTATTAGGGGTAAGAAGTCACCAGACAGGTTATGGTCAAAGATAATAAAATTCTTGATAGCAGTGCCTTTGAAATTTTTCCAATAGAAAAATCAAGGTCTATAAGGTAACTCTCTTCTGAATTATCTGTTTCATTTCAAGTTTAATCGTCTTTGCTGGAATCATCAATGTGTTGTGATCCTAATTCAAATGGTCTAGAACTTGACCCTTGTCCCTCATTGAGTAGGGGTGCATATTTTTGTACCACATCAATGTCCTTGTCATGACAAGACTCTTCTGATAGTGAATCCCACTCATACTCATTGGAATCAGTCTCATGATCATCACTAGCTTGTAAAATTTGCAAGATTCTTTCAACCATCCTCTAAGTCATCTCTTCTTTTGTCTCTTCTTTATAACCCAACCCAGTCTTGTCTTTTGGATTGATTAATATAGGTTGAATTGGTTCTATAATTCCTTCCTTTAGTTTTCCTAAACGACCTTTTCCCTTGTATCCCATCTTTTCCAAAATAGTGAACCTATTTCCATATTATGTTGTTTGTACATTTTTAGTTGCTATTTGGGATTCTTCTTCATCCTTATAAATATAGTTTAGAACATCTTTGTCTTCTGTTTCATCAACCATAGTGCTTGCTTTTACAAACTGACCATCAAAGAGTGTAACTGGTTGTGATGCCTATTGTGTTGATGTTGAGGGTTTCCCATATGACTTAAAGGAAGAGAACTATGAAAGACATAGAGATTGTTCAATGAAATATTCACCAACACCTTTATCTTTGACTTGGACTTTTTTCTCAAATTGTTTTGACAAGGAATGCAATTGGGCTTCATGATTTGAGGACATGGAAGGAGAAAATTCTTCTTTCTTCTCAGACCGTTTAGACATGGAACTGGATTAACCTTCATGATTTGAGGAAATGGCCAACAATTTTGATGAAGAACTTGATAGGCTTTGATCATTGGGAGGGATAGGAGTGGTCGAAGCTTCTCTATTATGAGGCACAAAGATATCTTGGATAGATTTCAAGGTATTCCAATACTAAGGACTATTTGAATCAACTGAGATGGTGATTTCTTGGCCACCACAGGGAAATTTTAAACATTGGTGGTATGTTGACAGGATCACTTGCATTTCATGCATCCATGGGTAACCCAATAGCATGTTGTAGGTCAAATACTTGTCTAAGACTTGGTAGATTACATCTTTCTTAATCGTTCCTACTTGAATAGGTAAGAGAATCAATCCCTGTGAAGATATTTCCTCATTATTATATGCTTTTATTGTAATATTTTTCTTTGAATCAATTGTATTCTCAGAAAATCCTGAGGGCTAATGAAAATCCCTGCAGAAACTTCAAACAAAATAGCCTATTGGCTAAATACTACTAAAACCTTTCCTCCTATTTTTCCAAGTGTATTAACCATTACCCATATATATTTCTACTAACATATTTCTTTCCACAACGTTTTTGAAATCAATTTCAAACTACAACTTCCTCACCACTCCACCTTTTTTGTCTTTTAGTCGGCATTAAAATCCCCCCAAGTAGACAAAATTCAAAGCTAGGTTTATTGCATATGGTATCTAGCTCACTCCATATTTATTTGTTTTGAATGCAGGTGATAGGAACATATATATTGATAAAAAAGACTGCAAGTTGGATGCAATACTTCTTACCTTGTGATCCAACACTTACAAGAAGCCACTTCTTCTAATGACACATTTTTTGGTCACCACAAATTTAGTAAACTACCGGAGGGGCCAATATCATTAACCCCAACCATTTTTCACATCCTTAAGATTTTACTAAAATACTCCTTTTCATGTTCTCCTAGTTTTGTTTCATGTGTAGTAAAAAAATATTTTCCTAGAAGGAATCCAATCTATGCCTGAAAAGGCATAATTTTTTAGGAGCATTTAAGCCCCTAACATTCCAGGATATGATTTTTATTGTTGTTTAAGAAGTGAGCCACCCTTCCCTACTTTCAACATCTCACTAATCTTTAGTTGTTCACTAGCCGAGCACTGTCCCATTTAAGTTTCTCTTGGTTGGGGATTCAACCTCTTTTCTTCTTCTCTCCACAATCTAGAGACAACTTGGAAAATTGGTTGCTTCCTTATAGCAAATGCCAAAATTATTGATCCCTAATTTCTCATTGAGAATAACCTTGATTCACTTGTTTTATTTTGGGGGAGAAAACATCATCATCTAACTCTAGATCAACTTCTACAAGCTTTGGGCCATCGACCTAATCCTCACCCAAACCTATAGCCTCCAAGTCGAGTAAGCCTCTTTTGGCTACTTTTTCCAATTCTACCAATTCATACCCTACTTCAATAAGGGAATTAAGATCATCTTCATGATTGTTGGGGTTCATAAAATCCATGGCTTCTAAAATTTTCTCATCTAGTGCTTTCTTTTGATTCATCATATCCTGCTTCTACTCCATTGTAGGGGGTTGTCTTGACATTAGGTTTGGGTTTGCCACATGAGTCTTTTGGACGTCATAGTCAAATTTCCCCACTAAATTTTCCTTGGAGGGACCAAGGTCACAACCATTGACCCATTGTTTCATTGGAACATCCTTTTTGGCACCATCTATTCAACTCGAAGACTAACATCAGCCTAGTGTCTTGATAAGGGTAATATTGGGAAATGAATCTAGAATCAAAGTTTGCAACCTATTGCCCTAGTCTATGAATAAATTGATCTCTCTCTAGTGCAAGTTGTTGGGATTATTTTCTACACACAATCTTACATAGGTGCTCATCCCATCCTCACTAAATCTTTTTTCAACACATATGTATTTTCCTAAGTGATTTTTGATGCCTTCCAGTATTCCAGGTTCCCAAAATTCCAAGGGTGAATTGGGAAGTTTGAACCAGTCCTAAATCCTATCCATGTTGTGACAAAGGGGATCAAAACCTACCACCCACATATGAATATAGAATCTACAATAATCCATTAACCATATCCCACTTTTGATATCTTCTCTAATTACTTTCGATGGGTAAATCACTATAAAATACCCATTAGCTAGAGTTATGCATTGCATTTCTTCCCCAACACCCACACCACCAACTGATAATACTATACCAATTGCAATCTTTACCATATCATTTTACCATCAAGCCCTAAATATTTGAGCGTCCTCTCTTGCTCCACCTGAACCGTACTCAATACCACCACACAAACCCACTACTGGAATTATTTTCAGGCTGTAGCTCGACAAATTGGAGAAGTGAAAGGTCAATACCAACAAGAGTTTGGAGGAGCGGACACCAAGAGAGGCAGGGAACACTAATTTTATTTCGTCGGTGTTTATATTTAGAAAAGGTTTCTTCTGCCGAGAAATTCTGCTTCCTTTTTCGACGGCTCCCAGTCCTCATCAGATTTCTTGAACCAGGTAAGCCAAAGGTTTTTTGGCCTGTGTTGAATGTTAGCTATGTGATTTTATAATATGTGCCATTCGCATCTGGTTTGGATTATAGACAAAATTTATGTTTTTGTAACATGTATATCGTGTCAATTTCCATGGCTATGCTCTACTGCCCAATTGCTCAGGGGCGGGATAATGAGCTTGATGTTTGCTTGCTTTTGTTGTTGAATTCGGTTAAGTTTGTTAATTTTGCATGAGCTAGCTAGGAATTGAACCCGCAATGTCCTAGATGTTCTTTATCACTTGTTCCTTTAGTGTCAAGAGTCTGCATTGTTTTTCCAACAATTTTCCTATTTGGTTTAATTTTCCTAGTAAGTTATTATATTTTTGGGTTACATTTTGTTGTTGAATTCCTATTCTTGTGTTTTTGGATTGAGGAATTACTGGAAGATTTGCATTGTAATTGTCTCTGCTTTCATCTGAATAGTTTTCTCCCTTTTTCTGTTTTATTTTCCTAGGACCAGCTAAGACCCGAACATAAGAACTCCCATTAGCATGCTGCAGTCGACTCTTTATAGCAAGCTAGTTGGTCGCTTTGCTATTTGATTTTCTTTGTGATACGTTCTTCAAATTGGTAGTCTGACTGATGCTTCTGATTTCACTCGTAATTTCCTAATTAGCTATTTTTTTCATATTCACATACTTTAGTTGAACAATCTTTTTGTTTATTCTTTTTCTTAATGGTTCATTGGAGACATGTTGAACCCTTCATTAGTCAACTCTAAAGTAGTTGTACTTTTGTAGTCCCATTGATTTATTTGGTGATCTGTGAACATTAGGATTATTTCTTCCTTGCTCCTTCCAATATTTTCCTTGTTATTGCCTTGGCAATGCCCTATTCCATTTCTTCAAGTTGGTTATAACTATTTCCAATCATTACTATACTGTATTCCATGAAGTGCTTGTTTATTATAGGATAAAGATACATATAATGACTATGGCAACCAGTGTTAAACTCCTAAGAGCTTACGTAGAACATTAAAGCTATTGATTAAACTCTCCAGTCTTCTCAAAACTGCCATTGACTCAAAATTTCATAGGAACTATGATTCAGAAATACAAGAAGAGTTAAAAAAAGGAAGGGATTGAATCTTAACTCATTCTAGCTGTCTAATTTAAATTGGACTTGCAACTTCACCAAAGAAAAGGGGTTATCCATCTCTACAAAATTATCAATATGCTAATGTTTTTTCTATTTTCCAACGAACACAATCTTTAAGCTAGGAGCAAAACAATAAGAAACATCCATCTCTTTTTTGGGTTATAGAATTTTAGTATTATTCCCATCATTATATTTGACAATGAGTGGTTTTAAATTCTCTTGGAGATGACCTTTTTTTATGAGTTTAATAAGAATATAATTGAAAAAGTGGGGTTTATGCTTATGTTAAGCATAAAAAGTCCTACCTTTTAAAAGTAGTATGATTGCCTATGTATAGAACCAAAATATTAGTCTTTCCTTACCCTGGTTTATTGGGGCAGCATAAGTAGTTGATATTTCTATCCAAATCAAGACATGCATTTGAATTGAGCATATTATTTATCCCAAGTGAACCTCCATGAACATAAATCCCCATGAAGTGAAAACACCCTTATAACTGGGTTGTTGGAGATTGTTTGATTGCAGATATTCTTTGAGTGTTTTCCCCATTTTCTTGAAGTTTATTTAGTTGCACACACTCTTCCAAATAAGGAGTGACAAACCATCTAAGGCTTTCTCTCCCCAATATGTCTACACAAAATAAAATAAGACAAATAATTGTTTGCATTTACTTTATTTCATGTGTTTCCCTTTAATATTATCTAAACTATTTTTTGATTCAACCAATATGTCTACAGAAAATAAAATACTACCATACAATTATTCAGCATACTCCATTGCACACCTAAAGTGCAATAGCTAGTTTTTATTTATTTTATGTTGAATTAATTTGAAAAATATAAATGAAGTGTTTGAATTTTTATAATCATTCAATTCACTCCATAAAAAATATTACTTTCCTAAAATCTTCATAAAATAAAGGAGAGAGACAGAGAGAGAGGTATGGAGTGATTGAGTGAGAAGATAGATAGAAAAAATTAGCGAGGGAGGGAGACATAGTGAGAGAGAGAGAGGTGAGATAAATAGAGAGAGAGGGATTGGGGTTGAGGTTATAGCGTCAATGTATTAGGGTTGACAGTCTAATGTATAGGGTAGAGACATAAGAATTGAGGGTTGAGGGTTTAATGTATAGGGTAGAGGGTTGAGGGATTAAGGGTTTACTAGTTGAAGGGTTAAGGGTTGACGGTTTAAGAATTTAAGGGTTGAGGGATGAGGTTGAGGGTTTAAGGGTTTAGGGCTGAGGATTAAGGGTATATGGTTGATTCTATAGGTTTTAGGTTATAGGGTTGAGGGATTAGGGTTGAGGATCTAATGTATAAGGTATAGGGTTCAGAATTGAGGGTTGGGTATGTGCAGGATCATCATGGAGAAAACAAGCCCTTAAGTGGCAAAAATTTTAGAAAAATTAGAGTTAGGCAACTTGACGTACATATTTGAATAAGTTATCTATATTATTTCAAAAATATTTAAGAATAGAATTTATAGAAAATTGAATGTAGTTTCTAAACTACTAGGCTTATTTTTTAAAAAAATAAAAAATCTATTTGGTGAAAATTTGAAATTTCAATGCAAGAGTACTTAAATTTCGGGAACAATTAAGAAGTAGGTGTCTATCTGATCACTCTAACCATAATAAAATGATAATATTTTTATATAAGATTTTAGATATAAGTAGAGGACTCATGTCCCAATGTGATTCATATCTTTTTTGTAATTTTTTTTCCAAGTAAATAATTAATTATGAATTTTTTATTACAAATTTTAAAAAATAAAAAACTCATAGGTCTAACCACCTTAACTTGGTAAAAATCATGAAATTCATTTCTTTTTTAATCCTATATTATATAGGCATATAATGTGACACATGTTTTAGATTCAAAAATGTGATACCGTTTTGAAAGATATAGATGTTTTCAATCAGTATCAATCAAGACTTTAGTTGTAATTCAAATAGAAAATAAATAATAATTATTTATTAAATTTAAAGTAAAGCATAATTTATATTGGTGGAAAGCTGAGAATCTCCTTTAAAACAATTTGTTTCATCAATTTTGGGTTTAAAAAAAGTCATCAACCACATACCCTACAAAAATCGATCATATCACCACTTTTTGGCCCATCATGATCCTGCACATACCCGGTTGAGGGTTTAATGTATAGGGTTGATATAGATTTTAAGGGTTGAATTATTAGGGTTTAAGGGTTGAGGGATTAGGGTTTAAGGGTTGATGTTTCAGGGATTAGAGTTGACGGATTAGGGTTGACAGATTAAGTGTTGACTATTGAGGGTTTAGGGATTGACAGTTGATGGATTAATGGTTAAGGGTTTAGGTTTGAGGGTTGACGGTTAGCATAGAGGGTTTAAGGATTTATGGGTTGAGGGTATAGGGTTGAGGGTTTAAGGTTTAGAGGGAGGGATGATGGGAGGGAGCATTGGAGGGAGAATTGAAATAGATATAAGGAGAGAAGAGGATGGATGGAGAGAGAGAGAGATGAAGATTGACGATCCAATGTATAACATAGAGGGTTGATAATTAAGGGTATAGGGTTGAGTGTTTAGGCTATTGGGTTGAGGATAGAGGGTTGAGGGTATATGGTTGAGGGTCCAATGTATAAGGTAGAGGGTTGATGGTTTAATGTATAGGGTAGATGGTTAAGGGATTAAGGATTGACGGTTTAAGGGATGAGGATTTAAGGGTTTAAGGTTTGAAGGATGAGGGTTGAGGGATGAGGGTATAGGGGTTGATGGTTTAGGGTTTAAGGTTTGAGGGTTAAGAGATTAGGATAAGGGATTAGGTTTTATGGTTGATGGATTAAGGGTTGAGGGTTGAGGGATTAAGGGTTGAGGGGTGAGAGTTTAAGGGTTTAATGTTGTTGGTTTAGGTTTGATGGATTAGGGTTGAGGATTTAGGGTATTAAGTTGAGGGTTTAAGAGTTTAATGGTTGATGGTATAGGGTTGAGGGATTAGGCTAGAGAGAGAGAGGTGGAGGGAGGGAGAGATGGATGGGTATCCAATTTATATGGTAGAAGGTTGAGAATTGAGGGTATATGGTTTAGTGTTTAGATTATTGGGTTGAGGGTAGAGAGTTGAGGGATTAGGGTTGAGGGTATAATGTATATGCTAGAGGGTTTAGGGTTTAATGGATAGGGTAGAGGGATGAGGTATTAAGAATTTAAGGGTTGATGGTTTAAGCATTTAAGGGTTGAATATTTAAGGTTTAAGGGTTGTGGGATTAGGGTTGAAGCTTGAGGGTATCGTGGTTGAGGGTTTATGGTTTAAGGGTTGAGAGTCGAGGGATTATGGGTTGAGGGTAGAGGGTTTAAGGGATTAAGGGATGAGGGTATAGGGTTGAGTTATTTTGATATTTGGTTGAGGGTAGAGGGTTTAAGGGTTTAAGGGTTGAGGGTATAGGGTTGAGGGATTAGGCTAGAGAAGGAGAGATGGGGGGAGGGATAGATGGAGGGAGAAGTGAGATAGAGAGAAGAGGAGAGGAGAGAGAGAGAGAGATGAGGGTTGAGGATACAATGTATAGAATAGAGGGTTAAGAATTGAGGGTATAGGGTTGAGGATTTAGGGATTAGGGTTTACGGGTTGAGGGATTAGGGTTGAGAGTTTAAGGTTCAAGGGTTTAAGGAGAGAGAGAGAGAGATTGAGTGAAAGGGACATTGCACAAATCAAACTCCCTAACAAATATGATAGGAGCAACTTGCACAAAGCATCATTAAATAGGAAGAGATTCTACGACAGATTTGAGAAAAACCACATGACCCGTCGAAGAGAGTCATTGATGAGTCCAATGACTAACCCTCCTACGAAATTTGTCCAAGAGATCCTACCAAAAATCTTTTGGCTGAGGATCCACAGTAAGAGGAATCCCCAAATAAACCAAATGAAGAGTTCTATTTTGAAATTGAAGAATCTAAGTAATCCTAGACTGAATGAGCCGTGGATTATTGAAAATGTAAATCAAATACTTGTTATCAATAATATTTTTTCATTAATAATTTGACCAAAGGTAGCCAAATAAGTATCCAAATCCTTCCTTAAATTCATAGCTTCATTTATTTTGGTCACACCCATTAAAGTAGTATCATCAAAAATTGAAGGCGATAACATGTTACCCCAATGCTACCTCTAAATCAATCCTTAACCAACACAAGACTTGATAAACCTCCCCATCCCCTCAGCCATAATGATGAATAGATATGGGGACAAAGGATCTCCTTGCCGAAGACCCCTAAAAGCTCTAAATAGATCTTAAGGCTCCCCATTGATAAGCACCGAAAAGGAAGTACAAGTCACACAACTCATGATCCAATCAACCCACTCTCCATCAAATCTGAAAGCTAAGAGAACCTTCTACAAGAGGGCCCATTTGACTCAATCATAAACTTTTTCCATATCAAGTTTGATAAAAATAACCTTATCCTTAGAGATTACCATAGAATGAATAGCCTCAATAGTTATAATGACCCCATCCAAAAATTTTCTACCTACCACAAATCTCACCTGCTCATTAGAGACCAAAGAATTGAGCCAAGGCTTAAGGATTTTCACAATTAGTTTAGTAATGATTTTATAAACCACATTGCAAAGGGAAATGGGATGGAATTGATCCAAAGTACAAGCACATTCCTTCTTCAAAATAAGAGCAAGAAAGGTGGATTTCATGGCCTTCAACATTTAATTATTCCTTTGAGACTCTTGAACAATCTCCAAAAGGCCCTCCTTGATAATCTCCCATAATACTTGAAAAAATTCAATAGGAAAACCATCAAGACCTGGGCTTTACCTTTTTTCATTTTAAACAAAATAATCTCTAATTCCTATAAAAGGATAGGCCATAAAAGAGCTTCATTCATCTCATGAGAAACCAAATAAGGAATACAAGCAAGAATATATTTCTCCTCAAAACTCACAGGGGTAGAGTCCTTAGTAAAAAGAGATGAAAAAAACTTGGGAGCCTTCTAGGAAAAATCTACTTGAGAAGAGAGTTGAACTCCCTCAGAAGAAACCAGAGAGCTAATAAGATTACCATTTCTTCTTGTAGCCATAGAGTGATGAAAGAAGGTCATTTTTCTATCTCCCTCCTGAAGCCAATCAATTCAGGACTTCTACATCCAAAAGATCCCCTCCCTCAACTCCCATTACTCAAGATCCTTAGAAGCCATAGCCTGTTCCTTACTCAATTCAATTGTGAGACCAAGGTCACAATTTTGGAGGGTGATAGAATCCAAATGAGCTTGAGCTATCAACTTATTGTGATGAAGATTCCTGAAACATTGAAAGTTCCACTTCTTAAGTCTATATTTCACAAACTACAATATCTTGACAAAGGCATACATAGTTGTACTATAGGCAGGTCTCCCTTTATGCCACCATTCAATCATCATCTCATGGAGTGAAGGATCACGTAACCACATGAGCTGGAATTTGAAAGGAGGATTCTTATGGACTTTGAAAGGAACAATTGAAAGCTTAATTAGCCAACAATCTGAACCTCACCAATCCAAGATCTTAGAGATAGTAGTCCACCTGTCCCCAACCCAAAAATATGAGACAAGAAACCTATCGAGTCTCTCAGAAATAGTAGCATCACCAAACCTTCAATTGTTCCAAATGAAAATACCATTATTAGGTTTCACATCAATAAGGTTCAACCTATCCATGTTGTCAATAAGAAGCAGAGCAGTAGGGTCAAGCTTAGCAATACTCCCTCTCTTCTCCTTTAAACAAGAAAAAACATTAAAATCTCCAGCCATAATCTAAGGGTACCAAGGAACTAGAGAGCGAACATAACTAAGATGATTCTAGAGTTGGAACTTACCAATCAGATCAGTGGGAGAATAAACATTAGTGAAAAGACAAGATTCACCAGACTCTAAACTAGTAGCAACATAGAGACAGAAGAATGACTAGAGATCTAGCACAAAGGAAGGACCTTTCTTCGACCCCACAAACAAGCCACATCTCCAAAGCTACCAAAACCACCAACACATTGACAAAACCCATGAGGCCAAACACCAGAAGCTCTATTCAACATTCCATCCACTGATAGCTTAGTTTCCTAAAAGAAGACAACATCAGGGGAATGACAACCAATCATCTCTCGAATATCCTATTGTCTAGGAGTGGTATTCAAAACCCTTACATTCAATGAAATAACAATCATTTATGGTGATGAGAGAAATGAGAATCCAAGGTTCTTACCAACCCAGATTCCACCAGAGTCTCACCCATCAACTTAACCTTCTTAGGGTATTTCTTGCGAACCACCTTAGAAGCTTTCTTCGCGGACCCCTTTTTAAGAGCCTTTTGCTGCAAACCCAAAGCCTATATAGCCCCTCCTTTTCTCCTTGAATCCAAATGCTCAAACACCTATGAAGGAGAAAAAATACCATAGCTCTATCATCCTTTGAAATAGAAGATCTATAAAGATTGAAGAAATCTTGTTGCTAAGGAAAAACATCCATTTCCATCTGACCGTCATCCATCTGACCAACCTCCATCTAACCAACCTCTATCTAACCAACCTCCATCTAACCAACCTATATGTTTTCCCTAGTTGAGTCTTCATTCCCAGTTTCTTCATCCTCTAGAAAGACCACTTCCAACGAGCCAGTATCAATAGGAATCCTAACTAGAATCCCTTCTCCCTGAACCAAGTCATTACAAGCTTCAAACTAATTAAAAATCACATCATCTTGTCTATCCTTGAGAGGTCTCTTTTGACCCATCCCCTTATTATGAGGCTTAACGGGAACAAATCCTTCCATATTTTTAGCCCCCTCCACCATAGGAGCCTTTCCCTTTATCATTCTTAGGAGAAGTCTTAGAAGAGGCATTTGTTGTAGCAGCTACATGGTTAATATGAGGGAATCTCCTTTACAAATTCCCATATTCATGACAAAGACGACAACAAAAAGGGAGACTTTCATAATCGAGTTGTTGAATCTAGGAAGAGGATCCAACACAAACTTCAATAGAATCAGGTAAAGGATGGTTTAAATCAGCTTAAACATAAATTCAAGCATAAGGGATTACCTTTTTTTCCAAAGTTTGTTGGGAAATTCCAACTAGTTTACCAAGTAGTTAGGCTATCATATACAAAATATCGCTTCTCCATAATTCCAATGGAAGTCATGGCAGATAAATCCAAACTGGAACCCACATAGGAAGTTCTTCATTAGATTTGAAACCCTCATGCCAAGGTTTGATAGAGAGCCCAATCTAATTGTAAAAGTGTGGGCCACCCTCAAAATCCTTATTCCTACCTACCATGCATGAAAAGATAACCAAAAAATAGTTATTAGCAGCCAACAAAATCTCCATATCAGCTTCAGGATTCCAAACCCTATGTGTCCAAGATTCCAAAGCCAACAAAGAAAGATGAAGGCCCATGAACTTGTAGATTAGAGCATGATTTCTCAAGTAATTAACATCCTCCACTATGGAATCTAGTTGAATCAACAAAATAGGATGATCCAAGCACTGCTCCAAGTAGTCGTTCACCTTTTTAATTCTAGGAGACCTCACCATTGAGGAAGCCCCTTCTCCATTCAAGTTTCTTTTAGAAGACTCCATAACCAAAGAGGTAAATAGGCATGAAAACAAGGAACACGAGAAAAACACCACATTGCTCCAAAACTTAATGGAAAAAAAAGAATCCAAATGGAGGGACTGCAGATCCCCCATGCCTAAGAAGAACGATCACAAAAGGAAGCACAACACCACCCATAGAGGCACTCACACCTCCACAACCACCACACTCCAACCACAAAACACTAACACCCTTAACCAACCACACAAACAACCCCACAAACCAACACAAAAGCACACCTAGAGAACAAAAAAAACCCACACATATGAAGAGCACACCTAGTAGACCCTACAATAGAGAAAGAATGGACATGCAATGAGAGAAAGTGGCATGCATGCAACAACCTGCTATAGGCTGCATGCCTCCATCCACACCTACAATGCCATGCAGGTCTTGTCATCTAATGTTCTTAAGTGTTAAGAATAAGAAAATATTGAATTTTTATTATAGAATTATTAATTTTTTACAATCATCATATTAATAATTAGAAATCATTGGATTTCTACCAATTGAAACTATGGATTATGCTTAAGAGGTATTTAAGAATGTTATAACGAAGCAAACAATTAGTTATATCCACTAGAATAAAAGGAATAATATGGCATAATACTATCTTAAGTAAGAATAGGAAAAAAACTCTTTAATAGAAATTCTTGATAAGAAAATCCTAATGGAGAGCTTAGGGATAGATCTAGATGTTGAAATGATTACATAGAGAAACATTTTGAGTAAATTTTTTAAATATAATTGACCATTCTATTTTTTTATAAGTTGTGGTATGTGATAGCCATTGACCATTCTATTTGCATTAACAATTTTTTTCAAATAGTCAAAGTTTAAATAATCAAGATTATAAAGTATCATTTAAAAAAAATATTAAATCTTAGAATTAACAAATTTATTATAAAAAAAAAAAGTTTTCTAATTTTTACATCTTTATCAATCTTACTATATTTTGATAAAATATTTTATTTTTTAAATATTATCCTGACAAAAAAATATCAATTCATGCTGGAGTGTGAATAAATTATAGATTTTCAAATTAAAACCATTTTTAAAAAAATGATCAACTCTCACATGATTATTAATGTTAAGAAGTGATTTACAATTGTAATAAAGAATGGAACATAATGACATACGTGTAATAAAGAATCATATATTTTCTTTTAAGCTTAATAATCATTTACATGCAAAAATATTAATATTGAAACAATAAATATAATAATATTAGTAATTTTATTCAATAATAAAAATAGTTCTTATAATAAGATATAAAGTAAATAAATTAAAGTAAAAATTTTAAAAATAAAAAAGAAATTTCTTTTTTCAAATAAAAATAAAAATTTCTACCATACAAATTATCCAATGTCAATGACAAGAACACATAAATTCTACTGAAATTACAATCCACCATAAACATTGAATAACAAATTGTTTGGACCATTAATATTAATCATTCAATTTTAAGAGTTTCATTTGTAGATCTTTATCTGTGAATAGCAAATATATATCGTTCTGTTCAGCTTTTCCAATTCTGACTTGACACTGGTATCAGCGCAGGCAATTATGTGAAAATAATGCTGTGATTTGCAGAGAAGAGATTTCCAACGCAAACTTTATAAACGGACAGTATAGAAGGAATCGCATATTATCAGGAAAAATAATTTTAATCAGAGAGAAGAACAAATTTATACGCAGTAGTAGCAGTGAACCCTGTCACCGTGAAATTGTTTAAACATGGAAGCACAGAAGAATATGACAAGCCAATAAAACATAGAATAGTCTCCTAAAAAGGCATGGTTTCTATGCCAAAATAACGAGCAAAGGGTAAGCCCGTTTTGATATCAACGTTGCCACGGTTGAAAGTCTTCAAGGAAAACATAGTCTTCCGAAAATAGCGATCGAACACCAAAGACAGAACATGTTTGAAGGTGGAGAGGAGCAGTGTCCATGAATTTCTCAAGCAACGCTTGTCTGCCTTGATCGAAGCTTGGGCTACGCCAGTTGAAGATTATCCTCACATGCTCTACTTCTCTCGGCAACGCATCCCATGCATTTGGGTCAACAACCTTCTCAAACTCCTTCTCCGGCACACCATTCAACAGCACCACGACGGGAGCGCGATGGAGTTCTCTCAGCAGGGAAAAAGCACCTACAAAAACAGGGCACACAGGTTCGCGCTTGTCCTTGAAATTGCAAAGAAAGGCGAGAGTTTGGATTGTGGGCATGGCCTTCACCAATTCCATATACTCTTTCATGCACCCTCTTGCATCAAAGTTCACATGTGCCGCAGTGATTTTGGGTAGTTTTGATCCTATAATTCTCAGCTTTGCTTCACCCATCCTACGCTTCTGCTCTGTGAGGTCATGCCATCCAAGAAAGTAAAAGAAGGCAAAGTCTAATTCCAGTGGGGAGGTCAGCGTTGCATACGCGTCCAGCTGTTCAATGCCCCATATGAAGTGGAATATGGCATGCTTGAGGCGTGGGCAGGCCTGCAGAAAGGCCGCGTGGACATGTGGCCGGTTCAACAGTTGGGAATCGGGCCAATAATATTCCATCCTGGGGCAGTTCCTCCCCACAATGTCTGAAGTCACCAAGGCCTCGTGCTCTCCTCTCACATACCTCCATTCCGAGTCCACTTCCAGCCATTGCAGCTGCTGCTGAGATGAAAGAAACTTGTGGAGGAAGTAGCCATGCGCAAGAATGTCCACCACGCGCGGTGTGCCCGCATAGAGGTCGATTTCGCGGTGGGTGGAGAAGGAAAAGTATCCCAAAATGGCGTCCAGTGTTTCCTCATCGTATTTGTGGTGGCGGTGAACGTCATAGCAGAAACGCAGTCTCATGAGGCGGCTGCGGGAGAAGTGGGTGATGAGGCCGTTGCAGATGGATGGTGTCACGCTTTTGAAACACGACATGTCCACACTACGACGCTGCTCGTATAAATTTTTGGCCTTGGATGCCACACCCCTGCAACACAACATAAAGTTTGCAACATCCTTCAGAGATAGTTTTTCCCCTATTACAATGATTATCTCATTCGGGAGCTCTGGCAACTTCATACAAGTACGCCTTGACCTTCTCCTTCCTTCTCTGAATTCGCTCATCCCGCACAAAACCTGAATAAAATCATTCATGTTGATTTCAAGCTTCAGAATCATATCATGCAATTTACGAAATTTGCAATTTAAAACTGAGAGAACGTCTGCAGAGCAAGTCTTAATTCATGGGCGGACTTAAACAGCACACATTAAGCCTCGTATGGGCCCCTTTTTTATAGAAATTTATATTATAATATTAAAAATATATATTGATAGTTCAATAGCTGTCATATATATATAAATATATAATTTACAGTGTTTGAGTCAACAGCCTTAGGCCATCCCAATACATTTCCTGTGCCTGACTTTCTTCATTTACTTCTATTCCCACCCTTAGCTATTATCCAAAAAGGTTACAATTATAGACTGGCCAGACCAGTGCCAAACTACTTACAAACACATACTAGCAGACCCATTTCACACAGTTTGATTACAAATAAAAGAACTTCATCACTAATTAGGGTTTTCATTAACATTTATATAATAAAAATATATATTTAATTAATGATAATAAATTTCTACAATTCAGATTGCTGTTGGATTTTATTGTGTTGAAGCTTTTTTCATTAAAAAACTATTACATTAAAAATATAATCTCAAATATAAATATATAATATTTTCTATAAATATATGATTTGATCCTTTAAGGGAAACAAAGACGGTCTGTTGCATTAAAAAAAGATGTTACATAATGTAGTTAACAAAAATGGAGAAGGAGAATCGGAGTTGCAATTAAGGGGGGCCAACACTAAGCATCAACACTTAGTGTATGTTGTTTAAGCCTACCCTTAATTTAGGGTTTTTCCTATTTCTCAGAACAATGTTTTTGGAATATATGTGAGTAAATATAGCACATTTAATCCATGAAAAAAGAGAGTGCTTATCTGTAAGATGACCACCCTTAATTTAGGGTTTATCCTATTTCTTAGAACAATGTTTTTGGAATATATATCAGTAAATAGAGTACATCTAATCCATGGAAAAAGAGAGAGTGGAAAAAGAGAGTGCTTACAGATTCAGTTCTTGAAATTTCACTGAGTTCAACACTTGTTACTTGCCTGATGCTTTATTTTCAAGCATGAGAATGATCACAAACTGTAGAATTAGGGTAAAATTCAGGTGAAAGGTATGAATCAATGGTATCAACGACCAAATACATAAAACTTAAACTCTAAAGATCATAATTCAACAATGAACCACAAATGAACACAAAAACATAAAATAACAAATCAATAATACCATAATTCCTATGCCATGGTTGAATCACCTTCATTGGTCTTCTCCATTTTGCTTTATATGCTATCTTGCCCTCAGATTTGTAGTATGCAAGAATATCAAAGATAGTGGTTGTAATTAGTCAATTAGTGTCAAAATGAAAGGGATAGGTCTCTTTTATAGAAAACCCAATTTGAATGAAGGGCCAAGATTAGATAATGAAAATCAATGGATGAGATTGCTTTGAGAAGCAAAGAAATAGGGTTAGGGCTAAAATAGGGTTTAGTTAATGATGGACGGTGGAGATTAAAAGTTAATAAAACCTTATGAAGGTTGAGATAAGAGATAAGATTTGGCATAGATAAAGAGGTGGTTGGAATAAGTTAAATGGCATCAAGAAAATTCATCCCAAGAATTCACTGCACAAAAATTCACTGCCATGACAAATTCATCGCAAGAAAAATTCACTACCAGCAATTCACCCGTATGGAAAATTAATCGCAAACTTTTAATGTGATGAATGTCGGGGTGAATTGAACCAACATAATGTGATGAATGTGGCCATGAATTGATTTGTCATGGTGGTGAATTGTTGGTTGTGAATTTTTCTATAGCCAAATTAGAAGAGATAGTGAATAATTAAATAATAAAAGCAATTATTTAATTATAGAAGAAGAGAGAAAAGTTGAATTTTTAATGAAAATAATTAAAATAATTATTTAATTAGAAAGTGGAGTAAAAAACAATTTAGTAAATAATTACTAGTGGAGGGAAAATAATTAATTAATTATAATAGTAAAATGTCAATAAATAATTAAATAAATTAGAATTTATTTATCTATATAGTGAAAGGATTAATTGATGTAAATAACTAAATATTATTTTATTTAATTATTCAAAAGAAAAATGAATTAGTTAAATAATTAAAATTATTTAATTAATAGAAGAATATGATTTTACATAATAATTAATTAATAATTAAAAAAAATTATTTAATTATGTAAAAGAGAAATTAATGTGAAAAATGGTGTTTGTATGCTTACATTTGCCTGCATAAAAACAACACAATCCATTCAATTAGAACATCGACTTATCAAATTACAAATAAAATTGGTTAATTTAATCTTACATATTTTAGAAACAAAGAAGAAGTGGAATTCCAGAAAATGCAAACCTTATAACTGAAACTCATGACAAGCAATCCTACTTTTCAAGATCTAACTCACACTCTTGTCTCTCTATTTAATAATTTAGCTCAATTTGTGATAAACTATAACATACTAAATATAAGCAGAAAATTCTTTTGATGGTAATAGAATTGCATTTACATTATTTTGAATATTTAAATATTTTTTTATTACTATTGTAGAAATATTATTGTATAAACAAAATATATTTTGAATTTTTAAATAAACAAAATAAAATAATTTTTAAATAAACAAAATAAGATAATTTTTAAATAAATAAAATAAAATAATCTTTTATATTAATAAAAATAGTTATTCTAATTATAAAATAGTAAACAATAAAAATAAAAATAACTAAAAAATTATTTAAATAAATACTTAAAAAAAAAATCTTTAAATAAATAATACAAATAAAATTATTAAATAATTTTAATGTAAAAATAATAAAATAAATTTCAATAAAATAAATTTTAAATAAATCAAATTAGTCAATATATTTATAATAATTATTTTTTGAAATATCTGAAAAATTAAATAATAATAAAAATATATAATATTATAATGAATAAAATATATTTATGTGGTTCCATTTGTTTCAATATACATGAACATAAAATAGAAGGATATCATCCATGATATTGGAGGAATATGTAATTATTTTTATTAACAAACTAAGATTTTAAAGTTAAAGATAAAAACTTAAAAGTTTAAAGTTCAATTAAATTAAGTAAATCAAGATTCATTATAATATTATTTATTAGTTTTAATTTTAAAATTTAAATTAGTTAATTTTAATATACATATTTTATTTTATTTTCTTATTTTGTGTTAAATTAATTTGATTTTTTTTTTTAAAGATTAAAAAAAAATCATGTTTGAATTTTTATAATCATTCATTTCATTCCACAAAAAGATATTACTTTCTTAAAATCTTCATGAAATTGTTATCTTTGTTTAAAGAATAGATCTACTCTTCAAGATATAAGCCCCCAAACCCCTACATTATAACTAACATCTCTTAAGTCATGCTACAAAATTAACATATAGAAATATTAATAACCATGATATTTTATTATTATTAATTTCATATAGAATTTTCTATATATAACAAAAAATAAAAAATCCTCACCATATCTTCACTCATACTATCTATCCATATGAGAGGAAGGAAAATTACCTCATTCCTCTTTTTGGAAATCATGGCTACTACTTTAAAAACTCTATATGCAAGGAGGGGGGAAATTACATAGGCCCCTCCTCATGGCTTGAAACATTTATTACATTTTTTTATCATGTTGGCAAGAAAAAGAGTGCATTCAATGTCATCCTCACATACATCACAACAACAATGCACATGCATATTAAAATTGACATTACAAAATAATTTTATCTTTATTCTGATAACCAACTTCCTAATGGTTTCATGTAGTCTCCAAATATTATCACTCAAGTCATGGAAATGACTGGATTTTCAACCAAAATACACCTCCACTTGATGTTTAACTCTTGATATATCATCATAAAATAAATATGTTCCTACATCCATTTACAATAAGTATACACAACTTAAATATTTTCACATGAAAGATATTGTCTTCACACTAATTAATTTGGATTCAAATAATATTAGAAATTCCTACCATAATTATCATGAAGGGAGAAACACCCACCTCCTTTACACAAATAAATGTAAATCACAACCTCAAATCCATATTGGCAGTCTGCTTTCTCCAAATAGCATATGAAGTCTCTTAACATCTTCTCCCCTTCCGCTCTTTCCTTCTCCAAAATAAAAAATGGTTTAAATAAATATTAAAACAAAACAATTATTCAAATAAATAATTAAAAATTAAATTATTAAATAGTTTTAAAGTAAAATAATATAACTTGTCTATGAATAAAATAATCTTTAAATAAATAAAAATTTCAATATATTTATAATAATATATTTCTTTTTACAAAATATATTTAGAGAATTTAAATAGATCATAAAAATATATAAACTTATAATGAATAAAATATATCAAAATAATTTATGCTTCTATATACATGGGAATAAAATAGAAGGATACCATCCATGATATTAAAGAAATATGTTATTATATTTAGTAAAAACCATCATTTTAAAGTTAAAATAAAAAAACTTAAAAGTTTAAAGTCTAACTAAATTAATAGTAAATCAATGATTATAATTTATTTAGTATATTTTATTTTAATATTTGTTTTTTTGTGCTAAAACTAACTTGAAAAATATTTGTAAAGATAAAAAAATGTTATGAAGTGTTTGAATTCTTATAGTCATGCAATTCATTCCATAAAAAAATTACTTTCTTAAAACCCTCATGAAATTGAATAGATTGACACGTTAAGATATAAACCTCCAAACTCTCTAAATTATTACTATCATATTCTTAGTTTTCATGCTATAAATTTAACGTATAGAAATATTAATAACCATGATATTTTATTATTGTTAATTTTCATTTGGAATTTTTCATATATGATAAAAAGGAAAAACATCCCCACCATATCTTCACTCATACTATCTATCCATATGAGAGGAATGGAAAATTACCTCATCCCTCCCTCTACCAATCATGGTTGCTAGTTTTAGAACTCTATATGCAAGGAGAGGGGAAATTAAATAGGCTTGTTAAACACCTAGAATACTGAGAGGGAGGGTGAATTAGTATTATCTAAAACCACTTAAACATTTAAACATTCATTCCACATAGCATATTCAATTTGTAATAAGAAAGGAAATAAATCATCAAAATCACATAACACATGGAAATTATATTTTTATGTGGAAAACCCAAGAAGGAAAAAACCACAGTGTGGATTACCTCACAATATATTTATAACCGGTTATAAGAGATTACATAAATGCTCACTATAGGTGGAATCACTACCCATAGAATAAAGAAAATATAGAAGAGAGTAGTGGCACGCAACTGATATTTGAGCTTTTACAATTGCATCTACAATATGCATGAGTTATAGTTCCATTGAAGCTCAATACACAAACTTTATACACTTCATACTAATCTGCTCTAACACTATGATTTGCTCTACCCTTGCATTACATTCACACAATTTGCATCAAAAATACTTGTACATTCACTATCAACATCATCCAACACCTAAATGATCTTATACTTATATCCATTTCATCGCCAACATCAATTAGGTCAACCTAATTAGATGTATCATGAAAAATATAACTTGTCGGCTCAACATTCTATATTACACACCTTGTGACTTAATACAAAACATGTAAATAATAAAAATAGGTTGATGTGGACCTATAATAGAACCCTTATAACATATCAACACTTGTCAAAAATCCATAGCACCCCAAAGATACTAGGTTGGCACCTATAAAGACCTAACAACAAATTTCACCAAGTGATCAATCACAAATGGACATGCGGAACTCCAACCTTCATGCCACTTAGAGCACATACTCTATTGGAACCCTTAAACACTTCCACAAATCTGTAAGACTAGATAGCATTCCATAATGACGTGCAAACTAATCAAAACATACACCATGTACTAGAAACCATAGTCACTAGCAGACCAGATGTTTTGTCATTCATAACTTCTTCACCAAAGGAAGAACAATGCAAAAATCTATATTTAGATTCCTCTAACATCTAAAATAATTACATTAGAACCACAGTAAAATTCTTCAATACAGACTAATGCGAACCAAATTACTGGATGTCTTGTACACTAAAATACCTATTCTGATTTAGCCAATTATCCACTTCAATTGTTTGCACAGGATCAAACATTCGTGCAACTATGCACTGTATTAACACTTTTATGCATGCTCATGCTTCACCAATTGGTCTGCACATTGATTTTCATACCAAATCACAATGTTGATATCAATGCCAACACTATATCTACATACTGTACAAGCCCTACTCATACTCATGCTCATGTTGCCAATAGACATATCAATGATAAAATCTTTAATATTTCAACAATCTCCACCTTTTTCATTGATGAAAAATTCCAAAATTTCTCTCCAAAACTATTCTCCCCCTTTTGACATCAAGGGCAAAGGGTGCATACATATGTTATGTTATTTTCCCTCCCTTTGACACATATCTTCTCCCCCTTGCATAACTTACATGATTTTGCATTTATTAGATTACACAGATACTCACATACTCATGTGCTCCCTCTAATTGATATATACATGTATACAAGAGAGTAAAAAATTGAAAAACTTGACTAACACCCCCTAAGAGTGTTATCCAACAAATTCGATCAAAATTTGCATTGGAAAACTTTCTCTAAACATCTACAATGATACGGTGAAATATGACTATGAAATTGAAAATGTATAATAGGAAAATCAATATACACCAATAATTAGAAGAAGTATTTGACACCTGCAACTTCTCAAGGTGTTCTTGACTATCTTTCTTTCCTTCTTCCCAACCTTTCTTGGCTAGGCCAAGATGCGGCTTTGAGTCTCGAACTCGATAAGAAGTTCTTCACCATCATCTAGAGTGTTGGGTACCATATTTAACTTCATTTATTTGTCTGCACTCATCAGGGCACTAAAGATGGTGTGAATTTTTCATTTACCAACTCCTTGAGATGTTCAAACTACACAATTATCTTCTCTTTTTATACTTGCACTTCGAAGAACTACTCATTCAAATTCTCAATTATTGTCCTTGTGCTCCCATCAATATCTTATGTTAGATCATAGGCACCAGATTCCTTATCAATTTGGGACTCAATGGAGTCCATATACACCTTAATACTTTTGGTGGAGCTAGGCCACTTCATACAAAATTGGAACAACAACTTGGCTTTCACAACACATAATTTTACACATTGTGAGATTGTCTTGAAATTTACTATGTGCAATGGCACAATTCTTTCAATGTTTTTGTTAGTGGTTGCCAATTTTTCTCTACACTAGTGAATGTAACAAAAAAAATTGGTGGTCCTAACTATCATATCATCACAAAAACATTTTTCTTTAGATTTTGCAAAGAGTTTTGTGAATTTCATTTTTTTAAAATCTACATATTGCATTTTTTTTCTAGATTTGGTTTGTGCTTGACATCTTTTGTTAGCATTGTTCTTCCTTTTAATTTTTCTTTTCGTATTCTTATCCATAATGTAGAGAAAACTTGGCCAATTATAATTTTGATGGTTTTAAAAATTAAGTTAGAGATATGATAAGAAAATTTTCAATTTGAATTTTTTAATTTCCATTGTGCAATTATTTGATATGAAATTTTTTTCTCAATATTTTCATCATGTGGCTCTGTAAAAAATATTGTTGGAAAGTTCATCTCTTCTGCATGTTTGTCTTGAAATATTAGAGGTTGTTTTCCTTCTGCTGGTGCAATTTTAATGATTTTGTCTTCTATACAATATATAGTTCTTGACTTAGTAAATCCATGTATTAAGGTGTCTATTTCCATTTCCATGTTATTTCTAGTATCATTTCCATTGTCACTGTCACTATCACCTGATGAAGAGTTAGTAATTACAATCTGTTCTTTTGAATGATACAAACACTCATGCCAATTTTTGTTCAGTTTGACATTTTTCATTTTGTATAACTTTGTTTTACACAATTCTTTTAAAGAATTCATAGTAACATTTGGTCATACTCTACCTTTTTAGTATGCATTTGTTATTGTAAGCGTCTTCAATGCAATAACAATTGTACATGTTTCATTGGTTGAGTGTAGCAAAATTGTTTGTATAATGTTCATGTCTATTGGCATATTGATAATAGTTCCATTTGGTCCTATTTGAGATCTCTTATGTCCTAGTTTCCAAATTTTCACAAAAGCACTTCAAAGGGACACGATTCTTTTTTCAAGTTCAGAAAGTCTACTTGTGTATTGTAGTGGCTTGTTTGTTTTAATATGTTCTAGTGTTGCATATAGTGGTTTTTTGTTTTGTTGCAATTTTCAATTACAAAAGTTGCATATTTTTTCCCAAATAATTCCTTTTTCCTTTTGAAAAGTAAGTCATATGTTTCTTTTGTTTCTTTGCATAAATTTATTACTTATTTTTTGAAATGTAGTTGGCCACAAATTGTGCACACATGTTGAGGCATGTCTTCTATTTTTCCATATAATATTCTATTGGTGTTTTTATTTTCCTTTTGGAATTGTCTATGCAATGCATTCTAGTTTCTTTACATATTTGTTGTTTAATTTTACAAAGTGAGTTATGGAAATTTTCAGTCAACTCATTTGTCTTTTGTGTAGTGCTGCTAGTCTATACATGTTTAGTATTTTGAATGGACTGTTTTATTTTATTCAAGCTAATCTTATGTTTTTCTTTAATCATTGTCATTTTTTGTGATTCTTTTGTGTAAATGTCATTTTTCATTATTATCTCTACTCCACATGGCATATAATGTGTATGCATTTCAATAACTTTGTAACACATTATATTGTATAGTTTTGTTGGTTTGACACATTTTATTGATATTTTGTACAAGACATGTTATTGTTTGTTGTCCAAAATTTTATTTTTATTTCCAAAATGTAAGATAGTCATTGAAGAAAAAAATCACATCATTCAATTCCACTTTGTTCAATGGGTTTCCAAATTTTGTAATAAATGTTTTCCAATTTATTACATCAAAACTATTAACCAAGTCATAGTTGAGACATGTTTCAAGGCAATCCTTTGCCACTTTGTCTCTATGGAGCATTGCATTGAAAAATATTGAGTCATGTATCATCTAAGACATTCACTATCATATTCATTGTTTGTCAAAATTGATATTATCTTCAAAAGTTTGTCACCACAGTTTGATATTGATAATGTATTTTTACATAGTTTGGACATTGTACATATTGAATTTTCCTGTACAAAAAAAAAATTGAATTTTTTTTTATTGTTTACTTTGGTGAGAATTTTGTTTTATTT
Organism: Sequoia sempervirens; assembly: GCA_007258455.2. NCBI lineage: Eukaryota > Viridiplantae > Streptophyta > Pinopsida > Cupressales > Cupressaceae > Sequoia > Sequoia sempervirens. The sequence continues at coordinate 401,232 of VDFB02055997.1, forward strand.
TCTTTTTTTCTTTTTCAACATAGGATTTTGATCATGAAACAAAATAGATATGTAGGTATTTATGAATTCTCATTGAAATGAAAGTATTCTCTTTTCCTTGCTAAATACCAAATACATATTTGAATATATAACCATTTAGCTAGTCATTTAATGCAAAATGATTCTCCCCAAAGACTAGAATCATTATAACTTGGATTTGGAAGTGTAGATATTTGCATTCGTTGCAAACATGTAGTAACATAATTAACTCCATGCAATACATTTAATGTTTATGGGTCTAGTTCATATCTATATGAAAATAAAGCTTTAGGATCTTTTCTTGCTAGATAGTTTATAAAATGTTCAATTGTTCTATTTCCTAGTTCCATAGATGTGTAATGCATGTGTAATAGTAATTGTAAAGAGTCAAAAAGGAAATCACCTACATTGTATACAAAAGAGCTTATTTTAAACATATTATTTTTCAATACTGTGTCAATTGAGATATATTTGTCTATCTTTCTTGATTCATAATTCTCTGCATCTATGATACTATGCAATTTAGATTTTTATATTGATATTCCATGGTTACACGAATTTGACATTGAAGCTTTTGAATTATTCTCTTCTTTTTTTGTAGTGTTTAGATTGGTTAAATTTTTGTTCATATGGCTTTCTTTTTCTTGAGAAAAGTGGCTCAAAGTGTCCATTAGTAGGATTTTGATCATGAAACAAAATTGAATATGTACTACTTTGGGAATTTTCATTGAAGTGCAAGTACTTTGTCTTGTGTTTTAAAGACCAAATACATATTTCAATATTTAACCACTTTGCTAGCCATTTAATACAAAATAAATCTTCCCAAAGATCGTATTCATTAGAATTTGGTTTTTGAACTGTATATAATCTCATATGTCGCAAGTATGTATTAACATCAGTAACTCCATACAAACGTTTCAATGTTTTGGGATCTAGTTCATATGTATATGATAATAAAGCATCAGGATCATCTCTTGCTAGAAAATTTTAAAAATGTTCAATCATACCATTTTGCAATCCTACAAAAGTGAACTGCATAATTAACAGTAGTTGCAAAGATTCAAAAAGGAAATTACCTATGTTGTATAGAAATTGACTTGTTCTGAAAAGTTTATCATTTTTCAAAACTGTGTCTATTGTTTCTTCTTCAGACCTATGTATTGGTTCATAATTATCTGCATCTATGATATTATGCAATATTTTTTTTTATTCAATTTTTTCTTTCATGTTATGCACCATATAAAACACTTTGAATATTAAAACAAAAAAAATAAGGAATATCTTACTTGTGAAACTTGTGGTATTGAAGTATGCTTTATAAATGTTCTTTTACTTTTCAATACACACCCATTGTAAAATAACCATGTAACATTGATGGGATTTTGACTCACGCCCGGGCTAACACGAAGAGGAAGGCCCCTGCTTCTCTGCATATGCTTCAAATCCTCAAGCAGGGATTACAGGATATGAGTGAAGTTGATAAAGAAGCCGAGGTGCTGATGAACATATTGTAGTTGTGTTGTGGTGGTTGTCTTTGGCTTTTTGACGGTCATTTCTTGGACCCTCTTGTCTCTTCTTTGCTGTCGTTTCCTTTTTGGGATAGCTGTCTATTTTTATTGGACTTTTTTTTGCTCTATCTTTGTTTGTTTAAACTTTGTGGTTTTAGGTCCTTGTAAAACCTATTTTTTCCTTTTCAAAAACAATTAAAACCATATCAATCCCATTATTAAAAATGACCTTATTATGAACATATTATAATATTTTTACAAACTATGTCATTGATCTCATTTTTGTGTGAATCATAATCCTTAAATTAAAAACATAATATAAATATTCAATAATATTATATAACTATAAAATTATATACAAGTTAAATATATTAATAGTATAAAATATATTGATAATAAAATAATAAATAATAATATAATAATATAAAATAATACTAAATCTATATAATTATTATTAACAATAGATTAATAAATAACTATAATCCTAAAATAATCATTTATCATATAAATATACTATACTATTATATAAATATAATATAATATAAATTTGAAGCTAACTTTAATTAAACCATTTTTTTTTGTTATAAAAAACTCGGCTTAAGGATCTAGGAACCATAAAAAGGGAGACCATGTGGTTGAGGAAAATCCTAATGAAGAAGAAGATGATACATCAGCTACAAGAAAGAATAGAGACACAGGAATTTACAAATTTGAAACCACCAAATGCAGACATCAACAAAATCAAGGAGGGTGGAGCTCGATGTGATTCTATAATAGTTTATAGACAACATAAGGGAAGTTAAACCACCAAACATTATCAACCTCCCCAGTCCTAGACAACAAATTGACCCCATACTGGCAACCCACTAGGCAACTTGATTTCCAGATCTTTTAATGTGGGTGAAGAAGATATCCTCAAAGTCACGTTTAGAAAAGACAATAACCTCCACTATGGTTCCAAGTTTCCAATTCTTCAGTCTCTTCCCTTGTATGGCTTCAATCAAAAAATTTGAGTCCCCTTCCAGCCAAAGTTGCTTGCAGCCATAGTTCCTAGCAAGAGAAATCCCTTTCCACAAGGCCCAAACTTCCACCCAATTGTGTATCGAGTTGCCACAACCAAAAGAAAAGAGTCCCAGAGGTTGACCCATCCTTGAAGACACCACTGTTGCCAACAACCCCTGGATTGCACTTTCCAACATTGTCATCAATATTTAACTTAATCCAACTAGCATTAGGAGCCACCCAATCCACATTGGCCTTATCTGGCTTCCTAGTGTGAGTATTGGTTGTCAACCACCTGAAGTGAGGCCAAGTCTTGGCCCAATGCAATTCTTGAATGGATATGGAATTAAACTTCTTGTTATGGACTTGACCAAGATCCACCATGGAGCTCTCCACCAAGTCCCAAAGTTTGTCAGCCACCTTTTCCTATTCAAGAAATATTCTCTAGTTTTGTTTGAGCCAAATATTCCATATGATCGACAATGGAGTAATCATCCAAATAAATTGTCTCCCCATGGTCTTAATCTTCAAGGACCAATAGTCAAGCAATAGGGGGACACCCCTAGGGAGAACCCACGATAAGCCCTAGTGGTTTAGGAATAGAGACAAGACCCTCGTCGCATAAGGGAAGAGAAGAAACAAATGATCATTCTTTCTTCATTGCACAAACACAACACAAATATCAAGGGACCAACTTTTCCTAGATTCTGTAATCTATCCCATGTAAGAGCTCTTCACTTCTAGGCAATCCAAAGGAAAGCATTGGATTTTGAGAGGCCTAACTTCCACCAGATACATTTCACAGAGGGGGAGGGATCACAATCACCAAAGAAATAATTATAGGTAGCTTTGACCATGACCTTACCACTTCCATTAAGATTCCACACAAATTTTTGTTCAACAAGATTATTCCAAATAGGCCACCTATTGAGTTTGAAGGATAGGGTATTGCAAACCTCAGAAAACTCAGGAGCTAGTGGAGCAAGTTGCTTCCAAGAATATAAACCACTAGTGCCATCAAAGTAGTTGAAAACATGGACACTCATCATGCCTTCAAAGTGGCGGACCACACAGAGTGCAAGGAAGGTGAGGACTAATGGGCATGATTCTCAAGCCAATGATCATGCCAAAATCAAATATTCCCATCATTTCCTAATCTCCATATGATGTATGAGGAAATGAGGCTGATGCAAGACATTAAAAAATTCCAAATACTAGATCTCGCAGGTAGGATAACACTAAATAAATTATTAGGGTCATTATCCAAGTATTTAGCCTACAATAATCTACTACAAATACTACTACCCTCTAAGTATATACACCAAACTAGCCTAACCCCCAAGGATTTATTCATATTGATACACCTTCTCAGACCCAAACCACCAAAGTCATGAGATTTTCAAACCTTTAACCATTTCACCATATTGTATTTAAAGGCATTATCACTGCCTCTCCAAAGGATGGAGTGTTGGGTTCTCTCCAAGATGAAAGCCACTTTGCTAGGAATTTGAAAGACTGACATAGTGTACACAAAGATGGCAGCCAAGGAAGAATTAATGAGAGTGATCCTCCTAGCAAAGGAAATCCAATGACCTTTCCATGTAGTGAGCTTGATTTGCACACAATCCACCACTACGCTCCAATCAACAAATTTAGTTCACTGACAGAGGAGGGGCATACCAAGATATTTGCTTGGAAGGTTGTCCTTCTAAAAGCCCAAGATGTTTTGGATATCTAAACTTTCCAAGCAATTTGGTTTTAGAAAGATGATTCTAGATTGGGAGCAATTCACCACTTGATTGGCAATAGACTCATAAAGGGAGAGAATGTGTTTAAGGCACCGGGCTTCTCTAGCAAAGACCTCACCGAAGAGAAGTGTGTCATCCACAAATTGAAGATGTGTGATGTTACTAAAGACACATAAAACCTACAAGATGGCAAGAGATCCCATGTGGGCTTCAATCTTGATGGTTCTTCCAAGAGCCTCAACAAGGATGATAAATAAAAAAGGGGATAAGTAGTTCCCTTGGCGCCGCCTGTGCCTAGCAAAGAAGGGCCTTGAAGGCACACCATTTTCAAGAATTAAGAAGGAGGTAGATGAAATGCAACTAAACACTTAATCACACCATTCCTCTACAAAGCCAAATTTGTGCAAAACTTTGATCAAGAAATCCCATGAGACTCTATCAAAAGATTTGTTCACATCAAGTTTGATAAGCATTCCTTCTTTCTTTCTCAAATTGATGGAGTAAATTGTTTCATGTGCCATGATAATCTCATCTAAAATCTGCCTCCCTTTTAAAAAGCCACTTTGCTCCTCTGAAATAACCCTCTCCAAATAGCCCTCTGAGACAGTTCACCATGGCCTTGGAGATGATCTTATAAATTGTGTTACATAAGGCAATAGGCCTAAATTTGTTAAAACTCTGAGGGTCCCTTGTCTTGGGGATTAAGTCTATAAAGGTTTCATTCCATGATTTCATCATAACCTTCCTACACCTACATTCTTCAACTACTTTCCAAATGCCTTCTCCAACAATGTCTGAAAATCTTTGAAAGAATTCGGTGTGGATCCCATCTTGGGCCTGGAGCCTTCCTAGATCCTAAGGAAAAAGTGGCAAGATGAATCTTATCCAATGAGAAAGGGGTGAGCAACAACTTGTTTTGGTCAAGGAAAATCAGATTAGGAATATTCTCAAGAAGGGCATGTTGGGCGGCTTCATCAATTTGGGGAGGGGATTCGAAGAGGGAAGCAAAGAAATTCCTACTCTCATTTTTGATTGCAGCAACATCATCAATGAAAGAACCTTTAGCCTTGTTAATTGACAAAATTTTGTTCTGTTGCCCTCTTATTTTGGTGGATAAGTGGAAGACCCTTGTTTTTTGGTCCCCTTCACACAACCACTTCACTCTGGATTTTTGTTGCCAAAAGATTTCCTTCATTCACAACACCCACTCATGTTTACATAACAAGTCTTGTTCCCTTTCCTTAAGCTCTATCGAGTAACCATAGATGGGAATGTCTTTCACAACCTATTGTAAATCAATCTCAATCTTGTTCTTCTCCTCAAATAAGTTTCCCATAACCTCCTTGTTCTAGGGTTTGATTTTCCTTTTTAGTTTTGCAATTTTCTATAAGAGAACATAATGTTTATGGCCTTTGAAATCCTTACTCCACCAAGCCAGCAACACCTTTTCAAACTCCAGGTGGTTGTACTAGAAGGATTCCATCTTAAAGGGGATCCCAAGAGGCTTTGTGTTCCCACTGAGGGACAAGGAGATGGGTCGGTGATCAAAGCCTCCAAACTAGACCACAAAAGACATGAAGGTGTCTAGGTCTAACAGCCACTCAAAATTGATGAAGAATATGTCCAATCTACACATAATGTTGTCCTCACCCACTCTCTGGTTATTCCATGTAAACTAGCTAGACTTGGGGTAGATATCGGCCAAAGCTAAATCCTCACTAAACTGCCTAAACTCAGAAGAACCAGCAGTGGAGAGGACCCTACAACCAAAATTCTCACTTGGGCTAAGCATGGCATTAAATTCACCACCAATAATCCATTCCTTGGACTCATGCACCCTTCTCATACCTCAAATATAATCCCATACGCCCAATCTATTAGCTTCAGAGGTGGGCCCATACACATTAGAAACTAGACAACTACCCCCAACCTTGAAGTTGTTGACAATAACAGAAAGACAAAAGGGGGACTAATCTGTAACCTACCCAACCCAACTCAAGAAATTCCAAAGGATTGCAAGACTACCAATAGAGCCATTAGAATCCATGACAACCCCATTGCCATGGCACCAAATCCTGGATAGGATCTCCAAAAACTTGCTTGTGTCAACCTTTGTTTCAGGTAAGAAAACATCAGGAGCTTCAATGGAAATTATCTGCTTTAACAGGCACCATTTTTTGGGGGCGTTGATTCCCTGAATGTTCTGACTTACAATCTTCATAAATAATTTCCCATAGGGAGGTGCTTGCCTCTAGTTTTAACAAAGATTTTTATTGATTTTTGAGATTCATTTTCTAGATTCTTGAGGGCTTGGAGTTTCTTCTTCGTAGCTTCTAACTTTCTACCCTTCAAGCTAGCACCTCCTACATCTAGGGCAGTCTGAGGCCTATTACCCAACTTTTTTTTCATCCTTGTAACCATAATCTAGGTATTTTCCTTATCTATTGTGTCCTCATTGCTATCACATTTTCTGATCAACGTCGCAGGGGCAAGGGAGAAAGTAAATTTTTTTGACACTCTATTATCCAAAACCTCATTTTTAGTTTCCAGTAGAGACTTTAACTGATCAGCGCCACTATCCTCATCATTCTTCAAAGGAACAATTGAAGACATGTTCCCAATCCTAGTCATGTCACTTGTAGGCAGGCCCTTATCCTTCTCAATGCCAGGATTGGGATTCTAAGATGCAGCCACAAGCTTGGCTGAACACTTCTAGGCCATATGCCCAATTCTACCACACCTAAATCACCGTAGGGGAAGGCCTTCATAGTTGATTTCAATCGTTGATTCAACAAGCTTGAGTGTGATTTGACCGAGGGAACCAAGGGATTCTCTAAATTGATCATGATAGATATTCGGGTGGATCACTCCAACTGTCCTCCACTTGGGGAATGAGTGCAATGGATGAATTTACTGAACAATTCCCTAATGATCTGGAGGATATCTTTAGTCCATAATTCCATAGGAAGTTTGTGGACCCTGACCCAAATGGGAACATCATTGAGCAATTCTTTTTGCAGGTCAAAACCAGGAGTCTAGGCCCAAAGGTACAGTCTAGTGGTCCCCATAAACTAGGGGCCACTAGATAAGATGTTGTCCCACTCAACTTCAGAGGATAAAACAATACACAAAAACCCTAACATGAGGAAACTCACATCAGGAAAGGAACCCCGTCATTTTTTCCCTATCCATGATTTGATGCACTCCATTGTGGGCTAGATACAAATGAATTTGGCAATGATCTCCTACTTTCACAGCTTTTCCACCTCAAGATTGAGTAGATGGTCTAGAATTTTCATGTAGGGGATTGCCTCTAAGACATGCACATTCACTTTTCTCATTCCCATTTTGAGCACCAAGCCCTTTGAATGACCAACCAATGACTCCTCTGGTGGATTCTTTGTCCCCTTTGCGACCCCCAAGCTTCTGTTAATCATGATGGTAGCCTCCTAGTTGGGATTCCCTACAACCAAATAGCCCCTAGTGAGAACATCCCCATTTCCTATCTTTTCACAAATCCTATGCATTTTTGCATCTCTTCAAGTAGATTAAATTTAAAATAATAATAATATAATTTAATATTAGAATCATTTAATTTAATTAGTAATAATTTTAATCTAATATAAATAATTGCAAACACTGAAAAAATGTCCTAATCAATGTCATACACTTAAATCAGATTTACTAACATATCCTCTTTAATCCATCATCTTTTTGCATAATTAATTTAACTAGCCTAGCTAATTAATTAATTGCATCATTTTCATCCATTAGCCTAATTAATTAAATTGGGTTAATTCATCTCTTTTCACACTAACACTTCATCACATTAAATTAAATACATCAAAATATTTAATTTAATTCCTTAAGTCATCTTATTTAATTAAATAACCATAAGTTATTGTGGACATAGAAAAAGTAACCATTCTACTTTTTCATGTTCAGGCCCTCTTAGTGGAATTTGGCTTGATTTTTCCTAGGTCTAATGTTGTAATGTGGTCAACACATTCACATTAGGTCTTGGACCCTTGTGAACCATTAAGACTTCTAGGATGTCTTGTAAAGGTGTTGTGAAGTGTTGTAACTCACTTTCACACTTTTCTAGGATCCTTTCATCATAATTCACTTAAATAATTCCTTTAAGTGAAGTCTTATTTCAAAGTTTTGTAAAGAGTTGTAACTCACTTTCATGCTTTTCTAGACTTTTCTTCACTAATTCAACCCTTTCTCATGTATAAATGGCCCTTCAATACACTTTCTAGTCATTTTTAAGTGTGTTTTTGAGGAAACTCCCATTGGAGAACATTTAATGCCCCATAATTCCTGACACCCACTTAATTTTGTTAAGTGGGACTAAATCACCAATAGGGGTGACTTAGTCCTTCTTGGCACAAAACTATTAAAAAAAATAAAAAAATTGGGGGGATTTTGCCCTCTAACCCTTGAGGTCGGCCTATGATGTGTTATTTTCAAAAAAAAATTGTAAAATCATGTATAAATAAGGTTTTTTCCTCGCATTTTAACACCTATTGATTCAAGCATTCACTCAAGAAATCAACTTAATCATTATCAAACATTCAAGCACTCTAAGCATTATCAAGTCATCCATTGGAGTACTTCATTGCATATCTTCATATTTCTACATCAAGGGTTTGGTAAGTTTATGACATTGCGTGTTTTTTATTTATCATTCTCTTTCCATTTCATTTCATTTCATAGGGTTTGATTATGAAAGTGAGGTTTGACCAAGGAAAACCCCTATACTCTAACCCTTAACAATTTTTCCCCTTTTGCATCATGAATGTGCATTTGTAGACTTTGTATGTAGATTTTTCAAGAAAATAAGTGTTGAAAAGTGGTCAAGAAGTCTTCAAACTCAACCAAATAATCACAACCCTAATTCAAGCTTGGAGAGACATTTTACCCCATTTTTTGCAAAATCAAGTGTGGACACCTATCAAGAAAGCAAGTGCAGACCTAAGGCTACAATATTATGTCCCAAAATTCCTCTTGTGGATTAGTCTCGCTTCCAGGCCTAAAAAGTGATTCTGACATTTTTGGACGCCCATTTGGGAGATTCATGTTCTGACAAAGTTTCTTGAAATTGGGATTAAGTCACCCATCCTGGCGTAAGTGTCCTAGTCAACATTTTTAGTTAAATTTTTAGGATTCTAGAATCTCCCAGCATCAAGTTTTAGATTCCAGGTGCACCTCTTTGATTATGTTTTGTTATTTCATCATTTACTTTCATTTTTAGGCATTTCAAAATATCACATTGTGTTTTCAAACAAGTTTTATCTCTTAGGTTTTGCATCATTAGATCATTTCATTTTTAGATCAAAGCACTAAATAATATTAATTAGACATAATACATCTCATCTACATTAACTTTGAGTGTAGAAATTTCCCATTTTGGCCCACATCTTTCTCCTTTTAGGTGAAAAACCCTAGAAGTGCAAGAAAGAAGTTAGGTGACAAAATCATTCTTCAAATTTTTGTGAACCCAACTTTTGAACATCTTTACTTCTGAATTTAAGTGCATCCTAAGTTTCATTTGCATTGCATTGTTTAAATTGCATCTTAGGGTTTTCAAAATTGCATTATTGAAAAGCTTCAATTGTTTACATTAATGCATTATTTTTGCATTTCATACTATCCCTACATTCATGCATCTAAAAACCATAAAATTACATTAAAAAATTCTAAAAAATCTCAAAAAAATCATTAGTGGGACTTGTAGACAATCAAAATTTTCCTCATAATCATAATGATATTCATCTATTGATTAAATAGTTATTATTATTTACTTAATCAACTCATTCAATACTTTTTTCTATTCATCCATTTCATCAAATCATTAAACTGTCTCATTCTTGTTCACTATCCCTTTACATAAACAATCATATTCACCCCATGGTTGTTCACTAATCATTTGCATAAATGATCATTCCAATTCATTTACTTTCATAATCCGTTTCATAAACATTCATGTCCATTTGCATTATCATTCATGTCAGTTTCCATAATAAAGCATAATCGTTTATTATCATCCATATCATTTTCATAATCAAATTGAATGGTCGTCAACTATTGTTTCATATAAAACTAAATTATCATGTTAATCACTTTGTTTGCATAAATCATTCTCACCAATCATATGCATTACATAAACCTTTTGCATCAACATGTTCATATTTTTCTATATAATTAAATCATTAAAATCAAATCATAAAAATCCATATTTCGTTAAATCCATATTAAATCATTATTGAATCATGTTCATGCACATTTGAATCCATTTAATCATTTTATTTAGTTTCATTATTCATAAACCCTTCACTATGGATTTGTCTCTCCTCTTTATCATTTCCACTCACATGCATTTCATTTAATTACATAATGTGGGACATTTAAATTTCCCTCTTGCAAACCTTTTATCCCACATTTCCCTCCCAAACACCTCTTCATCCTAAGAGATGCCTATTTAAATGGGATTCCTCTCTCATTTTCACCCCCACAAATTTTTATACTCATATCATCTTTACATCTTGATTGCATTTTCCCATTCACCATAGCCTCTTTACTACATTTTGTGCTCACAAAATCTGAGAGAAAATGCATAAAAAAAGATCTTGGTGATAAGGAGACAATGGAGAGTGATTTCATTTAAAAGAATTTTCATAGTTTTAAAAGTTCAAATATTTTCATAGTTTAGATGTTTGTTTTCATTTTGGTTTTTTTTTTTTAATTTGAATTGATCCATTGAGGTGAGTGTGAGATGGAGATTTTTATTCCATAGAATCCTCCATTTTCAGCTCACACAAGACTAAATCGCCACACTTTGTGACTTAGTCCTCCTGCATATTTTGCATTGAATTTTCTGGTAATTTTCTGGGTATTTTCTGCACTCTGTTTGCTCATTCTGAATACTATCATATTTTCCTGATTTAATGTTTTATTATTTTTTTACCATATTACTTTACATTCATTCCTTGTCATCATGACTTTTTCTTTAATAAGTTTTGGAATTCATTGAAATCCCTTGTAGACATGTCCAATTGTGCCTTTGGTTGTGATCCTAATGACCTTGAGTTTCCTCATGTTCCTTCAACTCCTAATGAATGTCCACCTTGTGTTGTTGACATCATTGCAGAAGATGATGATAGCATGCATAAGTTCTTAAATGAATTTCTTGATAATCTTGAAAACAATGCAGCCTTTTACCCATCCATGAAACATTCTAACCTTCCTAATGTGTGTGAGAAAATATCTAAATTAAAGTAATCAATAACACACAATAGCTATAATGTATTACATTAAGGAAATCTAAATTAAACAACACAATTCAATAAAATGATTCCTTAAAGGCATTCCATCTTCCTCTATTCTTACTTAAGGATCCTAATAATAGTGCTTTCAGATCTTAATTATGCACTAAATTACATGGATGGCACCCAAGAAATGAGTATCCATTAATTCTAGAATGTAGAAACTATATCTACACCTACATGATTTTGATGTTTTTGGTTGATTGATGGACTAAATGATATGCAGAATGGTGAATTGTTGTATACAAAATGCTAATGAAATGATGTAATGTTGAGTTAAACTGGTGAAGATACTATGAGAATGATTCTAAATACTATAAGAAAAATAAGACACATCTAAGAATGCAGTCATGATTCTAATTTACTTACTAAACTATTATAAATGTTGAATCAAAATGAAACTAAGCTCTCAAATGCTAAGATGATTTTTGTAGAGTAATTGTATGCAATGTTGTCCTCTCCAAAAGCTGTAAATGAGCCTCTATTTATATATTTCACCAAGGCATCAGATGAGTTGGAATCAATGAACAATCAGGAATCAATTTGGAGAGATCGACGGTGATAAATGAGGAAGTTGGAGAGAAATAAGGAAGTTTTTCCCTTTAATATAACAATCTTTCCAAGTGATGAAATTAATAAATAGAAAGAAGAAGCCATGTTTCCTTGAGTTGGTTGAGATTGTTGAGGGTAAATACCCATTTTAGAAATTAGGAATAAATATTTTCATGTGACACATGGTGAGGTGGAAGATGATGTGGAAGGAGTTTAGAAGAATATGGAGAAATGTGACAAAATTTGAATTAAAAATTAAAATTTAATGAGAGGGAATTAATCAAATAAAACAAATTAGTTAAATTTGTTCATTTAATTAAATAATGAAGAAAGTGGTTTAGATAAGAGGAATTAAGAAGTACGAACTATATAAATAAACTTTACAATTTCTTTATACAATAGAGGAAATAAAGATTTTTATTAATCAAATAACTAGTATGTAATTAATATTTTCCAGACCAATTTTGGATGCATACATTTTTCCCCTCTTTGAAGTGATATGTTTACACATTAATTCAAAAAAATCTTACCATTGCTGGTAAAATTTTGACGATGCCCCAGATGGAAATTTTCAGAAGATAATGAATGTATGCCCCCTCGGGAGATAAATCGAGGAACTTTTGATGAAGAAAATATTTTTTATGATTTTTGAAATTTCTTGTTGATGTGTGATCATGTCAATGATGAAATTTTAATTTGATGATATTTCAGCAATTTATCTCCTGATATTGAAGAAATGAACTGCCCTTTGATTAATTCATCTTTTAAAAAAAATTAAATATCCCACCAAAATCACACTTTTAATTAACCTTTATTAAGAGGTAAAAAGTGAAAAAGGATTCATTTGTGCATTTTATGATTTTGAAAATTGTAGAGTGAGAGCAACCTTGAGCATTTGAGTGAAAATGGTGATCCCGTATGAGACTCATCAATTCAAGCAGGTGCAGAAACACATTCGGCTCTAGTGGGATACGGATCTTTGGTATGAATTTCAAAACTTTTCTTATGAATTTTGAATCAATTTTCGCACCTTTTAATTTTGGAATTTAAATTTTTGAATTCTTTTGGTGCATGTGAAATTTTCCTTGGCACATTGGATAGATTTTTTAGCGCATCCACCTAGACTTTCAGTGCATAGGGTCGATTTAGTGGTGTATCAACTATCTGTATTGATGCATCCACACTTTGGTGCGTCGACATTCTGAAATGGTGCATCAGAATATTAGGTGGGGCATCCACTATAAATGGAACATTAAATTGGAGTTTTAGCACATCCAACCAAAGGAATGGCAACTCAGATTTGATGGTGCATCTGAGAGATTTCCTAGTGCATCCAAGGAATTCTCTAGCACATTTGATAAAATGGTGCATCAAAGAGATACTCCAGCGCATCTAAGGAATTCTCTAGCACATTTAAAGAAATTGTGCATTGCTAGACTGCAATAGCGTATCTATCCAATTTGGTGGTGCATCTACCCTTTTGGCACAATGGAGCACTGTTATGGTGCATCTAAGTCATAATTGAAGTTTTTGTAAATTTTCTCCTAAAATTTGATGATGTTTAATTGCATCAGCCCATGATTTGTTGTTGATGATAGATTAGATGATTTATTGATCTCATGATAGGTGAGATTCAATAGTGATGATGTTGTTTTGACCTCATGATAGGTGAGGATCAACAAAAAAAAAAATTTGCAAGATTTGATGAAAATCTCACTAAAACTGATATAATGATTGATTGATTGATATGTTGATTGTGATGTGTTATAATAATAGGAGAAAAAATTAGATAATCTTTAGTCTCAAGAGCAATTCCCATGGACTTGGGAGCTGATCTCCCAACTATCACATGTTGATAGAGATATCACTAAGCGATGTAGTTTATCTTTACTAATTGACATGCCTCGGATTAGGATTAATCGAGAATTGTTGACTGCACTAGTAGAGAGGTGACATAGTGACCACAACACTTTTCATCTGGCCATTGTGGAGATGACTGTAACACCAGAGGATGTCTATAGGATTTTAAGGATTCCTGTGATGGGTGATATCATGACATATGACCATATTGAGTAGGGAGGGACAGATTCCTTGCACGGGATATTCCATGATGATCACATTAGTGGGTATGAGATGTTTGAGAGATATGCCCCTTTTCCTTCCTTGTGACATTTTTCAGTGGTTTCATATGTCCCAACAAGAGGGGAAAGGGATTGTCCATTGGTTGGGGTTAGACACTAGAGTAGATGATCTAGTTTGGGACCTGTTTCACTTGGGGTACATGCATGGTCACGTACTTGTATCATGATTTTCATCAGGTGGTGTACCTCAGAAGAGCTATTCTATCCATAGGTGTGACACTATTATAGACGTGGGCTTGGGAGTATATTGTAGTGACATCTCCAGAGACAGATAGATTCCAACCATTTGGGAAACCCTATGTTTATAGTTATGTAGGCCCAGTTGTCGACCATAAGCTGGGAAAATTAGAGTATTAGAGATGGTATTGGATGACCTAGATTCAGTTACAAGGTAGCCATATGTGGACTGTGAGGAGTGGGTAGAGGATCATTTGGAGATTCCTTATGTTATGATAGTCAGGTATCTCATTAGATGGACACACTGTATTATCGATAGATTCCTATTGCTGAGGGTGCTTAGACAGTATGGCCAAGTGTAGGGGATACCACAGGGATTGTCCATGTATGCATAGGGGAAACAACATGCGATTGAGTGGGGGCCCACATTATCTTATGATGCCGCATGTGACGAGTATCATCATTTATAGCTTATGATTTGGGACTACTATCCAGAGATCGTTGAGGGATATATGACTGAGGAGTACTTAGAGTACTTTAGTGGGCACCCATTTCTGAGGATCTCTAGACCTGATAAGTTAGTACTAGCATTGGAGGATGATGAGGATAGACCACCCAGATGAAGGCGAGGTAGAGGTAGTGGAGATGAGGAGGAGGGAAATGGTGGTGATGAGGGTGGAGGTGGTGATGATGGCAGGGATGATAGTAGGGATAACGGTGGTGGAGGAGATGGAGGATGTGTGCCCACCTAATGCTGGATGTTAAAGTGCCTCATAGGAGGTGATCTTTAGTGGAAGAAGCATATCAAGTTGTCCAGATACGGTTTCCTTCATAGCAATAACAGTCCTAGATTACAACATTACATTCCCAGGTCCAAACCTTTCAGGGCCAACTGACACAGGTGCGGGGATAGCTATAGACACAGACATAGTTATTGTCATAGGTTTAGGCACAAATTTTATAGGCCTAGGGGTAGATACAGACTCTTATGGCCAAGAGGGATGCTACCAAACAATAGCTAGCATAGGTGCAAGGTTGAGTTGTTGTGTTCACTATGGAGAGAAATTCCTTGAGATGACAGTTAGAGTAGGAAGAGGCTATTACTGAGAGATTGTAGTAGGCTGTGATAGCTGTTGGATCATCAGACTATGTTTGAGAGATTCGTCGGACTTCCTAGGAGGATGCATTTTATAGGGGTCAATATCACAAGGTGGTTCCTCCAGAGTGGTGGGAGAGATTTACTCGGTCTCGATCTGGTAGGTCTTAGTCTCGAATAGTGAGTATGGGTGTTACACAGCCATTCCCTGGAGATCAGAGAGATCCAGGTGTATGTTTTTCAGGTGTAGTGGGAGGTATAGGTTCAAGGATGTGAGCACCATCTCAAGGGAGCACTAGATAGCTCTAATATTTGATGCTTATTGATGAGCCTTAAATATGCTCATAGTTTAAAACTTTTGATACTCTTACTTTTGTTATTAATAGTTGTTTTAACCTGTTGATTAAAGACTTTCTGGGTGGTATCCTGTAGCAACTAATTCCATATTCCTGCAACCTGATAACTTTATTAATTACCCTTTTGACCTTCTGCATGGCTGATGTATGCTTATGATTTTAAATAATGGAATAGGATTAACATGCGATTAATGAATGGATATTGTGTCACTTGTGTGTATGCTTTCCTTTGCCTCTATCATTTATTGTAGGTTGTTGGAGGAAGCAGAAGCTAATCTAGCACAAGGAATCTTAGCTCTATTGAAGAAGTCGTTCCAAAAATAACTCTTTGACAAAATCTTTGGGAAGAAACTCAACGATCCTTCGATCTAGGGAGTGTGTAATGTTATATTTTCTTTGGGTTGCGTCGAATAGATAGAATTTCATTTAAGAATGTATGTTCTATGGATTCAAAATGTATTTATGATTATGACTCCCTTTGTTAATTAGTTAGTTGTTCTTTTCCATTTAAATAACCATTCCTCCTGCATGAGTGAACAAGGATGAAACAATATGTGTTAAAATTAAACAATAGAGTTCTATGTTAAGTTTTATTTTCAAACAGAGTAATCGATGTATCCTGGTTCTGAATATGAATAAAATTCGATGAAGCTTTGAGTCAACTTCTTGTGTAATCTAGTTGATGCTTGCTAAGATGGCCCACTTTGTAAGTATTCTGTAGCAAGTTGTTGTAGTTAACTGTTCATTTCATGTCGATTACTAGTTAGAATCTATTTCTGTAGATTTCAACACAAACTCAGCTTTGTATCGCTCCTGCAACTGAATTCCTTGGACGAAATGAGAAAAGTTGCCTTGCAACATACAGAAGCGGTCCAACAACAAAGGAAGAAATGGCATGATCAACACATCAAAACCAAGCAATTTTCTGTTGGTGATTGGGCTCTGTTATATGATTCCAGATATCAAGAAAACCAAGGTAAGCTCACAACACGTTGGCTTGGTCCCTATAAAGTTGAGAATGTGTTCGACAACGGATCTGTATAGCTAGCCACAATTGATCCAGTCCATTTCAAATTGCTAGTTAATGGCCACCGACTGCGGTTATATCATAAACCAACATCAAAGGAAGAGTTCTTAAAAAAAAAATTTCCGACTGGTCTTCCTGCAGGAAAAGGCTTAGGCCTTTTTCTTGCAGCATCTCTTTAAGTGTTGCGTTGACCGCCCATAATAAAGTTTTCTTTTAAAGAAAACCACTTTTCTTCATATCTTTCCATCTATCACATCATTCATTCCTTATCTACCACATCATCCATATTGCCACTCCACCTCATTCATGCATTCAATTTTGCAGCTATCATTTTATGATATGTTATTGTCCTTTACGGCATTTTTGAGAACTGAATTCAAGGTATGCGAGATCTTTTCATTATCACATAATTTATTCCTTCTGTCTATTCATTAATTGTAATGTATACATTAGTCGTAATTGCATGCTTTGATTTTATCACCTTGCACATGTGATGACACATGTCAAATGCTAAGTAGGGGGTGGGGTTATTCTAATTTGAAATCTTCTTGTGCCAAATTTGTGTTTTCCAAAATAGTTATGTTCTTGTACTTTCTAAAAGTACGATTGCGAAGCCATATCCTAAGAACAAGCTAACTACTTAGTTTAAATAGTTATTAAAATTATTTTATGCAAATGTCTAGCTATTATTTTTGGTAAGGAAATGAAAGTGCAATAAGGAGGAAGAGTCTTTTTCAAGCTTTCAGCATTAGTCTGAGTTTTGTTTCAAGAATTTTTGATCATGGGTGGCCAACTGGTGAGGCACGAGCCTATGGCTTATGCGGCGTTGATATAGGATCCTCAGATAATGCAAGCATTCGCTAATTGTGGATGGTTAAATTATTTCTTTAGAATGGATTCTTTTGATGAAGAGGCTGTAGGTGAATTTTTAAGAACATTTTTAGAAAATGAGGCTACGGTATGGGGTTTGGCAGTGGCTGTGATAGAGGAAAGAAGTGCAGAAGTTACTAGATTACCGGCAGTTGGTGAGAATTTTCCTGTTGGAAGGGATGCTATCTCTGCTAGGGTAGAATTTACCCTACCAGCTAATGGGCCTTTGGAAATCTCAAAGGAAGGGTGCAAAAGAATGTCACTGCCTTATCCATATTCTGAACATGCCATCTTTGTGATCAGTTATTTAACTTGTGAAGGTTGCTTCTCTTACCTACATTCATATCATTTCAAATTGTTAAGTCATATGAGACATGGACTGGTAGTGAATGTTCTGAACTTTTAGTTGAATTTTTTGCAAAGTAGTGCACATGAAACCCAAAAGGGTAAAGAAAACTCTGTCACTCATCTTGCCCTAATAAAATTTTTGATTGAGCGATCTTTAAGGGATGTTTCACCTCTTTCCTAGAATGAGTTTGTTTCCTGAAAAGGTCTTCAACCGCTTGAACCCCCTAGGGCACTATCTACACAGCCTAGAAGAAAGAAAATCATAATTGAGTCCACAAGTACTGAATCAGAGTAAGAATCCGCTGCTCCTGCAGTGCCTAGTCCTGCAGCTTCAATACCAACGTCCTCTGTCGGTGTGCAAACAAGGTCTGTCGCTAGGAGAGAAAAAGGAAAGAAAATTTTAGGTGAGTCATCTAGGGTAGGGCAGACTCCTGAGTCGGACCTGCATACTCAAAGACAAAAACTTTTTGTCTCTCCTATTTCTATCTCTCCTGTAGCAACACCCATCAATACTCCAATTTCAATCTCTTCTTCCCTTGCTAAGTTTGGATCTTCAAGACTAGCTAGGAAGAGGTCTGCTAAGGAAGCATCCTTTGCTACTACTCCTGCAAAACTACCAAGAAGGAGTTCATTGAGAAATAGTCTAAGCCTGCTGCAACCTCTGTTCAAACGGAAACTGCCATCATATTGGAGGACTTTGCTGAATCAGGTCATGATAACTCCTTGGATATGTCTGTAAATGTTCCACAAAGCTCCTCTACTATTCTTGAAGTAGTACAACCCAGTAATGTTGATAAGGGGAAAATGCTGAGTCTGGATGACTTGGCTTGTGCGGCTAAGAAAATTTCTGAGAAAGAACAATCTTTTTCCATGAAGCAACAGGGTTTCATCCTGGAGCAAGAGGATTTTTTCCTATAGCAAGATGAGGGTGTGCTTGAACCACCTGAAGTACCCTATGATAATCCATTTCCTAATAAAATTTTCACAGATTTTGTTGTGTATAAAAGGACTCTACTGATTGCATACTTGGAATTTCTAAGTATTAAGAGAACACCTGTGTCATTCCAGACTTTATGTTTTCGCCATTTTGCCAAAACTGAAGTCTAGCAAAGTTTATGGGATGAGGAAAAGAAAAAGTTGCAAAGGGAAGTTGAAAAGAAAAAGCAAGAAATTCAAGATATGCAAAAGAAAATGAATAAAATGATGAAAATAGCTAGATAGATAATGGAGTGTAGGCCGCCACCCAAAGTATATGCAATGTGCCTCAAAGAACAGTTTCTTTGGTTCAAATTAATGAGGATCTCTAGAAATTTGGATCCTGATATTGAAACAGCCAAGGAATTCTATGATGCTTATGAAGTGGTCCCTAATTGGTTGAAAAACTCCATGTGTGAACTTTATTTACATGGTTATTTAATTCCTGCAGAAACTGAATGGAACCCACTTCTTTATATAGGCGATATCCATCTAAGAGCACTTATGTCTTGGGTTGCAAATGAGATAAATTATGGAAGACAATTGGAAACATATGAAGAAGCAGAAAAAGATGAACCTATTCTTTTAAGAGCCGAGAGTTCAGACCCACGCATAGTTTTAAGAATCTAGTTTAATGTTACTTATGGACGGAATCATGATGAGGAAAGAAGGAAAATTTTTGACATTAGAAAACAAGTATACAATGAGTTAAAAGAGCATAAATATACATTTTTGAAACTCACCTCTTCCAAAATTGAGACAACTAACCTTCCAACCCCGAGTTTTAATGTGGCCGGTTTATCCTTACCAAGCCAAGGAAATCAACACAGAAATAGAAAATCACAGATTTGAAAGATGGGAATTTACCAGAGGTTTTTACTTCAAATATGGAACTTCGCTGCAAGGTCATATTACTCCATCAAATTTTAGGGAAACAAGGAAAGTCAATGTTGGAGGACCAGCATTATGATAAGTAGGGGGTAGAATGATGAGCCTTAAATATACTAATAGTTTAAAAATTTTGATACTCTTACTTTTGTTATTAATAGTTGTTTTAACCTGTTGATTAAAGACTTTCTGGGTGGTATCCTGTAGCAACTAATTCCATATTCCTATAGCCTGGTAACTTTATTAATTACCTCTTTGACCTTCCGCATGGTTGATGTATGCTTATGATTTTGAATAATGGAATAGGATTAACATGCGATTAATGAATGGATATCATGTCACTTGTGTGTATGCTTTCCTTCAGCTCTGTCATTTTTTGCAGGTTGTTGGAGGAAGCAGAAGCTGATCTAGCGCAAGGAATCTCGGCTTTGTTGAAGAAGTCGTTCCAGAAATAACTCTTTGACCAAATCTTTGGGAAGAAACTCAACGATTCTTCGATCTAGGGAGTGTGTAATGCTATATTTTCTCTGGGTTGTGTCGAACAGATAGACTTTCATTTATGAATGTCTGTTCCATGGATTTGGAATGTATTTATGATTATGACTCCCTTTGTCAATTAGTTAGTTGTTCTTTTCCATTTAAATAACCATTCCTCCTATGTGAGTGAACGAGGATGAAATAGTATGTGTTAAAATTAAGCAATAGAGTTCTGTGTTAAGTTTTATTTTCAAACAGAGTAATCAATGTATCCTGGTTCTGAATATGAATAAAATTCAATGAAGCTTTGAGTCAACTTCTTGTGTAATCTAGTTGATGCTTGCTAAGGAGGCCCACTTTGTAAGTATTCTGTAGCAAGTTGTTGTAGTTAACTGTTCATTTCATGTCGATTACTAGTTAGAATCTATTTCTGTAGATTTCAACACAAACTCAGCTTTGTATTGTTCCTGCAGCATAAAGCTAGTTCACAGTTTGTCCTTTAATAATAGCTATTATGATTTATGTTTTAGCCCAGTTGTGTTTGAGTTAAAAAGCTTTACGTTGTATTACTTTTAAGCATTTATTTTCTATAGATGGTGACTGGAAACTAGTTCTTAATGCACATAACATGCTACTCCATTTCAAGTATATGTTCCCTAGTTTGACAAAATAAATGAATGACCATGAGAAGATGTTAGTCGCCTGCTGGAATGTCTAATTCCCAAGTTTAGTTCTGCTATGAATTTTATATCCTTTTGTTGTCATGACCACTTATTATGATTTGGACATGTATACACTGATACTCAATGGTTTACTACCATTTTTTATGATGTATTTCTTTACATTTAGATATCCTTGTACACTTGACATCATTTTGAGATATATATGCAATGATGATGATGGTTGTCCTATGTGTTTGTGTGTTGATCATGATGGATTCATTTAATTTCCTATTATGTATGTTAGATGTGATGTTTTATGATGATGATACTATATGTTATGGATGCAACATGTGTTCTGACTCTATGATGTTTTATGAATGATGAATCTTACTATGTGAATGGAATATGTTAAATGCTATGTTTTTTTGTACTTTTCTGATGCAAATGTGTGATGAAAAATATGAAATGGATGGATGATATTATTAATGATGGGTAATTCTACATGCTCTTATGGATGTATGCTATTATGATGTATGTTATGTATGGTATTCTGTGTTTTTATATTTTTCGATGCAAGTATATGAATGTACATGTATGAAATGGATGAATGGAAATTCATGTGTTTGTGTGTTGTGATGCAAGTGTATGAATAAATGTATATTGATGGAAATGATATGACCAATTCTTTGTTTTTTTATATTTTCATGATGCAAATATATATGATCTAATGACTAGATGAATTCTTTAGAAAATGACATAGTAATGCATTTGTTTTTTGGATTTTCATGATGCAAATATATGACCTAATGAAAATGAATGACATAATGATATGGTAATGTTATGAATGATGCCCTAATGCTTATGTACCTAAATGATCCTTTTTGGTAATGTCAGATGTACTCAATCTATTAATGATAGAAATAAAATTACTTGTAACATTGTACCTGCCTTGGAGAAATCTATAAATACTATTGCAGCACCTAGTATGAATGCAACCTAAACATGCAACTCTAACAATGCAATGTTTTCATCCCAATAATTAATTTATTGTGCTTGGTACCTTCATTGAGCTTTTAAAATGTTGAAAGTGAGTACAAACATCGAATGGTATAATTAGACCATGATGACCTAAGTACTACTTTCATGATGTTTGATAGTGCAAGTTAACACAAGCATCTAGCCATAATTGGACCGAGATGACCCGAGCATTTCTTGCATAGAAAAATAAGTCTAACCATTTTTCTATGAGAATCTAGAATGCAATCAGTGATACTTTGTAGAGAATGTCCCACGAGGATTCACATAGTATTAATGATCAACTCACAAATAGCAAACAAAGACAAATATCATCCTCTATCATAGCTTCTCTAGTTCTTTGACATCCTTGAGTTTCTCCTGATAAATGATAAAAACAATCATAATGCAAATAATTTGAACATTTGTGTGAAAGTGATAAAACTATGATTCAAAAGGTCATCACCAAATTTGATTTGTTTTCAATTGATAAATTTGTTGTTGTTGGTTCATATGGTTGGTTTTGGTGATTCTGATTGATGTTCAATGCTATGACTCACTTGATTGTTTTGTTTTTACCTAGTTGTCATACTATTGTTTGTCTATCACTTTTAAGCTCAAAGATATATTTTCCCCCAGTGAGTTTAGGATTTTTTCCCGTGGAAACAAACCAATTTATTATGAATATGTACAATGATCGACAAGCCAAGGTGAGACACAACTGGCACAACATAATATATACATGAGGCTCAAATGAAGGATGTGGATAGTGATAGTAAAGAGACAATGGTCGAAACACATTCTCATAGAGGAAGAAGCCAACCTATCACAAATAGCACCACTTGCTAGGTTTTCACTACTTGCTTTCATTGCACTTTTTCAAATTTTATGATTTTTTGTATTTTTTTTTCCTTTTTGATTTTGTTGTTGTCACCAAGATGCTTGTTTGCTAGGTTTTCACTAGGGCGACCATTTTTTAGGACATTTTCTAATATTTTTGGATTTTTTTAGGGCTTTTTCTGATGTTTTTAGATTTTTTTTGGATTTTTCTCAAATATTTTTGGATTTTTTCAAGACCTTTTCCAATGCAATGGATGAGTCATCTATAGAATTTATTGGGATGGAGACTATTCATTGCCTCTTCATGTAGGTCCCTTTCTGCCATGGATAATTGGTATGCTCCTCACCCATAGACTGACACAATGACAAAGGGGCAAACCAATTCGGTTGAAACTTTCATTTCTTCTCTCTATCTTTCTAGTTGTGTGGGTTCTCCTTCAATACTAAGTCACCAACTTGAAATGTTTGAGTTTTCAACTTATGATTATAACTTTTGGACATCTATTGTTGGTAGGATTTCAAGTGGTTCACTGCATGTTGGAGTCATTCATCAAATAGTTCAAGTTCTTGCAATCTTTATACCTGGTAGTCCTCATCAGAGATGATGCCATTCAATGAAACCTAGATTGATGGTAATTCCACCTCAATGGGAACAATGGCTTTATACCCATATACAAGAGTGTATGGTGTGGCTCTTGTTGGTGTGTGAATACTAGTGTGGTACACCCATAGAGCTTGTTTTAATTGGATGTACCAGTCACGTCCAACATCATTGACCATTTTGTTCAATATTTTTAGTATAGTTTTAGTGGAAGCCTCTACTTGACCGTTTCCTTGAGGATAATATGGTGTAGAGAAGCGATGTTGGATAATGAACTTTTCACACAATTCTTGCATGTCTTGATTTTTGAACTATCTTCCATTGTCAGTGACAATGGATTGAGGGATGCCATACTGACAAATGATGTAATTGAGGATGAATGATGAAATTTTCTTTCTTATGATGGTGATTAGGGGAACGAATTTAATCCACTTCGTGAAGTATTATGTAGCTGTTATGATAAAGTTGTCCATTTGACGAAGATGGATGAATTTTACCAACAAGATCTAGTCCCCACTGACAGAAGGCCCATGTTGATGAAAAGGGTTGAAGTTCCTACGTCGGTGCATGGATGAGGTTGCCATGAATCTAAAACTTTTGGCATTTCTTGATGAACTGAAAAAGACTCCTCCATGTTTGGCCAATAATATCCTAAGTGAAGGACTTTCTTTGCTAAGGTTACCGCTTGAATGAGTTCGACAAACATCCTCATGAACTTCCTATAAAGCCATTTCAGACTCATCACGTTCCAAACATCTTAGGAGAGTTCCATCAAGACCTCATCTATATATTACATCTGCAATAAGAGTATGTTGGGTGGCTCGGCAAATGAAATTGTGTTTTTTTATTTCTAGACAGATCAGGGGGGAGGGTGTTATCTTTTAGGTAGGTATAAATTTCATGAAAGATTGAGGTATTCATTTTGGATAGGTGATAGATAACTTGGGATTCAGTATCATCATAGGTAGGGGAGAACAATTGTTCCACCAAGAACTCGTATCAGTTTCTTTTCTTTGGAATTTGTAACAAGGAAGCAATAGTAGCCATGTCATCAACATCTTTATTGTTCGCTCTTGAAATTTGTTCAAATTTGATATCCACAAAGTATTTCATAAATTCATCCAATATTCTTTTGTAGGGCATCAATTTATCGTCCTTTTTTTGATAATCATCATTGACTTGGTTAATGACCAACTAAGAATCTCCGTATACTTGCAATTCTAGGATTTTCCATTCTATAGTTGTTTTAATGCCAATGATTAATGCTTCATACTCTGCCATGTTGTTGGTACAAGGGAACATCAATATGTATGAATTTGGTACGGTATGTCCTTGTGGAGTAGCAAATAAGATTCTGGCTCTTGATCCATGTTGGGTACATGTGATCCATCAAAGTATAATGTCCACTGTTTTGCAGCCAAGGTGAGGACATTAGCATCTGGAAATTCAATGTGTAAAGGATGATTATCTGGTAGAGGTTCCTCTACTAACTAGATAGTGATTGCTTGTCCTTTTATTGCTTTCCTATACACATATTGGATGTCAAATTCACTTATTATCATAACCCACTTGGCCAACCTTCTAGTTAGGTTAGCTTTGCTAAGAAGGTATTTGAGTGGATCTATTTTGGCTATTAACTTGATCGTGTGATTCACCATGTAGTGTCGTAGTTGTTGGGTGGAAAAAAATACTACCAAGTAAGCCATTTCAATGGAGGTATAATTGATCTCATAACCATTTAACATCTTGCTAATGTAGTAAATTACCCTCTCTTTTCCTATCAATCCTCTTATGCTAATAGGGCTCCCAATGATGTGTCAGTTGTTGCAATGTATAATAGGAGTGGCCTTCCTTTTTTTGGTGGTACTAAGATAGGTGGACTCATTAGGTATTGTTTCAATTGATTGAAGGATCCTTCACATTTCTCATCCCATTGAAAAGAAACATTTTTATGTAGTAACTGAGTGAAAGGATGGGTCTTGTTCGCCAGTTGTGAAATAAACTTGTGGATTGATTGGAACCTTCCTTGTAGGGATCATAACTAGCTGTTGTTTTTTGTGGTGGAATTTCCATGATAGCTTTAACTTTGGATGGATCTACCTCAATTCCCTTTTCTGAAACTATGTACCCCAGGAGTTTGGCTGAAGTTACCCCAAACACACATTTTTTTGGGTTCAGTCGCACATTGAATTTTTCCATTCTAGTGAAGATTTTGTCAAAGATCTCCAAGTGTCCTTCCCTAGTATATGATTTAGCTAATAGATCATCCACATAGTCCTCCATGAAGGTATGCATCATGTCATGAAATTTTTTGTCATGGCACACTGATAAGTAGCTCGTGCATTTTTCAATCTGAATGGAATGATGTTCCAATAGAATGTTCCCCATGGACAGGTGAAGG
The DNA here is from genome assembly GCA_007258455.2 of Sequoia sempervirens. Taxonomy (NCBI): domain Eukaryota; kingdom Viridiplantae; phylum Streptophyta; class Pinopsida; order Cupressales; family Cupressaceae; genus Sequoia; species Sequoia sempervirens. The sequence continues at coordinate 427,261 of VDFB02055997.1, forward strand.
TTGTCTTATCTTGATCCTCTGGAGCTATCTTGATTTGGTTATACCTGAAAAAACTATCCATAAGTGATAACATGCCATCTCATGTCATTAAATCTACTTTGATGTATATGTTAGGTAGAGGAAAATCATCTTTAGGACAAGCTTGATTAAGATCCCAAAAATCTATGCAGATATGAATGTTGTTATTAGGCTTTGACACTAGTACCATATTGGATATCCACTCAGCATAGTCAATGGCTCTAATGAATCCTGAATCTAACAACTTCTTCAACTCTTCTTTTACCAATAAGGCAATATGTGGATGCATTTTCCTTAGCTTTTTCTAACTAGTTTTACTCTTGGTAGTAAGGATAAATGATGCATGATGAGTTCTAGATCAATCCCTGGCATGTCAGCATATGACCAAGCAATATTTTTTTTTTTTTGTGAAAATTTTGAGGAAGCTTGTCCTTTTTCTTGGTTTGTCAAAGATGTTGCTAGATGGATGGTCTTTATTATCTCTTCATTGCTGATATTGAAAGACTATGTGGGTTCAATCAATACCTTTGATCTTTCCTAAAAGTGTTCTAGGAGAGTATCAAATCTTCCATCCTTCGACACCTTAGAGAGGTTTTCGATGTTGGATGCGCTCTATTTTTTTACTTTTTCTAGATCTGACACTACCATTGAATGATTTTCACTATCAGATCTATTTCCTGTATTATTCATTTTGTAGCTAGAAGATTTGATACTCCCCTAGTTGGAAGCTTCGTTACGATGTTCAATGATGGAATCTATTTCAGGATTGTTGGTGCAGAGGAAATTAATGATGGCATCATTTTTTGAGAAGGTAGGGATGTCATATGGCTAAGTTAGGTCCCAATCTATGAGTTTTGGATGTACTAGGGGTAAGAAGTCACCATACTCGTTAAGGTCAGAGATAGCAAGAGTCTTGATAGTGATTCCTTCAAAAAATTTCCAATAGAAAAATCAAGGTATATAAGGTAACTCTCCTCTGAATTATCTGTTTCACTTCAAGTTGAATCATCTTCACTGGAATCATGAATGTGTTGTGATCCTAATTCAAATGGTCTAGAACTTGACCCTTGTCCCTCATCAACTAGGGGTGCATATTTGTGTACCACATCAATGTCCTTGTCGTGACAAGACTCCTCTGATAGTGAATCCCACTCATACTTATTGGAATCAGTCTCATGATCATCACTAACTTATAAAATTTGCAAGATTTTTTCAACCACCCTCTAATTCATCTCTTATTTTTTCTCTTCTTTATAACCCAACCTAGTCTTGTCTTTTGGATTGATTAAAATGGGTTGATTTGGTTCTACAATTCCTTCGTTTATCTTGCCTTAAGGACCTTTTCCCTTGTATCCCATCTTTTCCAAAACAGTGAAGCCTTTTCCATATTATGTTGTTTGTACATTTGTAGTTGTTTGGGATTCTTCTTCATCCTTATAAAGCTATTTTAGAACATCTTTGTCTTCTACTTCGTCAACCATAGTGCTTTCTTTTACAAACCAACCATCAAAGAGTGTAACTGGTTGTGATGCTTGTTGTGTTGATGTTGAGGGTTTCCCATATGACTTAAAGGAAGAGAACTATGAAAGACATAGAGATTGTTCAATGAAATATTCACCAACACCTTTATCTTTGACTTGGACTTTTTTCTCAAATTGTTTTGACAAGGCGTTCAATTGGGCTTCATGATTTGAGGACATGGAAGGAGCAACTTCTTTCTTCTTAGAATGTTTAGACATGGAACTGGATTGACCTTCATGATTTGAGGAAATGACCAATGGTTTGGATGAAGAACTTGATAGGCTTTGATCATTGGAAGGGATAGGAGTGGAAGCTTCTCTATTATGAGGCACAAAGATATCTTGGACAAATTTCAAGGTATTGCAATAGTGAGGACTATTTGAATCAGCTAAGATGGTGATTTCTTGGCCACTACAGGGAAATTTTAAACATTGGTGGTATGTTGATGGGACCACTTGCATTTCATGGATCCATAGGTAACCCAATAGTATGTTTTAGGTCAAATACTTGTCTAAGACTTGGAAAATTACATCTTTCTTAATCGGTCCTCCTAAAATAGGTAAGGAAATCAATACCTGTGAAGATCTTTCCTCATCATCATATGCTTTTATTTTAATCTTTTTCTTTGAATCAATTGCATTCTCGAAAAATCCTAAGGAAAGAACAAGCTTTAAAGTACATATATTCAGGCCAACTCCTTCATCTATTAGGACATGTTTGACATGATGTTTATTAATTAGGACTTCAATATGGAGAGCAGCACTGTGGGGATGAGAATTTGATGTGCCATCATTTTTTGAAAAGGATAAACAATGTGGTGCGTTCAAATGTCCCACCATGGCTTCAAATTTACAAACTTCCAGATTTGTTGATACTGTTATGTCCACTGGGACCTTTTCCAAAATCTCTTTATGGGCAGGTGAAATTTTGAGCATTTCAAATATTGATATTTGTGTAGGAATCTTTCGTAATTGGTGAAGGAATCTTTTGTAATTGGTCCACTAAGTTATATTGATTGGATGAGGCAGCGGGTGTTTTAGATGAACTTCCTTTTAGGACATGTTGATGGTGTTTTTATGCACTTCTCAACACAGGCAGTGCATAGGTGCACTACCTCTCTTGAAAGACAATCTCCCACAATCGAGTTGCAAAACACTATCCCAAGGTCTCTCGGGTGTCAGGACATGACAGTGCTTAGATACCTCAGTAGTTGATGTGATTTACTGGAATCACAAGGCGGCCTTACGGGAATACAAAGTGTGGATGTAAAACACGAAGTAGGATCTTCAAAAAGGGAGTTCTTAGCATGAAAGAAGTTATGTATTGGCTATAGGTTCAAACAACAGTCTCAAACTCCATCTAATCGTTAGATTTGGCTTTATAAAGTGCGATGAACCTTGGTGTTGCTTAGTTTCTAAAGAAAGTGAGAAAAGAGCGAAGGGGAAGAAAAGTTCCTAAGCTTAAAGCTTCCTGCGAACAGTGATAATGGAGTCCCTGCAATGGACAATTCCGTCAAAACAATATCCCACTTAACCATGGATTTCACAGTATCATGGCAATCGTGCAATCTTCTAAGGGCTGCAGATTTTTTTATCCTTCATCCACCACATACATGCATGAACTAAAGATAAGTGTTTGAGGCAGCTTAAATCAGGTCCAGGCTAACTTTGCAAAGCTATCTACCTTCAACAAACAGCAAAAAGTATGGACTAAGGAGTTATCAACAAAGCAAGAATTTCCATGAATAGCCAACAGCATTCCTAAGATTATCCAAATAACATGAACTAACTAAACAGCAAAGAGATCTAAGTTAAACATCTAAGATTGGAGAAATGAATCAATTAACATGAGAGAAAATAAGGAAATGCACCAATTCAATGCTATTTCTCATATATTTCAGCAGCATGTCTTTACAACAACTCAACTCTCATTTTTGCAAATGAGGGGAGTGCTCTATTTATAGCTTTCCCAAAATCAAATGAATGTCCAAGATTCATTTCCATTGTGTGGCCATGATTCATTACAAATTAGGGTTTCACCTAACCCCAAATAGATTTACAATTAAAAAAATAGCCTTTGTCTTTTCCCTATTTTGTCATCTAGTGGATGACACTATTTGTATTTTCGTCCTGTAGCTGATTGCTGTTTCTTTGGCTGTAGCTACTTTTCTGGGAGGTCTTCTTCCTTGGTTGGGCTGTCTGGTTGCTCCTCAGAGGCTGCGTGTTCAATATGCTTGAGGATTACAGCCTGGAGCTTGTCTACCTCGAGGATTTCACATCTTAATGCCTGGTAGCTCCATTCTTTAGCATTCTCTTCCAGTCGCTTCCAGTCCTCGTCATACTTTGAGCCTTGATCCCTGAAGAGCTCTGATCTATCGAAGGCACGGGCAGCGAAACTCAAGAAGTCTGTTGTGATATCTCCAGCTGTCCCATCCTTCATCCTCTCCTCAAAGTATGACCTAACCTTTTTCGCATCCAACTGCACCGTGGGCATATCATGGCCTGTTATCATCTTGAGGTACTCGGCACATTCTGCTCGGATCTCCTTGATCCATGCAATATCTGGATCCACCCTGCTCTGGATCTGCTCCATCCTCTCCCTTCGATTGATGAGGTCCCTGCGCCATATGTCCACCAACCAGTGATCCTCCTTCTTCAATTCAAGTTTCTCTTCCCACGTGCTTTCTGGCGTTCGGAGGATGGCCTCAACCTTCGAGAAGGCAGAGTCGTAGATCGCAGGGAATTCGGTGCAGAGCTTTGTTGTGCTTTCCAAGGACTGAACTAGGTCCAGGAACTTGTTGGTTATCTGCACGGCCAAGCTGATCCCTATGTTTCTGACCTTTGTAACCTGTTGGAACCAGTCTTCCATGGTCTTTTCTAAGTTTTTTCTCCTCTCCAGCTTATCTATCTGCTCCTTGGAGAGTAGCTGTGGCATGGCCGTGGAGGTAGTGGGGAGGTCGTCTATTGAAGACCACTGCTGGATGTAGTCGGTTAGGGCAGCAACCTGCGCCTTTAACTCGTCCTTGGTGATCTTATCCTGCTTAATCAGATGCACCACCGTGGCCACTGACTCCTCTAGATGTTTGACCTTCTGTTCTCTGGTGGCTGCCCCTAGGTTGATCGTGGAAATGCTGTAACTTACTCCATCTTGGCCAATAGTTGGCGTTGCCACTTGTGCAGCCCGGGAGCCAGAAGCGTCCATGGTTATCCTGGAATGGACCTTAGGCTTCTTCTCCTTCTTTGTTGTGGCCAGAGATCGAGCCAAGATGGCCTCCAACCTTGACCTCGGGTCGCTTAGGACAAGAGTAGTCTTTTCGAGTTGCTTTTCCAGCCAGTCAGGCATGGAGGACTTATCCTTGGGTGTATCATGGCTGCCTTCATCCATCTAAGTCAGAGGAAAGACCTCTGCCTCCTTTTCCTTTTCAAGTTCCTTCTTCTCCCTAGCAGCATCCTCCTCTTCGTCAGAGTCTTGATAGAACACGAGGCTTTTGACGGGTGCCTTGGTGGTCAGTATCTGAGTGAGATCCTGTTCTTTTGCTGCCTCTTCTTCTTTCCTCTTCTTAGCAGCCTCGGGCTCAGGGCTCCCTACCATGTGGGTTTCTGCCTCAGTGATATCCTTTTCGGGCTGCCCCTCTGGTGGCTGTCCCTCCTCACCACGTGGCGACGGTTCTGCCCCTTTTCCAACATCCTCATCAGAAATCTGAATAATTTTCCCAGCGCCCGAGCCATCCTCCCCATCCCCGCCCTCGGAGGAGCCTGTCTCTTCTTCCTCATAAGCAACCTCGTCAATGGTTCTATGCTCATGCTCGAGTTGCTTGTAATAGTCATCGGCCTCCTCCTCCATAGGCTTTGAAGCCTCCTACTCTAACTCCTCCATCTCCTTGGAAATCTGCATGGTGGCCTCCATGGCCGACGGACCTGTTGGTGGTTGCGAAGGCTGAGATGTGGCGAGGGCTTGGGCGAGGGCAGCCTAGAGAGCGGGGTCCATTAAAAGTTGCGAGACCTCGGGGGGAAGACTCTGCAGGTGTCGTGTAATGGCCTCGGGCAAGCTAGAAAGTGGAACAGGCGATGGTATTGTTGCGAGAGGCAGTGAGGTAATGGGTGACATGGCAGCAGCAGAGGAAGGGGAAGTGGTCATGCTCGAGGAAGAGTCAATATTGACTATGGACCTGACTGGGGGCGAAGAAGCAAGGTGAATAGAGATGTCCACTGCTTGGGGAGATGAGGCGGCCGTGGTCTGAGAGGTGGGCAGCAGACCAGCCGGGGGAGGAAGGAGCAATGGAGGCTACGTCTCTGTCGTGACTACTGTCTTTTTAAGCTTCTTTGGAGACGAGCCTCCCGTATCCTTTGTTGCTTGTTCTTTGGGGCCCCCAAACTGTGTTGTTTCTACTTCTTTCCTCTTCTGGGACCTGGTGATGGGGGGAGACTTGGAAGTCTCACCAGCTGATGGGGAGGCAGCAATGTCCTCCGTGGCGCTCGGCCCGCTTTTGAGTGCCTCGTATGTTAGAGCCACCCCCTGTTGCTTTAGTTGTTCCACTTGCCCATCAACCCACTCCTTGGTGCGAGTTATGATAGGCTGGGTGATGGTATCCAGGTCCTCGACCTCTTGTTCATCCCAGTCGATGGAGGGGATCGCCAGGTCGACAACCGCAGGGTACCTCGGGTGCACCAGTGTGGATTCATCTTCCTCAAGCTGGTCTGGCACCAAAAATAGCTGTACTCTCCTTAAGAACTGCACCGTCATCCACATGTAGTGTCTCTGGCGGACCTCCTTATCATCTCTACAATCTGCCCAGAAATCTTCAACATGGTACAGGTGGGCGTATGCCGGCCCCAGCGCCTTCCTCACGTGGCCGTGGGGGTCCATTCGTGGGCGAGCCGTGTACCGCTCAAGGTTGTACTCTTTGAGTTCCTTTTCTGAGTTACTAGCGCATTGAGATGTTTGCAGCTGATACTGGCCCTGGCCGAGGATCATGGGATAAGGGATCCCTGCTACGTGCTTCTGGCTGAAGACTACCTAAATATGTTGGAGCTGCCGGGAAAGCTCCAGGAGAATAATCCTATCATTTGGGTATCTGGGCAGCTTGTTCAGCCATTCCGTGAACCCCTGGGCATGGATGTAAGTAAATCTAGGGAACTGAATGTACAAGAAGGCATACTCCTTCAGGAGTGCCCTAGCGCTATGAGATACCCTTCTCTCGAAGTCCCCGGCTATCAATCTGATAATATGGCCTATGAAGGCATCATTGATCCAGCGGTACTCCTTTTTGAAGTAGCGGTATTGTAGCGGAGGGTACCGGTCAAAAGGCTTAAGCCCTCATTTGTGATCTCCATTCGGCACCATGAAGAGCCCACTGTATTGCCTCTTATCTGCCAATGAGTACACCAGGTACGAGGTCATGTAAAACTTGTTGCTCTTCTTAATATTTATAAACTACTCGTGGAAGCAATTGTTGATGATACTCCCCCAGTCAAACGAGCTCTTGGTTTCCACATCTTCATTTCCTCGTATGATCTACTCAATGTAGTAAGCCATCCACTCCTGGAAGTAAGCAGCTGCTGGGAGGCCCATGACTCTGCTTAGCATAGTCACCAAGTCATGATAGTCTTCTTGAAAATCGCTGTGGAACAGCTCTTAGAGAACTTTTGCAGCGCTGCCCCGCTTCTCCTTCAACCAGTAAACGTTGATTGACTTCTTGATGTTCAATGGATTGGCATCCCATGCCACCTGACACTGCTCCAAAGTGGGGACTTGCATATGTGGAAATGTCGGAATGTGGAATGTTTTTTAATTCCTTCCAGAGACATGTCGGCAAGGATATTCCCCTCTTTGTCCACGATTGTCTCGGTATCCGTCTGATAGGCTTCTCAGCAAGCCATTACCAGCTCAGGTGCTATTAGAGACGGCAGAAAGCCAACAGCTTTAGCGATTCTGCTTTGGCATATCAATCGTGCGTTCTTTGTCTTAGGGTCGACCTTGACTCTCTGGGTGAACTCATCTATGTCCACCTGGCCTATATTGGTGTCCGAGATCTCTTTCCAGTTAGTCGAAACCCTTGACTGGAGCGGTTCACCCTGAAATTGTAACTTCATTTGGTCTTTGTCATCCTTCCCACGGGCAGCCCTTTCGGATTTCTTGCCCTTGTCCTTTTCGGTAGAGGCCCCTGAAGTTCCTGCGGCCGATTCCATATATCCTGCAGGCAAAGGGTGAAGTTAGCACAAGAAAACACCGAAAACGTTAATGTTAGTCCGTATTGTGAGCATATTATATAACCAACCATTCAAATGCATCATAAATTTAATTTTCTAACGATATTGATTTCACTTTAGGGCAAACGAGCAATCCAAGCCCGGAGGGCCAGACTTCCCTGGCAGGAATGCTGTCAGGAAGGGAAAACATGAGCGAAAGCTCCTGGAGACATCCGTTGGCCTGATTTTAATGTTCTAAGAGACCCATGATGAAGAATGGTCGGATTTAAGACGTGGGTCGAAGTCAGATTCTCGATTGGACTTGATTTGGATCGATCTGGGGAACTCCGGGGGTTTCAGGCTGGAAGGCAGTTTGGCGAAGGAAGCCGGCGGCGGCGGACTTCAGGTGAAAGTCCGGCGGCGGAAGTCCGGAGGTCGGAACCCGGGAAGGCAAAAGGTCGGCCGAAAATAGGTTTGGTTTAAGAGTTTTATACCGGACGGCATTCGGGGCACCGGGACCCGGAGGCCGGGAGGCTGCTAGCTGACGGCCGCGATGTAATTTTGATTGTTTCAAACGGCGGTGGCGAGCAGACTATCGGAGCCCGGAAGATGGGACGGCACGAGGGACAGGCCACAACACTTACTTGTCGATGATTTGCACAGCGGCGGCGACAGGGGAATCGGGATTCAGAGATCAGAGAGACGGGAGACACCGGCCGCCGCAAATGAATAAGCTATGACGGCGAAGAGGCAACCGGGGTCTGAGACACGGGGCGCCGTTTGGGGCGGCCGCCGAGGAACCCCATGAATGCACGAGCGATAGCGACGGCCAAGGATGGACCAGGACACGGAAGGCGGGCTGACGCGCCCCGACGGCCGCCGCAAGATGCTTGCTCTGGTCAAAACGGCGGCGGCGAAAGGGACCACGGGACCCGGGGTTAGAAAGACAGGGCACGACGGCCGTCGCGAGGATTTTGCGATGATCTGAGAAGTGGCGGCATCTTGGAGACCGGAACACGGCGACCAGAATGATCCGCGGAGGGGGTCGCCATGATCTCAACAAAGATAGGGTGACGGCGGTGGCAAAGGATATCCCGGAGTCCGAAGGTTGGGAAGCCGGCAGGGTTCTACCGTGAGCAGCGGTGGAACCGTCACAGAGTTCCAGGGACGGAACTCCGGACGGCCGAGCCCGAAGAGTCCGGGGGACGTGGAAACAGGGGATAGCCGGAAGACCCTCATGCTAAAACAGCAGAAAAAATAAGGCGGCAGCCTGGGACGGGAAACCCGGAGGCCCGGGCCAGGAAGGGCTGACCTCCGCCGGCGGGGTTCATGGCTCGGATCTTGGCGGCGACGGAGGGTCTCGGGCCCGGCGACGTTCTTCGCCCTGTACGAAGAACACCTGCGACACGGGCAAGTTCCAGGAGACGAAAATGGTGATTCTGATGGGCCGCAAAAATTTTAAGGATATGGGTTTGGGGCGCAACGCAGAGAGTGTTCATTTTATGTAATTTAATTTGGTTGCTCAATTCATTAAAATCCTCAAAATGATCAAAAATAACGGGAGAGCGAACGAGGATGGCCTACCTCCAACTCACTAAGCGGGACGATGATGGGATGCACTGGCAGAGTTGACAGAACGATGCCGGGGTCGATGATCGCGATGGTGTAGTTTGCAGTGGGCTCCAATTCGGTCGCTGCTCCAATCCGCTAAAATTTGCAAGTTAAAATGACAGTGGCGGGCCTCAGTTTATATACCCCATCAGTCATTAATGGCCACAATTAATGCTCGTACGATCGCGCCAGAAGTTGGTAAGATTCAAATTTTGAGTCGGCGGCGGCGGACGAGGCTTCGGGATCCAGAACGCGGGAGGCAGCGAAACAACGGGCGCCGACTGAATTTTGGTGACTTCGGACGGTGGCGGCGATGGAACGGTCGGGCCCCGGATGGCGGAGTGCAGTGAAGAGTTCGCCACCGTTAGATTTTTCACTTTGTTTGAACGGCAGCGGCGAAAGGGACTACGGGACCTGGAGGGCGGGCGGCCAACGGGTGATGGCCGTCGCGGATGGCAATCACGGGATGGAAGTCCGGGCGCAGAACTCTGGCCCCCGGGGCCCGAAGGAGCAGGGGCCGGCCGGGAAACCCCCGAATAGCCATGAACGGCTAATGGCTGGGCGGGTTCCGGAGGGCGGAAAGATGCCTCGGAAATGCCGCTGGGGCGGCAAATGTAGGAGGGAAACCCGAAAGGGGAACCTCGGAGGCCCGGGCCCGAAGGGGCCCAGGGCCGCCCCAGAGCCCGAAAGGCCCAAGGAACGCAGCAGCCCCCAGAGGGCAGAAAAAACAAAAGGGAAACCATGGTCGATGTTAGAACGAAACTTCTTAGAGTAATACCAACCATGCAAAATGTCAAAAAAGAGGGGCATGCAAAATGAGGCGGCCCTGACAGACCCAACAAGGAAAAAAAGAAAAGAGGGTCCCCGTTCCCAACGGGGTGTGTGTGCTGAGGGCACAACAAATGGCGACTCCGCTGGAGAACGCTCTGGAGCGTTCTAGGGATAAATATTCATTCAGGACCCAGAATCTCTGGTTTCGCAGACCAGAAACAGCTTCCAAGGATGAATCCGGGAGAGCGAGATCCTTAATTGGGTCAGCTTACATGACATCTCGAAAGTGTTTGTAGAGTGAGTTCATTCCTTTCCTAGGGATAGTAACCAAGGTTATTACTTGAACCAAGTGAGCTACATAAGTTGTTTAACACCAAAAGTAACCTGGACATTGCCCCCCTACCAGTCAGGTGTCCATAGTCCCGGCGGAGTTGTCGCTACAATCTCATGGATATTGCTCTACTACCAGCCGGGCGTCCATAACCCCAGTAGAGTTATCCAAACACCCATATGGTCGCTTATTTTCTTTTTTCAGAGTTTCTTTTCTCTTCCTTTTACTTTGATATTTCATTTCTCTTTTACCATTTAGCTTGACCGGGTAAGCATTGAAACCTACGATGGGTTTGAGACTGCAGTGGTCACTGGAGTAGACTTAGGATTTTTTACTCACTTGGGTGTCGTGACAACCATAGCGCAGTCCTTCAGAATTTATTATTATGTAATTTGTGTGAGATCCGAGATGTGGGTAAGAAGATCCGATGAAGGGTCAAGTTCTGAGCAGAATTCAGACAAGGAAATCATTCGCAGACAGCTCTGCAAAGACCGATAGTCTAGAGTGAATGTTTAGCCAGAGAACATAAAGAACAGACAACAAAGTGAACCGCTTGTTAGGCAAGCACGGCCACCACAAAGGAGCGAGAAACCTCTCTCAAAACAAAACTGCCGGGAGGGAGAAAGCAAACAGCGACGTGAACAAAACGCAACAAACAAGAAAGCAACTATTCTAACCTATGCACAAGTATTTACAGCGAAGAGCTCAAAGGAGCTCAAGCCTAGAAGTAATGCTTAAGGTGTTGCCCGTTGACTGGCAACGGGACGTTTTCACCGGTTAAGTTTTTCAAGCGGAAGGCATTATCTCCCAAAATCTCAGCTATCTAAAAGGGGCCAAGCCAGAGCTTGTCGAATTTATTGTGTCCCCCTTTCTTTTCGTGGGCCTTGTCCCAATATAGGACCAAATCTGCAATCCTAAAGGCCTTAATTTTGGCTCGGCGGTCAAACTATCTCTTCACTACGCCCTGATGCTTGGTGAAATTTTCTATTGCGCGGTCTCGGACTTCCTCTAAATGTAAAAGTTTAGCTAAACGAGCCTCCCTACGATCTCCTCCTTCATAAAAGTCGTTGATGAATTGAAGAGTCAGAATTTTCAGGTGGATGGGGAATATTGGCTCGAGACCATAGACAAGGTGGAACGGGGAATCACCAAGGGCAGCCTTATGGCAGGTGCGATCAGCCCAAAGGGCGAAATGGAGCTGGGTATGCCAGTCCTTGGGATTCCTATCTAGCTGCCTTTTGATCACGGTAATCAAATTCTTGTTTGTGGACTCAGCAAGGCCATTGCCCTGAGGGTAGTAATTGGATGAAAATTTGAGGGCAATCCCATAGTCAAACGCCCAGCTAGCAAATTTTAAAGAAGCGAAGGCAGGTCCATTGTCACATACTAGAGCATACAGACAACCAAAGCGATTTAGAATGAAACTTTCTAAGAAATCAGTAACTACTTCAGTTGTGCAATGCTTACAAACTATTACTTCCGTCCATCTAGTACAATAATCAGTAGCGGTTATAATGTACCTGTGTCCCGCAGATGATGGAGGGCTTACCAGACCGATGAAGTCGAGACCCCACTGTGCAAAAGGCCTTACCTCCAACACGGGCTGTAGTGGGACAGCAGCATTCCTCTCCCTCGTGGCAGCGGTCTGGCACGTATGGCATGAACGGACATGGCCATGGGCATCTTTGAAGACAGTTGGCCAGTAGTACCCTGCCCTTAATATCTGATGGGTCGTAGAAGAACCTGAGCCATGGCATGTACCAAACTTATCGTGAAATTCCCTCAAAACATGTTCTGCTTCCTCCTTGCCGAGGCATCTTAGATAAACGCCCTCATGATTCTTCTTATAGAGAATGGATCCTTGTAACATATAACCGTTACTTTTCAATCTGAGGGCCCTCTTCTGAACTCCTTGCAAATGCGACAGACACTTATGATTAAGCAAAAAATAAATGACGTCTTGATACCACTCTCCCAGGGAGACATGTTCAAGCTGATATTGCTACACCGTGAGTTCAGGTCCGGCTTCTGTTGCTGTTTCGGCCATTGTGCGGGTGAGTGCCTGCCCTCTTACCAATTTCATTAGTTGGATCTCCATATCATATTCTTGGAGTAGGGTGACCCACTTGGCCCTCCATTCGCCCAACTCATTTTGCATGAGAAGCGTTTTGACTACTGGGTCAGGGACGATTGCGAACACCTTGTTGCGTAGAATGTAATGTCTAAATTTATTTACTCCCCTAACAAGAGCGTATGCCTGCTTTTCTATGTTGTGGTAACGCAATTCAGCATCTTTGAGGGGTGCGCTCATGAAGGTGATCGGATGCTCATTTCCTTTGTCATCCTTTTGGGTCAACATACTGGCACAAGAATGCTCTGAAGCAAATGAATAAATGTAGAACGGCTTCAAATAATCTGGACTGACCAACACAAGCGCCTCAGCAATGGCTCATTTGATCTCCTTAAAGGATTGTTTGGCCTCTGGTGTCCACTCAACTTTGGCGTCCTGCTTGAGCATGGCATTGAGAGGTTTGACTATTTTCGCGAAGCCGGTAATGAATTTTCGGACGAAATTAATCTTTTCGAAGAAAGAATTTAATTCCTTTTTGCTGCCGGGGGGCTGAATCTTGAGTAGTGACTCAATGCACTCAGGATCAATGGAGATTCCCTACTCTGAGATGATGTGCCCGAGTAATATGCCTTCAGTCACTCCAAAAATGCACTTCTTGGGGTTGAGAGAAACCCCGAATTCCCGACATCTCTGAAATACTTTGCATAGGTCGGAGACGTGATCACCTCGCTTCTTGGAGAATACGGTCAGATCATCCATATAGATGATTATACATTTGTTGATCAGGTCCTTGAAAGCGATATCCATGGCGCGTTGGAAAGTGGCGCCGGCGTTGATGAGCCCAAACGACATTCTCATGTACGCGAATGTCCCCCACTTAGTGGTGAACGCAGTCTTGTGGCGATCCTTGTATTGTACCATTACTTGATTATACCCAGAGTATCCGTCGAGGAACGACATCATCTGGGAGCCGTTGACAATTTGCAACACTTCATCCAGTGAAGGCACCAGATAGTTGTCCTTTTCTGAGGCGCGATTGAGATTACAGAAATCCATGCACAATCTGATCTCTCCATTCTTTTTCCTGACTGAGACCAAGTTAGCCACCCACGTGGAATGCCTAACGGGAAAGATGATCCTTGCTAAAAGTAATTTCTACACCTCTTTGTAAACAATAGGTTCTAGCAGGGCATTAATAGGGCGCTGCCGCTGACGGAATGGCCTCACCTCAGTTTTTAGAGGGATGGTATGCGTGATGACCGATGTGTCGTATGTTTTCAAGTCTTCGTAGCTCCATGCCACCACGTCAGGATATCTGCGTAAAGCATCTGTGATTCTCCTCTTCTCTTCGAGCGTGCATACCTTTCCAATAAAAACATTCTTGATATCCTCGACCGTTCCCAAGTTGTGAGCATTGCACTGGCTGCTTATAGTCTCCCTTTTCATTTGCCGGTCTTGATCCCTGATCTGATCCAAATCGAATACACACTCTAGCTAAACCATTCCTCTAGGGATCGTGTTGGTTTTCAGATTGATAACCCCTTTTATGTCTAATTCAGCCTCCTGTGGATCGGCTTCATCGATGATTTGGGCAGCAAAGACGTTAGAGCTTGTGATGAATTGGAGTATATGATTATCATCATTAAAGACCTGCAGGTGGGTGATATTGTCCGGGACCGATGGCGTAGATGCCAGCTCAACCGTGAACTTCTTGAGCCCCGACAAAGAGAGGGGCTGTAACATGCTAGCCGCTTGAGCCAAGGCATCAGCTGTGCGATTCTAAGCACGAGGGATCAGTTGTATGTTGACCGCATCTAGGACCTCTAGGAGATCCCACACCCTATGTCTGTAATTGGCGAGTCTTCAATCATGGCAGGAGTATAATTTCCTGACCTGCTTAACCACAAGTGCGGAATCCCCGAAGACTTGCAGTACTTTCACATTTTTCCTCAAGGCCATAAGAAGGCCAAGGACCAAGGCCTCGTATTCTGCCACGTTATTGGTGCAATAAAAATGTAATCGATGGGCAGCAAGAAATGTCTTACCAGTCGGACTGATGAGTTCGATCCCCACTCCAGCTCCTTGTCTTGATTTTGATCCATCAAACCAGAGCGTCCAGCATTCAGAGGATTCCTTATCTTCGGGTTTGATTGAGCCTTCGTTCTCTTTTGGCTGGACATCGGGCCTAGTGATCTTAGGAAGGCTTTCCTGGTTGAGGCAACGATCAGCAGGTGGTCTTCTTGGTGCCTCCTTTGGTGTTTCCATCGGAGGAGCAGTGGCTTTCTTAACCTGCTCCACTACTGCTTGGCACAAGCAACAGTCAAACTCGGAGTGAGCAGCGTTGTGGACCCTAGACCAATTCAGCAATAATAGGTCTTGGAAATTCATCCTAGCTCCTAGGTTGAGCTAATCTCTTGCGCATTTTTCCATAAACTCTTGGAAGCCATCGAGCAATCCCCAGTCGTCACTTTGAACTGGCTCATCATTAGCTTCTGCCAACATTTCTTCATCTGGGGGCATTTGCTCGGAACCCGCCGAGGGGCTACATAATACCAGCAATACTTCATCTGTCCGTTCTTCTTGAAGCTCAAGCTCATTTTGGTAAGCAAAAGGGCGATAATTCCCCAGGTCAGTCTCTACGAACAGTACCTTACTGAGATTATTGTATTCCGTGATCATATATTTCATCCGGGGTTCACGGTCGATACGAATCTGATTTGGCAGCCCCTTCCACGGTAGCCACATATGAGACAAGTCGGTGGTGGTGTATCCGTTCAGCGCCTTGGTAAACTCTCTCCCCAGAATGATTCCATAGGCATCAGGTATGTCTGCCACTTGGATGTCCACAACCTGCTGTATCCGAGGGTCCGCAGCGATTTGCATGGGGATGCGGTTTATTTTGCCCACGATATTAATCTCTGTTTTGTCGAGTTGGGTGACCTTTCTCTTTGAAGGCGTGGGGGTGATCCCAAGAGCCTTGCACACGGCCAAGGGCATAACGTTGGCAGACACGCCTGAATCGAGCAGGCAGTTGTGCAAATTCTTGCCAAAGACCCTAATAGTAGTCAGGAACGGGGGAGTTTCCGGTCTCCCTTGGAGGATGCCCACGGGTGTGTCCATTTGAGCTATTTGGCCTTTGTTCCTATCACTGCCTGTATCCTTGGTTTGTTTAAATTGCTGGTCCTTGGGAGGCTGTCTGCCAGCCCTCTCTGGTTCCTTTTTAGTGTATCTGCCAGCCGACTGATTGATGGGCATATGATTCCTTCTTCCGGTGTTGTCCTGTATCTCTTGTTCTTTCCTGGGCTCCTCAAAGGTTACCCTCTTGGCCGGGGTTTCTTGTGTCGTGCTAGGTGAGGGAGTCCCATTCAGAACCCTGAAAAAGGCGTGCCTCATGGCAGGAACCTTGAGCAATTCGAAGGCCGACAAACTAATTTTGACCTTCTTGAACTCCTCCGCCACATACTCACCCATTTGTTCAATTTCAGAGCTAAAGGCCTAGCCTATGGAAGAACTAGGGGTTTGACTCTTGGTTTGCCTAGGCAAATTTTGGGGTTGGCTCTAGGGCTGACCTTGCGGTTGGTTTTGGGATTGGTTTCTGTTGAGATATTGGGCGGGTATAAGAGGGAGCCCTGGGTTATTGCTGGCATTTGGATCAGGCGGGGTGGCGAAGTTGTTTGGTGGGGTAGAAGTTGTGAAGGGCCAGCCGGCTTGTCTATTCCTAAGGAAATAGGGACTTGACCGTTGATGGAACATGTAGACCTCATCGACAAACGACTCTTCTTCATCCATCGGACCGTTATCTACTGAATCAAAAAGCTGAGCTAGAGTTGATTCGTTGCTTACCTCTTGCACTTTCTCATCCTCGATGGGGGCGGGCTTAGCTTCGGGTTCGTTGCGATCTCCCCGTGGAAACGGTGCCTGGTTGACCACCAGACATGAGGAATTGTAGGGCTCCGATGGGACGATGTCCCTGCAGTTGGCATTATCAACGGCATTTTGTACTTCTACTTGGAAGATTTTTGCAGCTATCTAGAACTCAGGGCAGTCTAGCTCAGAATGCCTACTGGTTTTGTGAAGTCGGCACCATCCGGACAAAGCTGCCTCGGCCAAATACACACCGTTGGATGTTCGGTCATTGCCTGCTGGTTGATCGAATGGCGTGGGGACACCGCCTTTGTTGGGCTTGGTGTTCCATGTGCGATTTTGTCTCTGAGGTCTTCTTTCTGTGTTTTGATTGGAATTCTGCCCCCTCTCATAATTCTACCCCGAGGAGGTGCCTGCTTCCCGGTTATCTCTGTTGTCTCCTATTGTCTCGAGACTCCCGACTGTCCCTGTTGAGATTGGCCTGAAAGTTACGTTGGGAGGCCTGCAGCTAATTATTCTGGTTCTTCAAATGCGTCATCTCTGTGGACATCTTCTTAATCATTTCGGTTAGCTCCTCCAACTTGTCCTTTCTCGGCCGCACCTCTAGGCGGCGGGGCCAGATTTTGGAGAAAAGCGGGCGGGGCTGCCGGCTGATTTTGATATGCTGGAGGAAAGTCCGGTCCCGACAAGTATAACGGTGCCTGGGGCTGTTGGGAATATGCTGACTGTTGCGGAGCCACCTGAGGATAGTTGTACTGCTACTGGGGTTGCGAATAAGATATCGCGGGAGGCGCATAGTTCAACGGCTGCCCTGGATGCGGCACCATGGGCAATTGAGGCACCTGATTCATGAGAGGAGTTTGGTGAGCAAACGCCTGATTGAGCCCCTGAATTTGCATTGGGTGGGCGACAGGCCCCAAAGAGGGCAGCGGGCTTGAGATATTTTGTCCCAAATCCGAACTTGCAATGACAGCCTCCGCATAGGCGGTCAGTAAGGTGGCAGGCGGCGGGCGCATCCTCTTTACCAATGCCGTTGTGAGGTTATCCAAGGCTGCGTAGTAGACCGGCAAAGTAGCCGCATCATTATGGAGGTACGGATCCTGAAGCCTCATATGAGCCCGATGGAAGCGATCATTGAAGGAGCCAATGGGTTCGTTGACCTCCCTTCTGATGGACATGAACTGCTGATAAAGGTCAGCGGGGTTGACAGGAATCTTGTACTTCTGCAGGAAGGCATTCTTCATCAGGGTCCACGAAGTGAGCGATCCCTGCGGTAGATTGATGTACCAGTAGAAGGCCTCTTCTCCCAATGAATGCGGAAAGAGGCGACACGCCACGTCCTCGTGACCCACCTGCATTTCGGTAATCGCCATTTTGAATATCTTGATATGCTCTTCGGCTGTTTTTTGCATATCGCGTGGATGAAATTTTGAACAAAAACCCTCGGGATTCTTGGGCATATCATTGTAAACAACAAAGTGTATCGGCGAAGGGTTATGCGCAATCTAAGCCATGAGGGGAGGCGGAGGTGGAACTTGTTGCTGGAGGACAGGGATTTGGGGCTGTATTGGCAATACAACCACAATTTGAGGCTGCCCTTGAGCTATGGCTACCTGGACTGCACTTTGGGCTGAAAGGGCCAGGAGAGGGGCAAACCCCTGGCTGCCGGAAGGAAGATGTGCAAATGCTGTTTGAGACGGTTGGGTGGAAGATGAAGGCCAGCCAAGTGAAGGTGGAGGTGAAATGGAGGAGGATGGAAGAGAGGAAGAGACGAAGCTGCTTCCTTGTGCTCATTTTTCCCTCGTGGGAGGCTGCAATTCTTCAAATTCTCCCTTGTTTGGTGCTGATCGTAGAATCCTTTGAAACCTTTCTGGGGAGAATGATCCGATCCGATCTAGCTTCGCTTTATCCCGTAACTTAGTGTTTCGATCGCTGCCCTCCTTCTAGCGCCAGTTCTGTTGATGGTGTTTTTATGCACTTCTCAACACATGCAGTGCATAGGTGCACTACCTCTCTTGAAAGACAATCTCCCACAATCGAGTTGCAGAACACTATCCCAAGGTCTCTCGGGTGTCAAGTTATGACAGTGCTTAGATACCTCAGTAGTTGATGTGATTTGCTGGAATCACAAGGCGGCCTTACGGGAATACAAAGTGTGGATGTAAAACATGAAGTAGGATCTTCAAAAAGGGAGTTCTTAGCATGAAAGAAGTTATGTCTTGGTTGTAGGTTCAAACAGCAATCTCAAACTCCATCTAATCGTTAGATTTGGCTTTATAAAGTGCGATGAACCTTGGTGTTGCTTAGTTTCTAAAGAAAGTGAAAAAAGAGCGAAGGGGAAGAAAAGTTCTTAAGCTTAAAGCTTGCTGCGAACAGTGATAATGGAGTCCCTGCAATGGACAATTCCGTCAAAACAATATTCCACTTAACCAGGGATTTCACAGTATCATGGGAATCATGCAATCTTCTAAGGGCTGCAGATTTTTTTATCCTTCATCCACCACATACATGCATGAACTAAAGATAAGTGTTTGAGGCAGCTTAAATCAGGTCCAGGCTAACTTTGCAAAGCTATCTACCTTCAGTAAACAGCAAAAAGTATGGACTAAGGAGTTATCAACAAAGCAAGAATTTCCATGAACAGCCAACAGCATTCCTAAGATTATCCAAATAACATGAACAGCTAACTAAACAACAAAGAGATCTAAGTTAAACATCTAAGATTGGAGAAATGAATCAATTAACATGAAAGAAAATAAAGAAATGCACCAAGTCAATGCTATTTCTCATATATTTCAGTAGCATGTCTTTACAACAACTCAACTCTCATTTTTGCAAATGAGGGGAGTGCTCTATTTATAGCTTTCCCAAAATCAAATGAATGGCCAAGATTCATTTCCATTATGTGGCCACGATTCATTACAAATTACGGTTTCACCTACCCCCAAATAGATTTACAATTAAAAAACAGCCCTTGTCTTTTCCTTATTTTGTCATCTAGTGGATGACACTATTTGCATTTTCGTCCTGTAGCTGATTACTATTTCTTTGGCTGTAGCTACTTTTCTGGGAGGTCTTCTTCCTTGGCTGGGCTGTCTGGTTGCTCCTCAGAGGGTGCGTGTTTAATATGCTTGAGGATTACGGCCTGGAGCTTGTCTACCTCGAGGATTTCACATCTTAATGCCTGGTAGCTCCATTCTTTAGCATTCTCTTCCAGCCGCTTCTAGTCCTCGTCATACTTTGAGCCCTGATCCCTAAAGAGCTCTGATCTATCAAAGGCACGGGCAGCGAAACTCAAGAAGTCTGTTGTGATATCTCCAGCTATCCCATCCTTCATCCTCTCCTCAAAGTATGACCTAACCTTTTCCACATCCAACTGCACCGTGGGCATATCATGGCCTGTTATCATCTTGAGGTACTCTGAGCATTCTGCTCAGATCTCCTTGATCCATGCAATATCTGGATCCACCCTGCTCTGGATCTGCTCCATCCTCTCCCTTCGATTGATGAGGTCCCTGCGCCATATGTCCACCAACCAGTGATCCTCCTTCTTCAATTCCAGTTTCTCTTCCCACGTGCTTTCTGGCGTTTAGAGGATGGCCTCAACCTTCGGGAAGGCAGAGTCGTAGATCGCAGGGAAGTCGGTGCAGAGCTTTCTTATGCTTTCCAAGGACTGAACTAGGTCCAGGAACTTGTTGGTTATCTGCATGGCCAAGCCGATCCCTATGTTTCCAACCTTTGTAACCTGCTGGAACCAGTCTTTCCTGGTCTTTTCTAAGTTTTTTCTCCTCTCCAGCTTATCTATCTGCTCCTTGGAGAGTAGCTGTGGCGTGGCCGTGGAGGTAGTGGGGAGGTCGTCTATTGAAGACCACTGCTGGATGTAGTCGGTTAGGGCAGCAACCTACGCCTTTAACTCATCCTTGGTGATCTTATCCTACTTAATCAAATGCACCACCGTGGCCACTAACTCCTCTAGATGTCCGACCTTCTGTTCTCTGGTGGCTGCCCCTAAGTCGATCGTGGAAATGCTGTAACTTACTCCATCTTGGCCAATAGTTGGCATTGCCACTTATGCAGCCCGGGAGCCAGAAGCGTCCATGGTTATCCTGGAACGGACCTTGGGCTTCTTCTCCTTCTTTGTTGTGGCCAGAGATCGAGCCGAGCCAAGATGGCCTCCAACCTCGACCTCGGGTCGCTTAGGATAGGAGTAGTCTTTTCGAGTTGCTTTTCCAGCCAGTCGGGCATGGAGGACTTATCCTTGGGTGTATCATGGCTGCCTTCATACGTCTCAGTCAGACGCAAGACCTCTGCCTCCTTTTCCTTTTCAAGTTCCTTCTTCTCCCTAGCAGCATCCTCCTCTTCGTCAGAGTCTTGATAGAACACGAGGCTTTTGACGGGTGCCTTGGTGGTCAGTATCTGAGTGAGATCCTATTCTTTTGCTGCCTCTTCTTCTTTCCTCTTCTTAGCAGCCTCGGGCTCGGGGCTCCCTACCATGTGGGTTTCTGCCTCAGTGATATCCTTTTTGGGCTGCCCCTCTGGTGGCTGTCCCTCCTCACCACGTGGCGACGGTTCCGCCCCTTTTCCAACATCCTCATCAAAAATCTGAATAATTTTCCCGGCGCCCGAGCCATCCTCCCCATCCCCGCCCTCAGAGGAGCCTGTCTCTTCTTCCTCATAAGCAACCTCGTCAATGGTTCTATGCTCGTGCTCGAGTTGCTCGTAATAGTCATCGGCCTCCTCCTCCATAGGCTTTGAAGCCTCCTGCTCTAGCTCCTCCATCTCCTTGGAAATCTGCATGGTGGCCTCCATGGCCGGCGGACCTGTTGGTGGTACGAAGGCTAAGATGTGGCGAGGGCTTGGGCGAGGGCAGCCTAGAGAGCGGGGTCCATTAAAAGTTGCGAGAGCTCGGGGAGAAGACTCTGCAGGTGCCGTGTAATGGCCTCAGGCACACTAGAAAGTGGAACAGGCGATGGTATTGTTGCGAGAGGCAGGGAGGTGATGGGTGACATGGCAACAGCAGAGGAAGGGGAAGTGGTCATGCTCGAGGAAGAGTCAATATTGACTATGGACCTGGCTGGGGGCGAAGAAGCAAGGTGAACAGAGATGTCCACCGCTTGGGGAGATGAGGCGGATGCGATCTGAGAGGTGGGCAGCACACCAGCCGGGGGAGGAAGGAGCAATGGAGGCTGCGTCTCCGTCGTGACTACTATCCTTTTAAGCTTCTTTGGAGACGAGCCTACCGTATCCTTTATTGCTTGTTCTTTGGGGCCCCCAGACTGTGTTGTTTCTGCTTCTTTCCTCTTCTGGGACCTGGTGATGGGGGAGACTTGGAAGTCTCACCAGCTGATGGGGAGGTAGCAACGTCCTCCGTGGTGCTCGGCCCGCTTTTGAGTGCCTCGTATGTTAGAGCCACCCCCTGTTGCTTCAGTTGTTCCACTTGCCCATCAACCCACTCCTTAGTGCGAGTTATGATAGGCTAGGTGATGGTATCCAGGTCCTCAACCTCTTGTTCATCCCAGTCGATGGAGGGGATCGCCAGGTCGGCAACCGTAGGGTACCTCAAGTGCACCAGTGTGGATTCATCTTCCTCAAGCTGGTCTGGCACCGAAAACAGCTGTACTCTCCTTAAGAACTGCACCATCATCCGTATGTAGTGTCTCTGGCGGACCTCCTTATCATCTCTACAATCTGCCTAGAAATCTTCAACATGGTACAGGTGGGCGTATGCCGGCCCCAACGCCTTCCTCACGTGGCCGTGGGGGTCCATTCGTGGGCGAGTCGTGTACCACTCAAGGTTGTACTCTTTGAGTTCCTTTTTTGAGTTACCGGCGCATTGAGATGTTTGCAGCCGATACTGGCCCTGGCCAAGGATCATGGGATAAGGGATCCCTGCTACATGCTTCTGGCTGAAGACTGCCTAAATATGTTGGAGCTGCCGGGAAAGCTCCAGGAGAATAATCCTATCATTTGGGTATCTGGGTAGCTTGTTCGGCCGTTCCGTGAACCCTTAGGCACAGATGTAAGTAAACTTAGGGAACTGAATGTACAAGAAGGCATACTCCTTCAGGAGTGCCCTGGCGCTGTGAGATACCCTTCTCTCGAAGTCCCTGGCTATCAATCTGATAATATGGCCTATGAAGGCATCATTGATCCAGCGGTACTCCTTTTTGAAGTAGCGATATTGTAGCGGAGGGTACCGGTTAAAAGGCTTAAGCCCTCATTTGTGATCTCCATTCGGCACCATGAAGAGCCCACTGTATTTCCTCTTATCTGCCAACGAGTACACCAGGTACAAGGTCATGTAAAACTTGTTGCTCTTCTTAATATTTATAAACTGCTCGTGGAAGCAGTTGCTGATGATACTCCCCCAGTAAAACGAGCTCTTGGTTTCCACATCTTCATTTCCTCGTATGATCTGCTCAATGTAGTAAGCCATCCACTCCTGGAAGTAAGCGGCTGCTGGGAGGCCCATGACTCTGCTTAGCATAGTCACCAAGTCATGATAGTCTTCTTGAAAATCACTACAGAACAGCTCTTGGGGAACTTTTGCAACGCTGCCCCGCTTCTCCTTCAACCAGTAAACGTTGATTGACTTCTTGATGTTCAATGGATTGGCATCCCATGCCGCCTGACACTGCTCCAAAGTGGGGACTTGCATATGTGGAAATGTCGGAATGTGGAATGTTTTTCTAATTCCTTCCGGAGACATGTCGGCAAGGATATTCCCTTCTTTGTCCATGATTGTCCGGGTATCCGTCTGATAGGCTTCTCGACAAGCCATTACCAGCTCAAGTGCTATTAGAGACGGCAGGAAGCCAACAGCTTTAGCGATTCCGCTTTGGCGTATCAATCGTGCATTCTTTGTCTTAGGGTCGACCTTGACCCTCTGGGTGAACTCATCTATGTCCACCTGGCCTATATTGGTGTCCGAGATCTCTTTCCAGTCAGTCGAAACCTTTGACTGGAGCGGTTCACCCTGAAATTGGAACTTCATTTGGTCTTTGTCGTCCTTCCCATGGGCAGCCCTTCCGAATTTCTTACCCTTGTCCTTTTCAGTAGAGGCCCCTGAAGTTCCTGCGGCCGATTCCATATATCCTGCAGGCAAAGGGAAAAGTTAGCACAAGAAAACACCGAAAATGTTAATGTTAGTCTGCATTGCGAGCATATTATATAACCAACCATTCAAATGCATCATAAATTTAATTTTCTAACGATATTGATTTCACTTTAGGGCAAACAAGCAATCCGGGCTCGAAGGGCCAGACTTCCCTGGTAGGAATGCTGTCAGGAAGGGAAAACATGAGCGAAAGCTCCCGGAGACATCCGTTGGCCTGATTTTAATGTTCTAAGAGACCCATGATGAAGAATGGCCTGATTTAAGACGTGGGTCGAAGTCAGATTCTCGATTGGACTTGATTTGGATCGATCTGGGGAACTCCGGGGGTTTCAGGCCGGAAGGCAGTCTGGCAAAGGAAGCCGGCGGCGGCGGACTTCAGGCGGAAGTCTGGCAGCGGAAGTCCGGAGGCCGGAACCCGGGAAGGCAAAAGGTCGGCCAAAAATAGGTTTGGTTTAACAGTTTTATACCGGACAGCATTCGGGGCACCAGGACCCGGAGGCCAGGAGGCTGCTAGCTGACGGCCGCCGTGTAATTTTGATTGTTTCGAACGGCGGTGGCAAGTAGACTACCGGAGCCTGGAAGACAAGATGGCACGAGGGACAGGCCGCAACACTTACTTGTCGATGATTTGCACAGCGGCGGCGACAGGGGAATCGGGATCCAGAGATCGGAGAGACAGGAGACACCGGCCGCCGCCAATGAATAGGCTGTGACGGCGAAGAGGCAACCGGGGTTCGAGACACGGGGGGGCGTTTGGGGACGGCCGCCGGGGAACCCCATGAACGCACGAGCGACAGCGGCGGTGAAGGATGGACCGGGACCCGGAAGGCAGGCCGACGCGCCCCGATGGCTGCCGCAAGATGCTTGCTTTGGTCAAAACGGTGGCGGTGAAAGGGACCACGGGACCCGGGGTTAGAAAGACAGGGCACGACGGCCGCTGCGAGGATTCTGCGATGATCTGACCAACGGCGGCGTCAGGGAGACCGGAACCCGGCGACCGGAAGGATCCGCGGAGGGGGTCGCCATGATCTCAACAAAGATAGGGCGACGACGGCGGCGAAGGACATCCCGGAGTCTGAAGGTTGGGAAGCCGGTAGGGTTCCGCCGTGAGCAGCGGCGGAACCGTCACGGAGTTCCGGGGACGGAACTCCGGACTGCCGGGCCCGAAGAGTCCGGGGGATGCGGAAACAGGGGATAGCCGGAAGACCCTCATGCTAAAACAGTGGAAAAAACAATGTGGCAGCCCGGGACGGGAAACCCGGAGGCCCGGGCCCAGAAGGGCTGACCTCCACCGGTGGGGTTCATGGCTCGGATCTTGACGGTGACAGAGGGTCTCGGGCTAGGCGGCGTTCTTTGCCCTGTGCGAAGAACACCCGCGACATGGGCAAGTTCCGGGAGACGAAAATGGCGATTCCGATGGGCCACAGAAATTTTAAGGATATGGGTTTGGGGCGCAACGCAGAGAGTGTTCATTTTATGCAATTTAATTTGGTTGCTCAATTCATTTAAATCCTCAAAATGATCGAAAATAATGGGAGAGCGAATGAGGATGGCCTACCTCCAACTCGCTAAGCGGGACGATGATTGGATGCACTGGCAGAGTTGACGGAACGATGCCGGGGTCGATGATCGCGATGGTGCAGTTTGCAGTGGGCTCCAATTCGGTCGCTGCTCCAATCCGCTAAAATTCGCAAGTTAAAATGACAGTGGCGGGCCTCTGTTTATATACCCCATCGGTCATTAATGGCCACAATTAATGCTCGTACGATCGAGCCAGAAGTTGGTAAGATTCAAATTTTGAGTCGGCGGCGGCGGACGAGGCTTCAGGATTCGGAACGCGGGAGGCAGCAGAACAACGGCCGCCGACTGAATTTTGGTGACTTCGGACGGTGGCGGTGACGGAACGGCCGGGCCCCGGATGGCGGAGTGCAGTGAAGAGTTCGCAGTCGTTAGATTTTTCACTTTGTTTGAACGGCGGCGGCGAAAGGGACTACGGGACCCGGAGGGCGGGCGGCCGACGGGTGACTGCCGTCGCGGACGGTAATCACGGGACGGAAGTCCGGGCGCGGAACTCCGGCCCCCGGGGCCCGAAGGAGTAGGGGCTGGCCGGGAAACCCTCGAATAGCCACAAACGGCCAATGACTGGGCGGGTTCCGGAGGGTGGAAAGATGCATCAGAAACGCCGCCAGGGCGGCAAATGCAAGAGGGAAACTCGAAAGGGGAACCCCGAAGGCCCAGGCCCGAAGGGGCCCAGGGCCGCCCCAGAGCCCGAAAGGCCCAAGGAACGCACCAGCCCCCGGGGGGCAGAAAAAACAAAAGGGAAACCATGGTCGATGTTAGAACGAAACTTCTTAGAGTAATACCAACCATCCAAAATGTCAAAAAAGAGGGGCACACAAAACGAGGAGGCCCCAATAGACCCAACAAGGAAAAAAAGAAAAGAGGGTCCCCGTTCAGAATGGGGCGTGTGTGCTGAGGGCATAACAGGACATATTTGGCTCGTGCTCTCATGCTCATGTTTACTAGCAAGTTGTCTATTTTCCCATTGATTTTAATGACATTGACTTGAGTATCCATTGCAGTCATATCTGGTTGTATGTCATTAACATGGATGATGATGTCTTGTTCTTGTTCAATTGGTATGTCATAGCTTGGATTATAGTTTGCAGTGATGTCTTGAATGTTATTGGTTTCGATGGTATTCATCCGATCTTCTATTGCTGAAATATGATTTATGAAAGTATCATGGAAATAGTTTATGTTCTTTTCCTTTTTGTTTGTTGTAGAGGACTCCCCCTTTTCATAATTTGGTAAAGGATTTTTAAATGCTCCGTGATTGACATTTGTTTGGGGTCCTATTTGTATGACCTTGTCATCTATTAAATCTTGTATTTTGTGTTTCAATTGCAAGCAATTATTTGTTTGAGGACCTTTGCACTAATGAAATTCACAATAATAGGCATCATTCCACCATGAAAATTTTACTTTTGGTTGAAAGCCTCGAGTATCAGGTAACGTTATGAGGTTATTTGCAAGAAGTTCCCTCAATGCAAATTCATGTGATTGACCCAAAGGTGTGAATTTTCTGTGGTTTGATTGTGTTTGATAAGGTGGAGGTTTGGACGTGGTATTATTTTGATTGTTAGATTGATTGGCATTTTGATTAGTGCCTTGATTGATGTTTTGATCAGTCTTAGTTGTGGCTCCTAATAGATTAAAGATTGGTTTCACATTATGTGTTTTGGCAGCACCATCGTTGGCATGCTTGTTCCTTTTCCAAAATTTGGGTTTCTCATTGTTGTGATGGTTAGAAGATCTAGCATTGTTTGATTCTTCAAAGTGAATTTTCAATACCCCTCCTTTGACCAAAGCTTCTTCAATTTTGATACCGTTTTCTACCATCTTCTCAAAGCTAGGGGGACATTGTAACTGTAGCCTATAGCTCATTTCACTATTAATATTATCAATGAAAATATTCATCTTTTCTTGTTTGAGCATGGGATGAGCATACTGAGAAAATAACCTTATCCACCTTTCTAAGAATATGAGAAAGGCTTCCCCTTTTTTTTGTTTGGTATTACAAAGATCCTTCATGGTTATCTCATGTGAAATGTTATATGAATATTGAATGATAAACTTGTTGACAAGTTCTTCAAAGGATTTTATGCCTAGTAGTTTTGAAAACCATTCCATACAATGGCCTCCCAAGCTGTGAGGAAAAAGTCTCATCAAGTATGTGTCCACATGAGAAAACTCAAGACTCATAGTTCATAATTCTCGCACATGGTCTATGGGGTTAGATTTTCCATTATATTTGTCATATTTTGGTAAGTCATAATTCGGGGGAAATGGAATCATGTTTAACTTTCTATCAAAGGGGTAGGGACAAATATCTTGCAACAAGTATCTTTTGGCAGTCCTTCCTTGCATGTCTTGCAATTGTTGTTGAAGGTTCTTCATTTGATGTGTTAGGGCAGCCATTTGATCTGTATTTGGTGTTTCAATTTTAGTTTTCTTTGGGCTTCCCTTCAATTTATTGACATCAAAATCACTTGGTAATTTGACCTCTTGGTTTCCTAACATTAGAAGGTATTTTTCTCCATCCTTTTCAAAGATTCTCTCTAGGAATTTATGAAATTTGGGATCTTGGTTTGCTTGTTCTATTTCCTCCTTTGTTATTTCTTTTGTTCATTTTGATAAATTTTGTGAAAGGGATTTTCCTCTGGTTCACCCATGGTATTTTGAGGTTCAAGTTCCTTATCCTTGAGTTTTTTCTTTTGGCACCTTGTTAAAACAGGCATGCAAGTGATGAAAGTTTGCTAAATTTTGATTGTTGTTTAGAGGTTCCAAGGAATACCTAAGTCAAATAGAATAATGAATCCTATTGATGGGACCAAGGTAATGAAATTTGATGTAAAGTGTATTATTTCTAGATGAAGGATGATAAATCCTGATGGGGAAACTCAACTTGATGATCAAATTTGGATTTTGATGATGATTGGGAACTTTTAGCTGTTTGATCAAATTTTATGCAAAGGATTTCACTTGCATAGGTCAATTTCAACAATTTTAGACTTTTAAAGAACCTAAGGAATAATTCTGAACTTGAAAAGATCCTAAAATTTTGGTTCCAATTGTGAAATGGGGGACAAATTTTCTTCCTAGACAAGATGCTAAAACTTTGGAAGAGTCTTGGATTTTGACAATAGTAAAATGAATACAAGTTGGGATTTTTCTTTGAAGCTCCTTTGTATAACTTGAAGACCAATCTCTCTCTAAATTGGTAGAGTGTTGAAAGAAATTTTTGATGAGCTTTTGGACTAAGAACTATGGATTTTGGTTTTCAAATTTTAATATTTCATGAAATAATTTGATAAAGAACATGTTTAGACTTTGATGTATCTAAGGAATGATTCTGGATTGGAAAGTATTTTGAATTTTGGTTTCAAAATGTTAGATAGGAGTCAAATTAAACTCTCTGGTTATGAATTCTGGTGGATGTGCTGTAACAGTCAGTGTATGCACTAAAAGGAAGATGTACTATAACATGGATTGGATACGCCAGAGAAAAGTTTAGATGTGCTTCAGAATTAGGTATATGTGCTAGGGAATAGCTCAAATGCACCAAATTTTTAGGTGTATGCACCACAAATTTTGGTAAATGTGCCACAGAATGCAAGGGATGCACTAGTAAATTCGATATATGTGTCGTAACAGAAGGTGAATGCACTAGAAAAAGTAGTAAATGCACTATAACAGAGAATATGTGCATTGTAAAAAATAGTAAATGCACTAAGATAAGCAATGTATGCGCTAAACAGGGGAATATAACAATTTACTACCAACTTACTTGATTTTTCTAGTTTTTTCGTTAGATAATGGTTTGTTCCAAATGATGTTTTTTGAATCATAGTTTTGCAGTTTCACTGTGTAAGGTTTTGTTTGAAGTTTGTTTTGAAAACACTTTGGCAAAAACAATCAAGAAAATGTACATTCATAAGGTTGTGTAAGACTGTATTCTTTTGGATTCCACATGGATTTTACTCCAACCAGAGTTATTTTAGTGGATGAATTCAGAAACTATGCCACACAGGCTCCCCCTTATAGTGCACTCACTTCTCAGGTCAACCAAACTTCTAGCCCCCATAAAACTCCCATGACAAATTAATCATCTCTACTAAAAACTATGAGAATGTGGATGCCTTTGCAATGACCGTTGTTGTGCCAAAGAATATATAAAGCTTTTTGGCCAACTATAACAAGGGTTCTAGTACAAAAATTTTGTTCAGAAGGGATGATCCATGTGGCGAGAGACCATTGTTTCCATTCTTGTCAGAACCATCCTCACGATACTTTTCTTTCAACAAGTACCCACACTTATATATCGGCTAGAAGTTGCTTGGCTTTAGCGTGTTACCGGTTGGGTTGTTCCCTTGGGTGATTACTTTTTCCCACAAGGAAGGCTGTCTAAGATAAAAAAAAAAAGCAAGAAAGTATACCCATAGTTCAATCAATCTTTATTTTTCATGAACAAAGAGAGAACACACATTGTATACTCCACTCACACTTGTAGATAAACATGAATGGATCTAGCCTTTTGGTCACCCAATTAAGGTGAGAGAATATGCCTACCATTCAGTACACACATCATACATCATGTTCTTTCCTTCCTAACTAGTCTATTTTCCTAAATTAAGCAAAAAGCAAATAAATCACTCCTTGCCCTGCATTAAATTCCTCAGTAGTTTGCAATAAATTTTTCTTTGATAGTGTTTAGGAGTTTCTACAGAATCCCTAACAATATTTGAAAAGCCTACACAACAAGAAATCATCCATTAGTTTTCAGACCTAGAAGAAATGTATAGAGAAAATCAAATGTGCCATTATAGTAAGCTGATGTGCTAAAAAGGTAAAAGCGCTGCAAAAAAAATTGAATGCACAACAAAAAACATGAAATGCACTATAGAAAGTGGTCAATGTACTATAGAAACCCCCTGATGTGCCACAAAATGACATGGATGCACCTGAGAAACTAGTTATTGTGCCAGAATAGTTAGTTAATGTGTCATAGAATATTTTGGGTGAATCAGAGGAATTAGTGTTTGTGCTAGAGAAACTCATGTCAGAACCTGGAAAGCCTACTTTCTAGAAAAATATCAAAATAATAGGGGTTCTAGCCCCATAGTGGGTGCCAATTTATGTGTGTGAGAAAATATGTGAATTAAAGTAATCAATAACACAAAACAGATGCAATGTATTACATTAAGGAAATCTAAATTAAACAACACAATTCAATAAAATGATTCCTTAAAGACATTCCATCTTCCTCTATTCTTAAGGATCCTGATAATAGTTCTCTTAGATCTTAATTATGCATTGAATTATACTGATGACACCTAAGAAATGAGTAGCCATTAATTCTAGAATGTAGAAACTATATCTAAACCTACATGATTTTGATGTTCTTGGTTGAATGATGGACTAAATGATATGTAGGGTGGTGAATTGTTGTATACATAATGTTAATGAAATGATGTAACATTGAGTTCAAATAATGGAGATACTATGAGAATGATTCTAAATACTATAAGAAAAATAAGACACATCTAAGAATTCAATCATGATTCTAATTTACTTGCTAAACTATTTTAAATGTTGAATCACAATGCAGCTAAGCTCTCAAATGCTAAGATGATTTTTGCAAAGTAATTGTATGCAATTATCTCCTCTCCAAAAGATGTAAATGAGCCTCTATTTATATATTTCACCAAGGCATCAGGTGAGTTGGTAGTAATGGACAATTAGGATTCAATCTAGAGAGATCAACGGTGAGAAATGAGGAAGTTGGAGAGAAATAAGGAAGTTGTCCCATTTAATAGAACAATCTTGACAAGTGTAGAAAAGAATAAATGGAAAGAAAAAGCCATGTGTCCTTGAGTTGGTTGATATTTTTGAGGGTAAATAATCATTTTAGAAATTAGGAATAATTATTTTCATGTGACACATGGTGAGGTGGAATATGATGTGGAAGAAGGTTAGAAGAATATGGAGGAATGTGACAAAATTTGAATTAAAAATTCAAATTTAATGAGAGGGAATTAATCAAATAAAACAAATTATTTAAATTTGTTCATTTAATTAAATCATGAAGAAAGTGGTTAAGATAAGAGGAATTAAGAAGTACAAACTATATAAATAAACTTTACAATTTATTTATACAATAGAGGAAATAAAGATTTTATTCATCAAATAATGAGTATTTAATTAATATTCTTTGGATGTATACACCTACTGTTGTACCTCCTAATATATTTGGTTATCTACATCTTGAAACAAAAGAAAGACCTAAGTTCCCTCTATCAGGGGGACCTAGTTCCTCTAAACAAGCAACTCAACCATTTTATGATCATAAAGTCACAAACACACCTATCAACCTTGAAGAAACATATGGAAAATGTTTTACTATCTTAAGCAAACAAGGATGTGATACAACAACGGGACATAACATTCACCAACTTTTAGAAGAAAGATCAACAGATGAGAAAACAACAAGGTTAGGATATCAAGATCCTCCTCATTTCGAAAAGCCTCCTTTTGAATATTGGAGACTTTGACACGATGGTACAGTGATCTTTGATTCCCCTCCTAGATTGAACGCTCTCATTCCATGTGAACAACCTTTACATGATTCCACTAACAAGGATGCTAGAATCCCCATGGGTCCTCTTCCTCCTTCAATCCATGAAAAACGAGAATCTAGTAAATGAAAACAATCTTATGAATTAAATAAATTAAAGTTTCCTATCCATCCACCACCTGAATGTGAAAGGAGACTCCAAATAATTTTAAATAGAGGTATCATTCTATTACCACCTATTAATAGGTTGGTAATCTGTCCTAACGATTCTAACATACCATTTTGTAAATATCATCATGTTCTTGGTCATAAAATTGATGAATGTTGGAAATTGAAGGACGTACTGAACAAGTACCACTTCAATGATACCGATTGTTATCCTGTCATCGAATAATTCATTACACCAACTCATCTCATCATGCAATAGTTGTAGAATTTTCTATTCTCATTATTGCATGATCTTTCCCATCACCCACCTCAACTCCTTCTTGTCTCACATTTAGTGGGGGCAAGGAGTTGATTAGCCTTGTCCTAGTCATGCATTTGTCCTAGTCTCTTAACTATATTATTTCCCTTCCACCTATATTAATTGAGATTGCAAAGCCAATAACTTGGTTAATGTTTGACTTGCATTTGCATTACTAGCCCCTTTTACATTTTCAATTTTCTATGTGCATATTGTTTCCCTCATAACGCGTGTTTGATGTTATCCCTATCTTCTTCTATATGTCATACTTTTCCTTTTTAGCTTTTTCTTGTTTTTTCCTTTTGGGGATGACACAAATTCTTGAGACACCCTATGTCTCTTCCATGTTGACCCAAAAGGTCCTTTTCCTTTTTTTATTTTTCTTGTGTTTTCCTTTCAGGGATGATGCAAAGTGTTGAGACACCCTATGTCTCTTCCATGTTGACCCAAAAGGTCCTTTTTCTTTTTTGCTTTTGCTCGTGTTTTCCATTTGTGGATGATGCAATACATTGAGACCACAATGTCTCCTTCATGCTGACCTAAAATATTTTCATTCTATTTCCACTTTTCATTTTCCTTCACTTGTGTTTTCCTTTTCGGGATGATGCAAAGCATTGAGACCGCAATGTATCCTTCATGTTGACCCAAAATCTTTTCATTCTATTTCCACTCTTCATTTTCCTTTGCTTGTGTTTTCCTTTTGTGAATGAAGCAAAGCATTGAGACCGCAATGTCTCTTCCATGTTGACCCAAAAAAAAATTTCTTTTGCTTTGTTTTCACTCTCTTTGTGTCATTCTTCCAGTTATATGTGTTTTGGGGAATGATGACAGTTTTGAGCTCTTTAATAAAAACATTGCAACAACGAACATACTGACCCCAAATTCATAGATCCCTTATGTATTTGGTGTGTTCCTTTTTGGGGGAAACCCCTCTTTATTTTATTCCCTTTCTCTCACATGATGCAACCTTACCTGGAAACATATGACTTGGCATAGGGGCTTTCCAAGTTGGGTCTCATGTCCTCCATTTTTCATTTGCTACTTTCAAGTAATTTCTCATAGAACGATGTGTAGAAATTCCTTTAAAGTGGGGGAATACATTGGTATTATCCATTTGCATTATTTCTTGGTTCTTAGTGCAGCCTTATTACTTCATATGATGTGTTTGATGAGGTTCACACATTTGGGCAACACAAAACCATAATTAAACAAAACACAAAAAATAAGAAAAAAGGAAGTTGGATCTATCTTTAGTGACCTTGTCTAAGGTAACAAAATGGCCAACAACATTAGCAATATCTTCAATAATATCATCTTCCAAAAATTCCAAAGGAAGCTCAGGGAGACGAATCAAAAGAAACTGTAAGTCAAGCTTAGTGACATCAAAGCCAACAAACCAGCATTGAAGGTGAAGAAAAGCTTTACTGAAAAACTAAGCGCCTTCATGAAAGATGTAAGTGCATTCCTCCAAAGAACCGAAGGAAAAAAGAAAAAACCCATTCATTAGAGACATTATATGAAGACCAGAAGCAATCCAAAGTTCATAGGCCCACTTGCAAATAACATCATATTAGGTCTAAAGCCATACAACCACCAAATAAAGGGTGGCCTGCAAACCAACCATAGATATAT
Source organism: Sequoia sempervirens (assembly GCA_007258455.2). Classification (NCBI taxonomy): domain Eukaryota; kingdom Viridiplantae; phylum Streptophyta; class Pinopsida; order Cupressales; family Cupressaceae; genus Sequoia; species Sequoia sempervirens. The sequence goes on from VDFB02055997.1 coordinate 460,988, forward strand.
CAAGCCACCCATCAAGAATGGCGAGAGAAAGAAGGAGAAGAAATAGGAGTCACACCATTAATTAATAATAAAAGTTAGAGAAGCCTCATAGGAAACAACTCCAACAGTTGCACCTCCAGAAGCAGCAACACTAGAAGCAACAACGCTAGAAGCATCAACTCCCTGAAGATCATGAAGATCATAATCTAAACAATGAGGAAAAGGAATCATGGAGAGGGGAATAGAAAAAGAAAATTTTTCCTATAACTCAATCTAAATAGGAGTAGAAGGATTGGGGACCTCCAAAGGAGACCCCAAAATAAAACCCCTTCTAGAATAGGACACAATCCGCAAAAAGCCCTGCTGCCACAAGGGAAAGTTGAGAAGCAGCCGGAAGTAGAGGAGGAGGTGAAGGATGTGGTAGTAAAAATCCCCTCTTGAGAGATCTACATAGGTCAAACCCACTGGAAGACCCATCAACATCCTCCATAGACTCCTTCAAAGGAGGATCTAGTAGAACCCTTTTCTTAGCTTTCAAACAAGCTTCCAAAATAATGTCAAAAAAGCATTCATCCTCCTCCAAACTCCAGGAATTTGAATAGCCATAAAAAATATACTCCTTCAAATCCTGAGTGAAAAGAAAAAGCCTCATGAACATCACCCATACCTTTAACACCATCAGCCTCCCAAGAGTAGAAATCACTGCCCAACACAACCCCTGATCCATCACAGTTTCTACAAAGGGCCGAACCAAAAGCACTCGAACCATTTGCAACTGTCAAAAACTCTAACCAGGCACCTCTATCTACCTCATCTGTATCCTCAAAACCCTTATCTTCCCCAAAAGAAACACATGCACAACACTTCCTACTTCCCATGCTACGAAGTAGCCACCCCTTCCTCTATCATATAGGGTTTTTCCCACTCGCTACATACTTCATCTTCGCACTGCCGCTCATCTTCAAATTCTTGCAATGTCATTTATCTACTTTCTCAATATAAAATAGAGTATTTGTTTATTTTTCTGAGCCATAAATTTTTTACAAAGTTGTACAAATAGGTATGACAGTTTTACAAGTCATGGTAACAATTTTCAAATTAGGAAAACTAAGAAAAAAAAATATTTTGAAAGGTGACTTCCACAATTTCATATTATCTACTTAACTTTAGCAATTAATGACACAGTATGAAGAGACATTTTGGAAAATGGCTACCTACACAAAGCTAACCTTAGAAAATTTTGGGTTCTCTACTTTGTTCAAAATATGTATCCCAACTACAAAATATGTCTTGAGCTATTGCACACCATTTAAACACAAAAAAAATAAAACATTAAAAATAAGAGGTAATAAAACACAATCTTTTCAAGAAAAATTGTCAGTGAAAGCGAATGAAAGCAATTTATTGCTTAAACTGAGAATACCTTTTCTCTACAAAATAAATTTCTTTCCTCCAACTTGTAAACTCTTTGCACAACTTTTTTCTTGCATATAAGAAAAATAATACGACAACACTTGTATTGTTGGTCAATTTTTTTCATGCCTATAGTTGAGGTTGGTAGTGGATGATTGTATTCCAATGTGACATTTCCAATAGATAGAGTGAATGGTGATTTATTTTACCAAAAAGTTATAAATTGATTTTAATGTTTTTTAGAATTTAAACTTGTATTTTATTATTATTATTGCTTACATATATAAAGAGGTAGGATAGTTTGTGGAAAAAAAAAGGCTTACAAAATGGAAAATAAAGAGGTAGGCGTCATTCATTTTAGTCTTATTGTGAGTTTTTGAGCTTTGTCTATTCAAGGAATAGAAAATCTTGCCCAATGAAAATAAAGATAAATTGCTTGTTTTTATATTTTGTTTTAAAAATGATTTGTTTAAGTTAAAATTTTACAAACATTGAACTAAATTTTTTTCAACAAAATTTAAATGCTTTTAATTGGTTAAAAATTAAAAAATTAATGACATATATGAGTAAATAATTTTTAAAAAATAAAAATTAATAGTCATTTACATGAAAAAAAATATTAATATTTAACAATAAATATAATATTAGTAATGCTAATGTAATTAGATTTCCACAATCCATATGAATTTAAGTCTGAATGTTTCTGGATTTGATTGTGTGGAGTCTTTTTTCATCCACACAATCAAATCCAGAAGCATTCAGACTTAAATTAGTAATGCTATTCAATAATAAAAATAACTCTTAGTAAAATATAAAATAGATAAATCAAAGTAATTTTTTTTTTAAAATCACATGAAAATAAAAACATTTCTTTCAAATAAAAGTCAAGAAAATCAGTATAATAATTAGGTCGAAGGCATTCCCTCTATATTCATTACTTGTAGCGGCCCCTTGTCTGATGAGCGTAAAATATCCGCAGTGATTTATGGTGGAGATTCAGAGGCAGATTGAGGCCACGGTAAAAGACGTCGAGGCTATCGTTTGTCCACACAGTTTCTCAACTTTCAATTCTGCAAGGATCTCAATTCTGCGTTGAATTCTGGTATTCTTGTTTAATTTTCTCTCAAAATGAAAGAGTCACACAAGATCTACAACTAGATTAATGGAAAATGAAAGCTTAGTGAACTGCAAAAATCTGCAGATTGCAACAAAATCGTGACCCTGCAAATTGTGATGAAAGACCCTGCGACCTCACAAAATCAATTGTGACATATTGCCAAGCAAATAATGATGGAAGTCCCTGCAAATTGCAAGGAATACTCATGTGGAAGTCCCACCTTTCGGAAGTCCTTGATGAGGCAATTAGCGGCCTCTTGTGCTCATAAGAGGTAAATTTTTAGTCTACCAATTCTCTTCCTCAGTTGTCTAAATTCAGTGGGCTTTCTGTTACTTTACTGCACTCTTAACCCGAGTGGTTATTTATTGAATATCATGTAGTTTGTTAGATAGATTTTGGGAACATGTGGGACATTTTAGTATCCTATTTTTTTTGAATTATCAGTGTTGAATGCCACCCTATCAATGCTCTTCTTGTGCTATTGGTAGGACTTATATTTCTTGAAAGAGGGAGATTTATTTGTAGCTATGTCAAGTTTGATATTCTTTGACGGCTACTGCAGTTTGCCACATGAGTTGCTTTCTTTTCTTTCTTTTTAACCTTGTGGATTTTAGTATTAAAGTTCATACAATGTATCTAGGCTATGTGACTGATTGTGGCAGCACATTCCTATCATCTTTGTGCCTGACCTAAAATTTTCTGGTACCTCCTAGTTTTGGTTCTACCTAAAAAGTAACGTATTCTTAAAAATTGGTGGGTCCTTGTTAGGATTGGCGTTTCTGGGACATTTATGGAAAGAACTTGGTATATCTAGTTCTTTTCATAGACAAACATCCTAAAAGAGTCTGTAGAAATTAAATTAAAAAAACTAAATATAATGAAATATATTGTTGATTATGCACATAACATCAATATTATGAAATATAAAGTTACATACAAATGTTTTGTGGAAAACCATTCTTGGGGTCCTAAAAATTTGTTGCCTCCCTTACTCAAATTTCCTGGTAACTTTACAAACAATAATTCAACTACCTGTTGAGGATGCTTGTCTTTTATATTCCTATGATAGTGATTAAAACTGTTTGTTTTACTTATGTTCTACAAGTGAGACCCAGCCAAGACATGTGGGGTAGAATCTCACATTTGTGTGTAGCCTAGGATGTTGATCTTGTTGCTAGCGCCATATTGGGTGTAGGATATGATATCTGGGTGCTTTTCCTCTAGTCATTGACCTCAAGTCTTCCTTCTAATCTTTCTCTGCCGCTAGAGGCTACATGCCCTACAATGGGCCTCTCTCTTGCTACCACCTGTTATGAAGTTATCTACCTATCAGCTTGCCACTCTATGTTCATTTTTTCTTTGTTCATTTAGTCTTTGAGTTGCAACATGGTTTGCACTATCTTCCAAACGTTTTACTAAATTTTGCAACATGCAAACTACATATCATGTGAGAATAATCTCCTAGCTTCCTAGAGTTTTCCAAGTTGTTACATTGAACATCTCCTATGAGAATAATCTCCTAGCTTCCCAGTGTTCCCCAAGTTGTAACAGTTGTCAATGTAACAAAATTAAATTGTTGATATAACACACTAGCAAAGAAAATTCCTAACAACGTGTTTGAAAAATATCCTTTTATCACTAATTGTTAAAGAACAAGATTAATGCCATGGCAATTAGCATTATAAGCAAAGTAGCTCTCAAATAATTCTCTAGAAAAATAATCATGCACAGACAAAGTTGTTTAATTCATTTGGTCACTAGTGGCTTGCGGAGACTTCATCCCCACAAAATTTTAGAATGACAATAGGAGTTCTCTCACAATTTTTATGTGAAGGGGAGAGGTAGAGGAGAAAAATAGAACACAAATGAAATAGAAAAGTGGAAAGTAGAGATAAGCTGCAACAGTATTTATATTTCAAATAGTTCAAATCTTTACAAACTTCATTCCTTTAACAGACCATAAAACAGAGCTACTGCTCCTTCCTTCATTCAGAAAATCTCATGCATATATATTGTGCTATTTGAAACCAACTGCTACAACATAGCTATTACACATATAAAGAGATATTGCTATAGCCAAAACTATCTACCCCTATTTTTAATACATAGAAAAAGACTACTTTGAAACTACGTATGAGCCCAACAAAAATAGGTAAAACCAAAACATTTAATTGCAATTAATGTTACAGCATGGAGAAATCTTAGAAATAAGATTATGTAATATTTTCATATCTAAAACAGTCTTGATGGAAAATGGTGGCCTGTGGAAGAGCTCAAAATATCTTTGACTGTAAAGAGAATGATGAAATACAGAGTTGGATTTAAGGTGGATAGTTGGGATTAATTCCAACACCTCCCCACCCCCTCTCCTTAATCACAACTACTGTCATCTATGATTCCTAGGTGATCTCTTTGATAGACAAAAGTTTCTTTTTTTAATGCCTTGGTGAAGATATCTGCACATTGATCTTGAGAGCTACAAAATTCCAAAAAGATCTCTCCATTGTTGATCAACTCTCTAATAAAATGATAGCTAGTGTCAATATGTTTACTTCTCTTGTGAAAGAATATTTTTTTGGACAATGCTATGGCTGAGTTGTTGCCACAATGTATCTTTGTTGCATCTTCTTGTTCATGTTTCAACTCTTTCAACACTCTTCTCATCCAAACTACTTGGCATGATGCCCCTATTGCTACTACATACTCAGTTTCAATAGATGAAAGTGTTACAATGGGTTGTTTCTTTGAAGCCCATGATACTACACTAGTGTCAAAGTGAAATATAACCCAATGTGCTCTTTCTATTGTCAATGCTTCCAGCACAATCACTATCCATGTATCCTATAAGTTTGAACTCATTTGAGCTTGAATATTGGATCCCATAATTCTTTGTTCCACTCACATATCTTAAGATTATTTTCCCGAGTTTCGAATGTGAGTCTTTTGGAGACTCCATAAACCTTGAAATCAAAATTACACCATAAATTATGTTTGGCCTTGTGGATGTTAGGTACATGAGACTACCAACAAGTCTCTTATACAAAGTTGGATCTACAATGGATCCTTTTTCATCTTTGTTTAGCTTCAAACTTGTGACAATTGGTGTTGGTGCTGATTTGAATTCAACATATTAAAACTTTTCAAAATATCATTTGCATACTTTGTTTGAGAGATGAATGTACCATTTTCATTTTGATTCACCTCAATGCCTAAAAAGTATTTCATGAGTCCCAAATCAATCATTTCAAATTCCTTCTTCATAACTCGTTTGAACAAATCAATTGATAAGTCACCCGTGAATATTAAATCATCAAAATATCAACATACAATGAGAATTTCACCTTTTCCATTCATCTTTATGAACAATGTTGGCTCACTATTGCACCTATTGAATCCATTTTGTAGGACATATGAATTAATTGTGTTGTACTAAACTCTTAGGGCTTGCTTGATACCATATAGTGCTTTCTTAAGCTTATAAACCTTGCCTTCTTGGTCTAAAATATCATACCTAAGTGGTTGTTCCACATAAAATTCTTCAATATGACAATTTGAAAATGTTTATTTTACATCCATTTGATAAAGAATCCACTTGTTTTGAGCTGCTATGGAAAAAATCATTCTCACTATGTCTGGACAAGCTACATGAGAAAATGTCTCATTGTAATCAATTCTGGGCTGTTACACACCTGATTGGGGTCGAATTGTAACATCCCTCTTCGACCAACCAATGCAAAAAGGACAAATTCTTCTCATCCCACCTTCAAAAACATTGATTCTAACTTCATTTCACTCTCTACGTGCATTCAATCACTCTCTCTAGACATTCACATTTGATCTCTCAAGGAAATTCATAGCATTATAGCATTTCATTGTGGGCATTGTAGCAACATTGACAGTCCATCAACTCCACATTGCAATTGTGAGGTAGCCATAGAATTTGTGGGCTTGGAGTCTTGCGAGACCTCCCTTCATCACAGTTGCAGCTATGGTGACTTTGTCAAGTCCATACTTTGCATTCTTGCTCTACTGGTTAGTGAGCTCTTGGGTGGAGGTGGTAATGCTTCACTCCTCTCCTTTGTGATTTGATAGAGTAGCATAGTTTTTTTTTGTAGTGTTCATTGCAATCTTTCTTTCTACTTTCTTTATTGCCTATTCTACTACATTTCTTTATGGTTGTTTGTGGAGGTAGAAACACCAAAACGGGGGTTTGATTGATGCAAGCCCCTATACATCCCCAACAATTTTCCCCTCTTGCTTGTGTGTAAGAGAATGTGCACGTGGATCTAGCTAGAAAATTAGTGCTTTTGTGAGATCACCATCATCACCCTAGCTTTTATTTACTTGCTTTATCATCTCCGTCTTTATTTTTTTTACTTTCTCATTTTGTTTTTCCCATCAAAATCAACTGGCTAGGCTGTTAGTAAGTTTTTAGGTATTTTTTACTGTACTTTTTATTTTCTAGCCGTGTGGATGCCAATGCACTAGAGAGATTCCAATGTTTCACATTATCATCCTAAAACCGTGCTTCCATCCTTGGAGAGAGAGTAGTTTGAGCTAAAATATCGACTCCAAAAACCAACTCTCCTAGCCTAAACCTAAATTTTAGGTCTATAGAGTGAAAAAAGTACTATATAGTGCTATTCATTCTCGATCCTCACCCCAAGAAATCCTTTAGAGTGAGGTAAGTTAGGGAAACCCTCCGCTCTCAGCTTTCCTTGACCTAAAGCCTTGACATGGTTGGTCCCCACATTTTTGGTGAACTCAACATGAATGGCATCTATCCATTTGTCTGTGTTGAGGATTTTCCCTTACGCCTTGAGATTGTTGTAACCATGAGTGTTGTCAAGGTTTATGATCATCACAACCCATTTCACAACTTTTAGGTATGTTGTTAGAAGACGCGTGTGACACTTACTGATGGAGAAGATGAAAGTCACTTCTAGTTTTGCCTCTAGTTTCTCCAATGGTTTAGCTAATGATTTTACCATGGTTTTTCCTATAGGCTTCACTAACGAGATGAGTTTCATAGACAAGACCACTCACATTCCTACTCCTGTAGCATCCCCTACAGCTTCATCCACGAAAAAGGATGAGGTTTTGCATGTCTTTGTAGAAAACCTTTTGGCATTAGATAATAGATTGGGAGGCCTTATGAATCACTAGGAGAAAGCACCAAACATGGCAAGAGCCGCTATGCTTACTAGTGAAGTGAGAAATTTTTTAGGAAAGGATAAAAAATGCATAGAATTCTTACATGGCCTTGTCAATCTAACTGAAGCTTATGTCACTTTGTATAAGCCTAGATCGGGTACCACCTAACGAGAAGTGCTCAATACCTATGAAAGACAAATATTAGGCATTTCAATGCCCACCACATCTATAAAAGGCTGAAATAGGGCCCTCAATCAGTGTCTCATCTACTTCTCAAAATCCCCCCACTATCAAAGTGAGTAAAATGCCCCTTAGGTTTAGTTTCACCCCTCCTACTACCCTTGGTGGTGGAGGCTCTAGTGGAATGGGTGGTGATGGTTTTGGTAGTGGATCCAGCACTAGCATAGGTGGCTCCGGTGTAGGCCATGGGGGTGGCTTCAGTGGTAGAGGTGGCACTGGTAGAAGTGGCCCTAGTGGAGGCCATGGGGGTGGCTTTGGTAGTTGAGTTGGGTCTAGTGGAGGCCCTATCAGTGGTGTCAGCTCTGGCGGTGGTCACAGCGATGGCTTCAGAGGTGGTTCCAGAGGTGGTTCTGGTGGTGGTGATTTTGGAGGTTCCACTAGTCCTTTATCATCTACTAAGCCTATTTTGAACGTGACCTACTTTAGAACATGGATCATACACAAAACCAACTGACGAGTCTCTCCCAAGCTTCTTCCCAACCTAACTTTCAACCCTTCTTCTGACATAGCCCATTATTAGTAGCAATCCTAAGTACTCCCCTCCCACAAGGAATGGAGATTCCCAAATTTGAGAAATATGGCAGCAAAGGGGACCCACAAATGCATGTTTCCACCTTTAATGCCATGTGTACAAACTTCTTCCATCATGATGTGTTGATGGAAAAATTATTTCCTCAATCTCTTAATGATACATCACTCGAGTGGTACTATTCCTTGCCCGATAACTCTATCTTCTCATTTGATCAACTTGTAAATCAGTTTCTTTGATGGTTTCAAGCCAACATTAGACCGAACATGACATTTTCGTATCTCGTTTGGTGCAAACAGGGGGATAACAAGAAGATAACTAATTTTATAGTAGCAATACCAAATGCTCTTTTTTCAGATCTCATACCAACTACTTTATTCTGACGTGCAAAAGGTGTTCATAGGGAACCTGCAGAGACCATGGTAGGAAAATTTTTCCCCCATGAAATACCCTTCTTTCACACATTTGTGTGCTACATTACAAGAATATCAACAAAGGGTAGCTCAGTTTGGGGGATCCTCCTCACACCCCCATTCAAAAGGAAAATACATTGTATCGATCTCAGGAAAAGGAAAGGCTATTGCAAATTTAGTAGTCACAACGAATGATAATGACCTCAAGTGCAAGAATAACCTCACAAAGTTAGCATAATCTTAATCTTCCATCTTGTAGAGGTTGTTGAAGGATAATGTCATAACCTTGGAGAACCCTCAACCTCTCAAGGAGCCCTACCTTGATTAGTACAATGCAAATTCCTTCTCTCAGTATCATCGATTCAACAAACATGATACTAAACGTTGTATGCACTTGTGTCATGAGATACATGACCACATTGAGGATGGTACTAATCGTCTCAATGGGAGTAAACAAAAAACAAATAAGTCAATGGAAAAAGTGAATAGTGAGTTGTAGATATACACAAACCCATTTTCATCTCATTCTACTAACTTAATTATTGATCCTTCTGATTCTACCACTCAGCCCTCAAAGTACATTAACATGATCACAATTACTCCTTCCCTATAGCCTGCAACTAGTTCGCCAAACATTTCATTCACCTTGCATTATATGCACATGAAAAATAAGCCCTCTCCCCTCTACATTCCCACTCACCTCAATGGGAACATTGTGATGAGGTCTTAGTTGACCCTGCAAGCTGAGTGAATGTTATTACAGAGGAGACACTATGGTTGAATTCCTTGTAGAGAGAGGAGTATGAAGAAGAAAGGTCTACCATTCCTATGCATGATGGTCTCTCTATCAAGCCATATGGTTCAATAACTCTTTTTGTCCTAGTTGGACCTAGGACCATGGATATGACATTTGACATTATTTCAAAAATGGATTTGTTCAAGGTGAAGTTAGGCATACATTGGCTAGCTTCCATGAATGGAATCGCTTATGTCATTCATAAATCTCTTAAATTCTCCCATGAAGGTGTTGTGCATGTTGCGCATGAGATTGGATACCTGCCATTGTTGTCACGTGGGGGCCATTCATTGGATCATTTTTGGCCCACCCTAGTTGGTCCACTTCCCCCAAGAATGGACCTACTTTACCAAAAATATGTGAAGTATAAGACCGGGGGAAAGGGACAACCAAAATTGACCCTTCTAGTAGTGTAGTAGCAAGTTGTCACCTCTTCTCAAAAGGGAAAGAAGAGGCCTCACCACCCTTAGGGTACTTCTTCTGCTCCACTTTCTAAAGGAGAATTTTGGATGAATACTCCTGGATTTTTACATGAGAAGTCCGATGATGCCTTCTTGGTGCAAAGTTAAGATTAGGATACCAAACCTTCCTACCATGCCTCCTAGACCATGGCCCTACATGTACAGTAGAAGGAAAGGTCCCCATGGGGAATCCTCTATGTCTCAACCTTTGTGGCCTCCCACCACTCCTACTTTTAAAGTAGTGAATGGGAAGACGTCTGTCGTCGAGGCGCTAGAGCCGACTCCCATATTTGTATCTCAATGTCTTCCTCTTGCTCTCGTTCAAAAGTTTATCCCTCCATCAGAGATGGCTATGATGGACACCTTTATGGCTAAGTAGGAGCCTTTTTTTCCTTTGCAACACCCGACCTCTAACTCAAAGAGTCACAAAAACTGCCTTGCGCGTGAGTGCAAGCACTAGCAAAAGGCTCTAACAGCTCAACAGGCCGCATATAGAAAAAGGAAGAGGAGTTGACCACCCTTCAATCAAGGCCTCCTGATGCATCCTCCTCTCTCCTCCCCTCTGCTTTTGTAAAATCAAGTTCAGTCTTGCTTCTAGCTCCTATTATGAGTGTGTGTCCTCCTAACCCTAAAAAGGTGTAGGTGTTAATTTCTCCTTCTATTGAGTTTCCCATATTGATGTCCCTTCTATAAATCCCACCATTCCCTAAACTCATGGACATTTCGAATACCTCAGTGGTGTTTGTCACTGTTTTATCCTCCTCCTATGTGCCTCTTGTGTCATCTATGGGGAGTTCACATCCCCTAAAAATGTAGAAAGCAAAGATTGGCCCTTCTAACAATGGAGGGAGTAAGAGGATCCCACCTTCTTTGAAGGGTGGTCCTATGCTAACTTGTTATGTTTTGGTGACAGAGCAAGTTTTGATTTCCCCTAAGTTTTTCACCACTCTCGAGTCACTTGGTGAGCCTAGCGGTGAACCTCGGGTACTGTCCTCCCCATCCATTGAGGTATGACATGGCACTCCTAGAAAGTGCATGTTTAACTCTTTGGATAAAGTTTTTTCCTTGTCAACGATCTTCATGAAATCGCTGACCATAGTTCCACAAGAGCCAAGCGAAGAAGCCCTTACATGGCCTTCTTCCTTAGCCCTTGTTGTGGGAGGGTCAGAAACTCCTCCCCTTAATATTCCACCATTGCAAGTTTTTCCTCCTTACCCTTATAATGATCTATATTGAGAAGTGAATGACCTCTTAGTCGATGAGTGTTACAGGGAGGCCTCTTCTTTATCTTTAGAATAGGTGTCTGTTTGTTGTGATGTGTTCACTCATGCTTGTGTTATATGTGTCCTAGATAACCCTTTTCACCCTTGTTGGTGCTTGCATACATGAGTGATTTTGTGTTGTAAACTTCCTCTATTTATATCATCATTCTTCCTCTATATTGTGTTTTGATTTTCAACAAATTGGAGACGATGCAAAGTGTTAGGAGAATTTCGGCCTCCCTTCCTTGTTGACCCATTTTCTTTTATTTACTTTTTCTTCTCATGCATTCTTCACTTGGCTTGATATAGTAGGGGGTTGATGACATTTCATTTATATACTATTATTGGGTATGTGCAGGATCATCATGGAAAAAATAGGCCCTTAAGTGGCAAAAAAATCAAAAAAATCAGAGTTAGACAACTTGACATAAAAATTTGAATAAGTTATCTATATTATTTCAAAAATATGTAAGAATAGAATCTATAGCAAATTGAATGTAGTTTCTAAACTACTAGGTTTTTTTAGTAAAAAGAAAAATCTATTTGGTCAAATTTGAAAGTTCAATGCAGTAGTACTTAAATTTTAGGGGAAAAAATAAGTAGGTGTTTGTCTAACCAACCTAACCACAATAAATGATAATATTTTTTTATAAGATTGTAGATATAAGTAGAGGACTCATGTCTCGATGTGATGCATATTTTTTTGTAATTTTTTTCCAAGAAAATAATTAATTATGAATGTTTTTATTACAAATTTTAAAAAATATAAAAAACTCATATGTCTGACCACCTTAACTTGGTCATAACTTCATGAAATTCAATTTTTCTTTTTTTAATCCTATAGTATGTGAAGCGTAGAATGTGACACATGTTTTGGATTCAAAAAATTTGAAACCGTTTGAAAGCAATAGATGTTTTTCAATCAGTATAATGTATCCCAATACATGAGTCACAATATACTTATGTGCTAGTTTGGACATGTAAGGTTTAACACCTTTTTAAAAAATGATTTACTATATAAATGTCTAAGAATGTGTTTACAATAACCCTTTACGTTTTTATTTACATTCAAACTTGGAAGTTAGAACAAACAAAAAAATATAACTCTAAAAATATTTAAGTTGATGCATTTCAAGTGTGTTGAGGATTATGCAGAGAGAAATATAGTCATAGATTGATTCCTTTATCCATTGGGAAATAAAATCTTTGAATATAATCAAACATGTAACAAAAACTAAGGTAATGCATTAATGAAGATATCGCAAAAAATAACTTTAAGAATGCATAGGAAAGCTAGGCTCTACACATACATTGAAAAATAATAAATGGTTGTTGAATTTATTAAGTGAGTACACTTATAATCTATGGATATTCCCATATATTTCCTTTATTATGCTAAAAAGATACCTTACAAAATCTTTGCAAGTATTTTATAGAATTTTGGTTAAAAACTAAACAATATATATCAAGAAATGCATGCCACAAACAAGAAGAAACTCAACTAAGGTTGATTCTACATTTAATAATTTAATATTCAAGGTTTATAATATTTTATTATAGATTTGGGATAACTTGGATCATTACAATATAAAATCACACAACCCAAAGCTAGAAATTGAAACTCTAAGGCTTCCTCTATATATCTCTCTTATGCTAATTTTTAAATCATCCCTTATGATATCATCTAATATTTATTCCCTCAAAATAGAAACTAAGGTAGATATACCTATGGTAGGAGGGTGTACAAAATGTTAGAAATGCATACTCAATAAGAAGATATAACCATGAGATACTCTAGTAACTATATCACATGTGTCTCATACAATCATGCCTTTCATCCTTGCAATATTTTCTTATTGATAATTCATGGGTTTGAGTGTGATATTATTTGAAATCACCAATGAAATATGTTGAAATCACATCCTAACGGTGCGAGTTTGATAAAAGTGGGTGTACAAATCTTAAATGAAGCATGGGAATTCATAATCCTCCTCAATCCTTGCACATTTAATACTCCCTTGTAGCTTCCTTGGATTGATATCTGGTGGTTGTAGGTGTTGGTGAGCATTAATGGCATCTTCTGATCAAAATTCCACCTTTTGGGGTCTATCAACAGAGTATTAGGATTGAGATTACCCTCTTTCCAAAAGAAATAATATTAAATCATTGAAAACCTCAAAGAACCTTACTATTACCTTTTTCAATTGTTCGGTGTTAGGCTTACCATTAACTACATATTAAGGAGGTGAAAATGTAGAGGGATGTTGAAAGTATAATTTCTAATTGAGGGAGAAGATTTGGGGATCACACCTTGTGCCTACCTCAATGCTTATTGATTGAGAGAAAAACCAAATAATGTATCTATGAAACCATGGTAAGGCATTGAGCCATCAAACATCAAGCTTCAAAAAATTAATGTAACATTTTAGTTTAGTAGAGGAGCAAGAGAAAATTTGATGTTAAGACAATGGTAACTTGACAGAAATTGAGCATTGAGCCTCCTTCATATTACATGCCAAGAAGGGATGAGGGGAAATGAAAAGATGCAAGTTTGAATCATAAAGGACTTAGAAGATATTTGAAAGAAAGGGGGAAGTGGTGCATCAAGGATTAAGGTTAACTCTTAATGGATGAAAAAAGAGGAAAGAGAAAAAAATTGAACTTCAACGAATGGCTTAGGATAATTCACAATGATCTAGGGGATGAGTAAGATGTTAGGGATTGGAAAGGACTCATAACATATTGCAAGGTGGTATTGGGGGAAGAAGATTTCTAAAAACTTGATAAGTAAAGACTTTGGAATTTAACAAAGGGTGGTATTTGAGAATTTGGGAGGCAAAGGGAAGCATGTCAAGGAATAATGAATGTATGAAAGATGTTGACACCTCAAAAGTTTGAAAGAATTAGGACTTAGGCTATTTTATAAAATGAACTTTAGGTGTTAGGGAGACTTTAAAATAAATACCAAAGAGGTATAAGAGAAAGGAAAACCTTGAAAACCCAAAATTCTAACAAATCAAAACTTAAATGATTTTACAAGGGCATAAACATGGAGACATGGTTGATAGTGAAACCATGGCGATAGAAGGAACACTGAAACTTTGATAGCTTAACAACACAAACACTTAGTCAATTTTAAGATATTGTAGCTTAGGTAAAATTGATATAGTAGCTTAGGTATTTTACTAAGGCATGAACATGTGGGATAGATAAAATAGCCAAAGGTACAAATCATGCAAGATTTTCCACTTAGGATTCCTAAATTAATTAAAAATAATGGGGAAGTGAAGGAAAAAAGAAGACTAGCAAAAGAAGCGAGGAAAAATGAGACTTCACATAAATGTGTTGTCAAAAAAAAATTCCTTCCCCATTAATCTAATTTGGAAATTTTACACAATAGAAGGGAGAAAATCCAAAAATAAATATCAATATTCTACTCATTAATAGTGGAGAGAATTATTGGACTAGTACTCAACATATGAGCATTTTTAAAATTTAAACTAAGTCAAAAAAATTAATAAGCTAAATTACTCTAGAAATTGGCCCATCATCTTAATTTTGAGTACATAATACTTTATATGTTATTCTCTTGTTGTTGTAAATAAGAACAAATATAATATAAATGGCTTGAGAAATTAAAGTTTTAAAGTATTAAGAATAAGAAAATGTTTAATTTTATTATAGAATTATTGAATTTTAAGCATCGTCATACAAATCATTACAAATCATTGAATTTTTACCAATTGAAACTATGGATTATGCTTAAGATTTATTTAAGAATGTTATAATGAACCAAATAATTAGTTAGATCTCATAGAATAAAAGGAATAATCTAGCATAATACTAACATAAGTAAGAATAGGAAAAATAACTCTCTAATAGAAATTCTTGGATAAAAAAATTCCAATGGAGAGCTTAGGGTGATAGATCTAGATTTTGAAATGATTACATAGACTAAAAAGGATGAGTAATTCTTTTTTAAAATATAGTTTTACCATTCTATTTTTTATTAAACATAAGAAATGGAGTTTTCTTATTAAGAAGTTTTGGAATGTGATAGCTATTGACCATTCTACTTACAATAACATTTTTTTCAAATAGTCAAGATTATAAAGTATCATTTTTAAAAAATTATTAAATCTCCGAATTAACAAATTAAAAAAAAAAAAGAGTTTTCCAATTTTTACATCTTTATCAATCATACTATATTTTGATGAAACATTTTACTTTTTAAATATTATCTTGATAAAACGATATCAAGTCATGCCCTCTCAATAAATTATAGATTTTCAAATTAAAACTATTTTTTTTTTAATGATCAACTCTTCCATGATTATTAATGTTGAGAAGTGATTTACAATTACAATAAAGAATAGAACATAATAACATAAATGTGTAAATAAATAATCTTATCTTTTCTTTTAAGATTAATAGTATATTTAACGTAATATTATTCAATAATAAAAAAAACTCATAGTAAAATATAAAGTAAATAAATTAAAATAAAAAATCAAAAAAAAATCATATGAAAATTTTAAAAAACTCTTTCAAATAAAAATCAAGAAAATCACATAAAATGAAGTATAATAATTTTTTTAATTAGAAAGTCTATACACAAAATATCCAATGTGAATGACAAAGAACACATAAATTCCACTAAAATTACAATCCACAATAAACATTGAATAACAAATTGTTTGGACCATTCAAATTTTCACAATGGTTATTGTATGTTTAAAGATACAAGCACATAACAATATGATAGGCCGTTTTGATATCAACATTGCGCCGATCGAACACCAAAGACAGAACATGTTTGAAGGTGGAGAGGAGCAGTGTCCATGAATTTGTTAAGCAACGCTTGTCTACCCTGATGGAAGCTTAGGCTACGCCAGTGGAAGATTATCCTCACATGCTCTACTCCTCTCGACAACGCATCCCATGCATTTATGTCAACAATCTTCTCAAACTCCTCCTCCGCAATGATTCTGGGTGTGCCCGCATGGAGGTCGATTTCCGGGATTTGTGCAGGATGAGCGAATTCAGAGAAGAAGAAGCTCAAGGCGTATTAGCATGAAGTTGTCAGAGCTCCCGAATGAGATAATAATTGAAATAGTGGAAAAGCTATCGTTAAAAGATGTTGCAAACTTGATATCGTGTTGCGGGGGTGTGGCATCCAAGGCCAAATATTTATACGAGCAGCGTCGTAGGGTGGACATGTCGTGTTTGGAAAGCGTGACGCCATCCATCTGCAACCGCCTCATCAATCACTTCTCCCGCAGCCGCCTCGTGAGCCTCCGTTTCTACTATGATGTTCACCGCCACACAGTGGACGCCATTTTGGGATACTGTTTCCTCATCGTATTTGTGGTGGCGATGAACGTCATAGCAGAAACGGAGGCTCACAAGGCGGCTGCGGGAGAAGTGGATGATGAAGCGATTGCAGATGGATGGCGTCACGCTTTCCAAACAGGACATGTCCACCCTAAGACGCTGCAACACAATATCAAGTTTGCAACATCTTTCAAAGATAGCTTTTGCCCTATTTCAATGATTATCTCATTCGGGAGCTATGGCAGCTTCATAAAACTACGGCTTGAACTTCTCCTTCTCTCAATTGTCTCATCCTGCACAAAACCTGAATAAAATCCATTCAATTAGAGCTTCCTGCATAGAAATATCGCAATCTATTCAATTAGAGGTTTTGCTTATCAAAGTTACAAGTGGAATTCGTTAATATAATCTATCTTATATAATTTACAAACAGAGCAGGAGTGGAATTCCAGAAAATGCAAACCTTTAAACCAAGAATGCAGCATTGCTGGAGATAGAAACGCACCTGAAAATTTTTAAACCTGGACAGCAGGGATCTCAATTTCAATAACGATGTATCCTGAAACTCCATATTTCAGGGCAGAGGGCATATAACCGAATTATATCCACATTAGTTTTTTCGCAATCTTAAAATAGAAATACATGACATATGCTTGATGAGTGTCAACCCCTTAAGATCAAGCAAGAAAGAATAATACTTGATAACCTTCCCCACGATCCTATAACAGAGGCATGTCTCATTGTAGGGGAGCTCTAACCCCTAGCGTAGCCGCATATAGAATCTCCTTCAATGATCTATTTTAAGGATCTATGACAGTTGCTTTAAATGCTTACGTTAACAATTACAAACCAAAAATGTTTAATTAATACATAACACTCAATGAATTTAAATTAATGAAATTGCAAAGAGATTAAGGAAAAAAAAAATGAGAGAGAAAAAGAGAGCAAACGAAATTGATAATGGAGTTGATCGTTAGAAAGACAATGTCTTCGGGCCCCTCTTCAATTGAGCGGATCAATCCAATTATTCATCCAAAATTTGATTACATTCATCAGCAGAAACTCCCCTTGGTTTACAAAGAAATCTTCAAATTGCACCTCCAATGTGTGTGGAATCAAGCTTCCACAAGCACAAAATTACAAAAATTTCTCCAAGAAAAATAATCTCTTACTCTTGCAAAATTCTTCCAAAATCACTTGACCTCACACTCCCCATTCTACCCCTTTTTAGGAATAGGCTCCTTAATTTAGGAATAATATTCCTAATATTCTCCTAGAAAAGGGGTTTAGTATTTTTATGGTTTCAAATCATAAAAATAGCCTAATTTTTAGGCTTGAAATAGAAAAAATAAGTCTAATTTTAAAGAGGATTTATAGGCATTTTATATGGGGGGTCCCATCACACTCCCCTCCTTTTTTCCTTTCCCCTAAAAGAGGGGCATGCATTCCCCTTCAAAATTGGGTCGACCCCATACCATGGGTGGTGCCCCACTTAATGTGGGCCACCCCATGGATGGGTGGGGCCCATCTTAGATATTTTTATTAAATATAAATTTTATTATATTTTATTATTATTTTTTATTTTTGTCAATAAATTTTTTCCACCTAGAGAGAGGAGGTGATGCCGTGTGTCAAGGACTGATTGGCCATTGAGCTAATTGGGTGTTAACGTCATCAGGGCAATTTTCACCCAATCTTTGACCTTTCATAACTTTACCATATGGACCCCATTTTCTGTAAAAAAGACTCTACTGGAATCGTGATGATGAGAACTTTGCAATGGTGTTGACTTTGACAAGTTTTGATGACTATGATTTTTTTTCCCTTTTTCTAGCCCAATTCTAAGAGTTGACCAGAGGTTTGACCATATATATCTTGAGCTCTGGGACTCTGATTTACTTCGTTCAAGTTGTGTTGGAGTTAGGATCCCAAGAACTTTTTAAAGATATCAAAACTAGAGAAAAATGGAGAATTTCAAAATTGACAAAAAATCCTTTGGATCAATCCTCCCTACTAGAGAGCTTTTGGACCTTCGAAAGATGGTCAATCAGAAATTAGGTGAGGGTAACGTTCCCTCACTTTACCAATATCCATCAACTTTTCCTTCCTAGGATGCATCCTTTTTAGCCCCACTCAGAGGTATTCAACTGCTCCTCTTCGTGAAGTCTTGGTGTTTTTGTTGTGGATAACATCTTTAGGAAACTCTGACATGTACTCTAGTGAAAGGTCATCAACTGATGGAACTTGCATTTTAGCCTCCTCATCTAGTATCATTGAAGGTTCGTACAACTTCAAGTTCTTAACGTTGAATACCAAGTAAATCTGCATGTATGTAGGAAAATTGAGCCGGAAGGCATTTGTGCAAATATTTTCTAGAATTTTGAATGGACCATATCTGAACGGCTTTAGCTTTGTTTCTTCACCTTGCATTATTTCCTTGCTTGTGTGTAACCAAACTCTGTCTCCAACCTGGAAATGATGATCAATGCGATGCTTGTCATGGTGATCCTTGTACTTTGCTTGACTCTTTTCCAATTGTGCTTCTATAGCCTAATGAATTGCTTGGACCTTCTGGATGAAGTTTAAAGCCCTTTCTACATCAAGGCATCCATCTTCAATATCATTTGTTCCAAAAGCAAAGTCCATTGGTGTCTTTGGCAAGTAACTGAAGCAAGTCTCAAAAGGAGACCTCTTTGTAGAAGAATGGGCTGCATGGTTGTAGGCATGTTGCACATAATGAAGACTTTCATTCCACAACTTAAGATGTTTGCTGCAATATCCTCTTAGTAGATGCACAACTATCCTATTGACTACCTTTTTCTATCCATCGGTCTACGAATGGAAGGTTGTACTCTTTTTCAGTTTAGTATCCATAAGTCACCATAATACTAACCAAAAATCCCCAAGGAATTGAGAATCTTGTTCCGATACAATGGAAGTGGGTAAGCCAAAGTGAACCCATACAAACTAAAAATATATGAGCTGTCAGTTCAGCAGTGACTTTCTTTTTACATGGCATAAGAATACGCATCTTGTTGAACCGATCAACTACTACATACAAATAGTCATGCCCTTTCTTAGACATAGGCAATCCCCCAACACAATCCATAGATACACTTTCCCATAGATGGAATGGTAAAGGTAAAGGTGTGTACAACCCTAATTTCCTATTACTTGGTTTGCTAGTTACACACATCACACATCCCTTAATATATTTTGTTACAATTTCTTGCATTTGAGGCTAGTAGCAATATTTTTGTAGCTGTGCCAAATTTTTAGTAACCCCAAAATGTCCTGCAATTAGCGATGTGTGTGCCTCTCTGATTACATGTGCTTGTTCATTCTTTGGAATGCATAATTTTCCTAAGTGATACAAGAGTTTATCATGCACATAGTAATCCTTTTCTTCTACTTTTTTTCCTTGGATTAGAGTTGCATAGATATCCTTAAAATTTTCATCAGTAGCATATTGTTCTTGAAAACTTGCATGAATCATAGAACTATTTTTAAAGATTATCAAAGCATTAGAAATTGGAGGTCTAGAAAACATATCTGCTACTTTGTTATGGGCTCCTTTCTTATACTTAATAACTAAGTGAAACTACTGTAAAAATCCCATCCACTGAAAATGCCTACTTTGTTGTAGCTTAGTTTGTGAATGCAGATTTTGTAATGGCTAATGATTGGTATGGATTATTGTTTCCTTTCCCATTATATAATGTTTCCATTTCTTAACACTTTGTACTAAAGCATAAAGTTCTTTATCATAAGTTGGATAATTACTTACTCTGCTAGAAAAAGTTTTAGAGTGGTAATAGATCGGCTTAGCTCCTTGTGTCAATATTGCTCCCATGGAAAATCCACTCACATCTATTTTGATCTCGAATGGTTGATGAAAATCTCGTAGAGCCAAGACTAGTGTTGTGCTTAACTTTTCCTTCAGTGTGTCAAAGGCCTTCTGTTGTCATCCTCCCCATTGAAAATTTATCTTTGTACTTGTTAATGCATGCAACAGTGATACAATGAAGGAGAAGTTCGCAATAAACTTCCTCCAGTACTGGACAACACCCAAAAAACTTCTAACTTCAGTTACAGTACTTGGCTTAGGCCAGTTTACAATTGCCTCGACCTTCACAGGGTTGACTTTCAATTGACTATTCCCTACGATAAAACCTAAGTACACAAGAGAATTCTTTGCAAACTCGCATTTAGACATCTTTACATAGAGTTTTTCTTTTCTTAGTACGTCAAAAAAAATTTAACATGATTTACATGGTCTTCCCAAGACTTGCTAGAAACTAGGATATCATCAAGATACACAATAACAAAATCATCAATGTAAGGATAAAATATGTCATTCATGACTCACATGAATGTGGCGGGTGCATTGGTAAGCCTGAAGGGCATAACCAACCATTCATAAAGTCCCTATTTTGTCTTGAAAGCAATTTTCCAAATATCATCCTTTGCAATTCTAATATGATGATAACCACTTTGCAAATCTAATTTAGAGAAATAAATTGCATGCTTAAGCTGATCAAGCAAGTCATCAATTCTAGGAAGCGGATACTTTTTTTTTATGGTGATTTTGTTCAGTTCCTTCAAATAGATGGACATCCTCCATGTTGTATCTTTCTTTGGAACCAAAATGATCGGAGAACCACAAGGTGATGTGCTTGGATGAATCACTCCTTTGTCGATGAGCTCCTGAACTTTCTTTTTGATTTCTTCATTTTGCATGATAGACAAACGGTACATGCCAATATTAGGTAGGGGTGCATCCTACTGCAATTGAATTTCATGTTGAATAGCTCTTTTAGGAGGCAATCATTTTGGTTCCTGAAACAAGTCATTATAAGCGAAAACAATTTTGACCAATTTAGCCTTATGTTTAGGATCACTTCCTTTAAATGTGTCAGATGCTTCATCTTCTTTGGCCTTAACAAGCATTAACACATTTTTTACTGGAGTTCACTAATCTTTTCATCTGACCAACATTAACTAATGCAATACTAGTTTTAACTTTATGTGCACATACAATATATTCAATCCCATCCTTAAATAGGTGATACTTGTTTTCCTCCCTAAAGAAGATAGCTTTAACGTCGTACAAATATGGACTTCCTAACACAAGTCCACAAATATCTAAAGGTACAACATCTGCTACAACCTCATCTTTAAAGTTTGCAATGATTGCAAAACTAACCTTACATTGTTTAGTGACTTGTAATCGTGCATCATTACAAACCCATCCCAAAGGGTATGGCTTCAGATGAGGATTTATAATCAGATTTAGCTTTTTAACAACCTCTTTAGATATGAGATTAGATTTGAACCTATATCAAATAAAGTATCAACCTTAGTGTGTTTAGTTATCAAATAGATATGAAATAGTTCATTCCTCTGCTTATCTACTTTAGTTTGCTTACTTGTACTTGCAGAAATACTTGATTCAAATGTAAGCTATACAACTTTGTTTTTACCTTGAATCCCAATGGCGGTTATCTTCATCTCATCCCCGAAATTAGATCCAAGATCTTGTTGTGTTACAACAACTATCTTCTGCTTCCCTTTGTTTCCACCATACCTCTTTGGCCTAAGTTCTGGATGTAGTTTCCAACACTTAGAGTCTTCGTGTCCTTCTTTCTTAGAATGAGAACAGGAGGGTTTTCCACCCTATTTCTTTACTGTGGCTATTTTTTTCTTTTCCTTTATCTTTACCTTTAGGTTTCCCCTTATTCTTAGATGGTTTCTTTTGAGAAATTATCACTGAAAGTGTTCTTACCTTTGACTCTAAATGAGTGGCTTGGACTAACACTTCATTCAAATTATTAAGACTCAACATTAGAATAGTATGTCTTAGGTAAGAATGCAAACCACCTATGTACTTGAGTAATGTATCCTAAGTATACAATGGAATATTTAAAGAAATAGCCCATTTTCTAAACTCATGAGTGTAAACTTGGATAAAGTCACCCTTACCTTGCCTAAAGGTTTTCCAATTCATGGTTAATTGTTGCATATAACCTAAAGGATAAAATTGTTTTTTAAGGTCAGCAATAAATTCCATCCAAGTCATATTGACCTTACCATGGTGAGCAATTTCCTCCTGAGTCCTACTCTCCCACCAGGTGAGAGTTGTACCTCCCAACTAGAGAGTGGCTAACTGAATCATAGAAGCATCTTTTTTTAGGCCTTGAATCCTACAATAGACTTCTACCTGTTGGATCCAATCATCTAACCTTTTGAAATTTAACTCACCACAATACTTAGGTAACTCAAATTTTACATCAAGTTT